>JAQMYF010000001.1:7266408-7276515 GCA_030014195.1 Neosilurus mollespiculum
TCACTTTATGAAAGGCACATAGGCCACACCTCCTTCACTTTATGAAAGGCACATAGGCCACACCTCCTTCACTTTATAAAAGGCACATAGGCCACACCTCCTTCACTTTATGAAAGGCACATAGGCCACACCTCCTTTCATTTTATGAAAGGCATATAGGCCACGCCACCTTCTGTGTGTCTAGCAGGCACATAGGCCACACATCCACTATATAAAAGACACATAGGCCACACCTCCTACACTGTATTTAACAGCCTCATAGGCCAGACCTCCTACACTGGATTTAACAGCCAAATAGGCCACACCTCCAACACTGGATTTAACAACCACATAGGCCACACCTCCTTTTGTGTATCTGGCAGGCACATAGGCCACACCTCTTTCACCGGATTTAACAGCCACATAGGCCACACCTCCTTTACTTTATTTAACCGCCATGAAGGCCACGCCTCTTTTGCTGTTTTCAACAGGCCCGTAAGCTATGCCTCTTTTGCTGTGTCTAATAGGCACATAGGCCACGCCCCTTTGCTAACTTATAGCACTGTTATAAAAATAAGCGCTCTATGTGCGTGTATGTGAACACAATCTTAGCTTTATGGAAGCAAATTCACAGACCGTCTCATCACAATGATGCACAGAAACTGTGTGTGTGTGTGTGTGTGTGTGTGTGTGTGTGTTGTGTGTGTGTGTGTGTGTGAATAATAGTCTCATTTAGCTCCCTGCCTCTGGCTGAGATTGCTCTGGGAATCAGTTTTGTGGTGTGCTTGAGATGCTGTTACTGGGATTTCCAGCCCTTTTTAATACCCATCATTAGCAGCTTTGTTCTTATGTAACTGAACTGCCGGAGTGTGTGTCTCGTGGTTTGGAGCGTGACTGATTCACTTTTTTTAACACTGTGTACAAACCAAAAAAAAACAGAGTAAATTATAGAATAAATAAAACAAAGCCGTAGACCGGTGGTGATTTCCGGTGTAGCATGGCTGATGGTGCATGAATTAACTACGTTTCATACTTAATGAAAACTAATTCAGATAAGAATCCACATCATTTCTTGTCTTTCAGTTGTTCCATCCAGCAAGAAAGGTACGTCTGATGCCGAGGCCAATGAAAAGTCTGGTGTGTGTGTGTGTGTGTGTGTGTGTCTGAGAAAGTTCTGTTATCTGTCATGATTCCTGCATCACTGCATCGACACTGACGTGATGCAGTCTGAAATAAACATTTATCCTATTCCAGATTTACTCAGATGCTGGCTGACTGTTTGCTTCTTTAGTTTTGCGCTGGAGCTAGCAGGCTAATGTTGCTAGCAAGTACAGAGTTGTGTAGAGCTGCGTGTAGAGTGTTGGCTTAGCTTTGCAATAACCAATGCATGTCTAAATCATCACACACCTGCGTCAAACTGGGTTGAGTTAATCACTTCCATCCTCAGTATCTCCTTCCGGCTAGCTTGGGAAGTTATTTTGTACCCTCTAGGGTGCAGTGCATTGTGGGAGTTCATTTCACTGGAAATTCTCCGGTATTCTTTCTGACAAGGCTGGAATATTACACAACTATGAAAGCGAAGTGGACACGACAAAACTTAATTCATCCCGATTAGGGTCGCAGGGAGGCTGGTGCCCATCTCAGCCAACTCTGGCATGCAACCATTCACACTCACACTCACACCTAGGAGTGATTTGAACAGCCAGTTCGCCTACCGTGCATGTTTTTGAAGTGTGGGAGGAAACTGGAGCACCCAGAGGAAACCTACGCAAGCACAGGGAGAACATGCACACTCCACACAGAAACAACCTTCTTGCCGTGAGACAGACGTGCTAACCACTGCGCCAGCAGGCCGCCCATGATAAAACTTAGAAAGCACAGCGGGTGGTGCGGTATCATGTGGTAAGTGCACGGTGTGATCTGATTGGCTGTGTTAAGAACATGGTAAGAATGCATGGACGTGGTGCACGTTTGATCATGCGAGTGGTATTATACTTACTATTTACTGTACTTAGTATAGTACTATTGTGACCACGCCCCCCACTGTGTTCATTGACATTTTCAGGAAGCAGTGTAGGGTGGGCTTTGTGGTCTTTGTCTGAGTGTGATGAGCGGCTAACTCACTACGGAGACCACTGGGTAGTTGGTAATTAACCGATGTTAGTAGTACATATTGAGTATTCGGATAAATCCACAAGTCTTCAAAATCTAAACTGCAATGTGGTTCCTTTTTTGTACCTTGTAGGAATTTTAGCTTCGGGCTGCCTCTGTTTTCTGTACTCGCAAAACCCTTGAAGCCATGTGAAAACCCTACTTAATGCTAGCAGCTAGCAGCTACATCTGGCTTGGACTTAGTTACAGCAGTTTTTATTACAATGACATACCATTTACCTAACGCGTAACATTACATACGTTTAACCACGCCTCCTGTTTTCCCCACTGCTGGAGACACACCTCCAAGCCTGCAGGTAATACCGTTGTCAGTCAATGGTAGGTAGGGAGCGGGACAAAGTGATGGTACAGTAACAGTAACACGTCTTCCTGTTGTACCATATACTACTTACTGCTTTTCTATAGAGATCAGTATATAAACATCCAGTGCAGAGTTCCGGATGCAGCCAGAGGAACACCTACTGATTAGGTAGGACCGCCCCCTTATCCCAATACCTGCATCACCGAGGCTGTCAATCGCTTCATTTCCAAGTGTATCTACACCTTCGTACAAAATAGTAAAAGAAAAAATGTAATGCTAATTTGTCCGATATCAATATTTAGGGAGTGTTAAGAAGAGAAACGTGTCATGGTCAATAGGCCGTTGAAACACGTGGAGGTGGGCGGAGCTACATGTTATAATGCAGGCAGCCTGTGGTGGCTTCACTTCTTAGAGCTGTTAATCTTTTTTTTTTTTTTTAAACAGTAATAGCTCATTCTCAACCTTAGCTCCATGGCTATAGTACAGAACTAAAAGAAGCTGCTTTCAGACGCCGAACATATTCCGGCTGATTGAAGTCAGTCTGTAGAAGAAACGGAAATCAAGAGTTCCTTTGATGTGCTGCTCCGTCATGAGGTTGTGCTGATGGAATCATGCCACTGTTTTCATGTTGTAGTACAGGCTCGTGATGCAGGCTGGTATTAGGCATGATTGTGTGTGTGTGTGTGTGTGTGTGTGTGTGTGTGTGTGTGGAGTCACTCAGCAGTATGAGAAGGCAAAACAGCTCATGCATGCTACTATAGCAGTTATTTGTGCGGATCCAGACTGTTCTTGCTTAATCTGATTTGTTTTCTCTCTCTCTCTCTCTCTCTCTCTCTCTCTCTCTCTCTTTCTGTGTGTGTGTGTGTGTGTGTGTCTGCGCACACTCTTGTTCTTGCTACATATTGAGTACCAGCAACAGTGATTTTTGGGAAGTGAGGACATTTTAGCTGGTCCTCAGTTCTTCAAAAGGCTGTTTAAGGGTTAAGCGTTGGTTTTAGGAGTCGTATTAGAATTCCGTATAGGTTATGGTTAGGGTGAGGGTTGGGGTGAGACATTTAGTTGTGATGGGTAAAGTTAAGGGGCTAGGAATTGTATGACGTCAATGAATGTCTTGACAAAAGTATACAAGAAGTAATACACGACTGTTGGGGGGTGGGGGGTGGAGGTGGAGGTTATACAGAGGTGTCAGGCTGCAGGGAGGCACATAAGTGTTATCTTGTCCTTTGGCTCATCATCTGTGTACCCCCTCATGCCTCACTTGGTGTGTGATATAAGTGTCAGGTCAACCCGGGGTGCTTTTAGATCTGAATAGAAAGCACCTCTCGTCGGTGTAACCGCATCCACTTCTTGTCGGCCAACGCTCGGGATACTAATGGAGTTTGTGTTGGAATCAAAAGCCTCCGGGATTCCTGTACGCTTAATCCCTCACAAATGCGAGTCGACTTGTGGCGAAGCAAATTTGCACAAGCGGCAAACAAGCAGAGGGATTTATTAAACTCTGCAAGTGTGAATGAAACCTGAGCAAACACGGCTCTAATGATGCTATGATCGCTTTAATTCCTGATGCGTGTCCTGATGTGTGTGTGTGTGTGTGTGTGTAGTGGCTTTGGCTGATGCTTTCGTTTGTCTTTATTGGTATGGTCGTAGTATTTGCTGTGACAGGATTCACTAACGCGCACGTTTTGTGTTTACAGTGCGGGAAAAGAGGAAAAGCCTGTACGTGAACCATGTAAGTGTCACACAACACATTCAACACCGCACACACCAACAGGAAACCTGTCATATGTCATAGACCATTCACATTTGCACTTTGGACTGTGGGAGGAAACCAGAATACCCAGAGGAAGCTCATGAAAGCACGAGGAGAACACACCATACTCCACACAGAAATTCCCTCACCGAGCCTGGGATTTGATCCCAGGACTTTCTTGCTGTGTGACGGACACGCTAATCGCTACCCCACTGTGCCGCCCCCTTTTATATTTGATGAAGTGATAACAGTTTTGCTACATAAAAATTTCAAGACAGAGTAAATATGTTTCAGATTGACTGGCAGCAGAGCCTTCAGCACTTGGAAATCTTCAGCTGTTTCCGGAGATGACATACATTGCGCAATAATAGAAACGAAAATGGGTTGAGGATTTTAAGCCTCTGGTAATTTTAGTCTCTTTTAGTCTTGGGTAGCCTTGAGATAGTCCTGGCTCACCCGGGATGATAATGTGCTAGCGGCTGTGAATTTGACCCGGCACCCGCCACGGTCAGGTTTTGCGTTTGTTTTTAGACCTTCTGATCGTTCTTCAGACATGTTTTGATAATTCTGAGAGTTTACCAAAGTTTTTTTTCGAAACACTGCTCATTACCAGTCATTAGCTTACTATTCAGCATCATCATAAAGCCTGTCAACTGTAACTGTTTTCTCTTGAGGCTGAGCATCATCCTCCTCATCCTCATCAGCTTCGACTTTATATTCCAGCTCAAACTGGTACTGCTCGTTCCATCCAGTTTGCTTTTCAGGCTCCTCAGATTATTGTCAGACACCGATGAGTGAGTCAGATGTTGATGACATCGTCTGTATGGCTGTGTACAACCATGATTCATGTTCATGTATGACCAGTCAGTCGCTATCACTGATAAACTGTTCAGGCCGTGCTGTGGGGCCAGTAACCGCAGCAGTGAAAAGTCATCTTCACAGTCTCTGAGTGCACATCTGGGTCCATATGGATCATCAGCAGGAGTGAGGGATGACACTCCAGTCAGCAGCACACCTGGACAGACCACAGGATTCAGAAAGCAGATGGATCAGGATCACCGGCATCCCAGAAGCAGCATGTGTACCTCAGCAAAAACACAGAGAGAGAGAGAGAGAGGTTGTTAGGTATGCTCATAACAGTGAAATGGTAAAAAGAAGAGTTTATTAGTGTTGGGTGCAAGCACGGACTCCGACATGACTGACTATGGCAGGATAACTAAAAAGAGAGAAACCAGAAGGAAGGCAGACATGAGGGCACCCTGTGACATTCGGCAGTCAGCCACTCCTCTTTTTTCCCCACTTTTTTAAACCAATTAATGGTGTTACGATGTTAAATTGTCATGTTAGACGATGTCAGAGTGTCAGATATTGAGGTTAGCACATTTTTAAGTTTTTCCCAGGGCTGTTTGAGCTGACTGTAAACATTAGGTCACACACTACTGTAATGTGTTACAGTGTGCTGGGTCTTCTCCTGGTGCACAGGGGTATCTTCACCTATCCTGTACTACCTCCCATCTGTGTACAACTTTCAGTTGTCGGAAGGTGAACAATCAGGGCAGAGAGTAGGCATAGACAGTGTAAATGAGCAAAAATGGGAGGAGGAAGCCAAACAGGTCGTCCAGTGCTTCATCATCTTCCGCTTGTTCCGGGGTCGGGTCACGGGGGGCAGGAGCCTAAGCAGTGAGGTCCAGATGTCCCTATCCCGGGCCACTTTATCCAGCTCTCCCCAGTGGACCCCGAGGCGTTCCCAATGTCTCTGTCTGTACTGGCGTACCAGCCAAGAAACATTGTCCATCCAGCATGTTCTTGGTCGACCCTGGGGTCTCTTCCCGGTTCGGTTGGACACGCACCACACCAGGTAGGTGTTCGGGAGGCATTCTAATCAGATGCTTGAGCCACCTCAGCTGGCCCTACTCAACATGGAGAAGCAGCGATTTTTCTCCAAGCTCCTAGCGGTTGACCGAACTTCTCACCGTGTCTCTAAGGGAGAGCCCTGCCACCCTGGGAAGGAAGCTAATTTCAGCTGCTTGCATCCATGGTCTATTTCTTTCACTCACTACCCAGAGCTTGTGACCATAGGTGATGGTTGGAATGTAGATTGACTGGTAAATTAAGAGCTTTGCCTTCCGGCTCAGCTCCCTTTTCACCACGACGGACCAGTACAAACTCCGCTTTACAGCAGAGGCTGCACCGATCCGCCTGTCGATCTCCAGAGGGTGCATTCCACCCTTTTCCGGCTGAGAACCGTGGCCCCGGACTTGGCAGTGCTGAATTACATCCCAGCCTGGAAGTCCCGGTTTAATGAAGCCAAAAGGACGTCATCCGCAAAAATCAGAGACGAGATCCCATGGCCACCAAACCCGAACCCCTAAACGCCTTGGCTTAGCCTAGAAATTCTATTCTAAAACCGGTGACAAAGGACAGCCTTGGCGGAGTCCAACCCTCACTGGAAATGAATTCAGCATGTTGTTACCAATGCGCACCTCTGGCTCTGGCAAAACAAAAACCGAATGGCTCGTAGCAGCAGGTCCGGTACACCATATTCCCGAAGCACACCCAACAAGATAGCCCTAGGAACACGGTTGGGCAAATGCCAGGATCCTGTAGCGTGTGTAGAGCTGGTCGAGAGTGCTGCGGCCAGGACGAAACCACATTGTTCCTCCTCAAACCACATTGTTCCCCTCTCTCTCTCTCTCTCTCTCTCTCTCTCTCTCTCTCTCTCTCTCTGTTTATCTACCTGTGTGTGTGATTTTAGCAACACCCATCTGGTCCTGTGAGACGCAAGTACAGCTCCTGCTCGACTATCTTTCTGGATGACAGCACCGTCAGCCAACCCAACCTCAAATACACCATCAAATGGTACGACATCCTGTCACTTCACACCGACAGCACAGATGTTGCCAATCATACAAATAAATAGCACAAGGATTATTCCTAATTTTATCTTTGTGTATAGTTGTAACTATAGTAATGGAGATGTATTATATCGAGCGTATTCATGTAGTCTGTGGTTAGATGTACGGTCTGTATTGCTGTCAGAGTTGAGCAGTCTGTACTGACCAATCAGAATGGTGAGTCTAGATGCGCTGTGGTGTAAGATGAAATATAAGTGATGTTACTTCATTGTGAACTTTTCTATGCATCTGTGTGTTTCATCCTTTCTTTTCTGTCCACAGTGTTGCTCTTGCCATCTACTACCACATAAAGAACAGGTAGGGCTTCACGTCGTCACGATTACGTCTTTATTACTGCATTAAAGCCTGGTGCTGTTCCTCAAATAATAGCGCAGGATCCATGACACTGCCTCACGCTTCAGAATCGAGCTTCATGGGCATAGAACCCAGTGGGTTGATCATCCCTGTGATCGCCAGGATTAAAGGCCTGAGTGTGTGTTTTTAATAGACCTCTGAGGAACTGCTTTTCTTTCTGTGTGTGTGTGTGTGTGTGTGCGTGTGTGTGTGTGTGTGTGTGTGATGGTACACTGGCTGTGGTAACTTGAGTGTTTCTCAGCCATTTCAATTTAAGCATTATTAACTCGGGATAATGTCTATAACCCCCCCTGTTAGTGAACCAATCAGATTTTGCCGTTCCTGTGCAGTATATAGTAATTATGTGCCAAAAGTGAGGTTCATGTTGCTGAATAGTGAATGAATTAATTGATTGTATGAATTAATGTTTATTTTGAATATGTAAAAATAGTGGTCAGTAAACAGTGCTTATAGATAGTAATAAAATAAATCACTTAGATAATTAAATAAAATTATAAAAGAAAAGATGATAATAATAATAATAATAATAATAAAGACAACAGAGAGAATAACGAAAGTAATGATAGTAATATATTAATAATAAACACTGAAAAGAATGAAACGAATGAAATTGTTAACGGTTCCATATTCGAAAGGGAGTGGGTTCTTAAGTTCTTACTTAATCCCACCCTGTACCTATCAGTTCTTGACTGGTTATAATGTACAGCTTCCCAGTTAATATCTCTCATTTGTGCACCACTCATACCTCAAATACATGTTCAGTTCTACCAGAATTTATTTACAAGAAAAAGAGAACAACAACAACAAAAGATAAATAAAATCAGTAACAATATAGAATACTTTACACAATATACTAGGATGAAATTAATAAAGTAACACAATTAATAAACAACAGAATGTAAACCATGAGCTTGAAAACACACGTGTATTTACTCCCCCATACTGTTCGTACCGTTCTGTAATTTTACTCCGATGAGTGATATACAAAAATGTTATTTTTGTGCGTACTCTATTACATTTAAAAATGAATTCCCCCCTAAAGTTGTACCCTCCCTCTCTATTCCTGAGTAGATTTTGAATATTTCTTGGTAATATATTAATTCTGGCTTTGAATATTATTTGCACTGTTTGATGTTTTACAAGATCTGTAAATTTTATTCATTTTGACTTCATAAATAATGACTTGGTGTGAATGTGGGGAGACTTATGATCTAGAACATGCTTTGCTTTATTTAATACTGAAAAGCACCCTGATACTTTAGCTTGTATATATTTAATGTGTGATTTCCAATTGATTCTGTCATCTGTAATTAGCCCAAGAAATTTATTTTCATGAACTCTTTTAATTTCAACTCTATTTGTATCTGAACCTGTATATTCTTTCTATAACTACCAAATGACATAATTTTGTTTTGTTAAAATGTAACGATAATTTATTTATATTGAACCACATCTTTGTTTTGCTCATTTCATCAGTGATAACCTGCAGTAGTTGCTGTACATTTTTTTCCAGAAAAAGAAAAAAAAAATATTTGTATCATCTGCAAACAACACTTATTTTATTATCTTTGAATATATATATTATATATGATAAGATAAATAATTTTTGCCCCAACATTGACCCCTGAGGAACACCACAAGCAATGTCCACACAGCTAAATAACTTTTTACCCAATTTAAAACCATTCCCCGATACTATACCTCTCTAGTTTATGTATAACATGTCATGGTCAATTGTATCAAATGCCTTTTTAATATCAACAAATATCCCTGCTGCATTTTTTTTAATTCTATGGCATTTGTGATTTCCTCTTTGGATCCTATTATAGTATATCCTGTTATATATTCACTGTGCCGTTGGGTTATGTGGTTATCTCCAGATGTAACTGAGTGAGTTCTATCGGGACTTGTCATGTGTGTAGTTGGTTGTTACCTTGCCGTTCAGTTCCTGTTGGTTATTTGTATTTTTCCAGTTCCTCGATATTCCTGATGATTAGTGTTTTGGCCTCCTCGGGTGAACGGTTTAGCTTATTTGGATCTTCCCTTGTTTGCTTAGATAGCGTGCTCTCCTGGCTATTTCTGCATAGTTTTTTGTGAGGAGCTCGTTAATGAATACATTTGGGCCCTTGGGTTTCCTACCTTGTCTGAGCAGTGCAGTCCTATGTTTCCTGCTGACAAACCTCAGGATTACAGCTGGTTTGTCGCTGGTGTTTTTCCTGGATGGCATGCCTCTATGGAATAGCAGTCCAAGTGAATCCCTTTAGACTTTAAGAAAGCAGCCACTTGTTGCTCCGTGGAGTTAGCCCTCAACTCACCGTGTTCTCCCCCTGCTGTCAGCGGCAACCGCACGAGCGTATGATCAGGGTTTAATGTGGAGCCCGGTGACAATCACGTCTTTTCATCTTCGTATACTGCTCCAGGTCTGCCACTCTGCTCTCAGGGTAGGATAGCCCATTGTCCTTTTCTGCTTTCTATATCTGCAGAGCCTTCACCTCCTCCACTGGGTTCAGAATGCTTCTCTGCTGCAACCTGATAGCAGTAACCTCCTCCGATAAGAAGTCAAATTCAAATTCAAATTTATTTGTCACATACAAATTATACACAGTACAATATGCAGTGAAATGCTTAGTACGACT
>JAQMYF010000001.1:7349192-7356910 GCA_030014195.1 Neosilurus mollespiculum
CGGCGTGAGTGTGGTTCCGAAAATGAGTGAATGAATGCAGCAATTTCATGCCAACTTCTCCCCAACGTTAAATAGAACTGTAAACCTAATGCATCTTGCTTTCATTAATGATAATCATTAGATATTACTATATAATAAACAGGGGTACTGTGGTGTAGTGGCTAGCATGTCTGCCTCACAGCAAGAAGGTCCTGGGTTTGAGTCCTTGCCTTGGTGAGCGCATTTCTGTGTGGAGTTTGCATGTTTTTACCGTGCTTGCGTGGGTTTCCTTTGGGTATTCCGGTTTCCTTCTTGCTGGTACCAACCACTTCCCCACCATACCGCCGCATTCGTTTCCTGCTATGCAGCCTAATAGCCATTTAATAATCGCACCGAGAGCTAATACACCTCCTTTATTTGAAGAATTAAATTAGAATAAACTACAACCAGAGCAAACACGATGGATTAAGGACATGCTGCAGTCATCCTTCAAATAAAATCATGTTTCAAAATGTTTAAAATCATGATTCACTTGTTTGTCACATACATTTTTTTTTAGAAGAAAAATTCCAGACTCTAGTAATTTTCTTTTGGCAAGTTGTACAACTAGAGAGACATGATGAGGCAGGAGTTACTGCTGCCAGTCTGGGCTATGGAGAGCGAGACATAAACGTGGTCTGCCTTGTGAGTAGGTAATGATTCACTCCGAGTTAAAGCTCTGGAGCTCTCAGCTCAAATTTATGGCTTGCTCTGCAGTTACTGAGTGACAGAGTGATGGGAAAATCGTTCCTCCGGGCTCGTCATCTTAAAACAATTCTCACAAGGTCACACATAGACTCGTAAAAAAAAACCAAAAAAACGAACTGACTGTAATGCCTTTCTTTAAGAGATTTCCGCACCTCTTGCATACACGATGCCTGCATCGCGACAATCCAGGGAGGAGGCTGGTAGCGCATGCCGCAGCTCCTAAGTCAATTAACAGGTCTATGCTAAGAAACGAGGGACCTATTTAAGGAGTTGATTTGCCCTGTTTGCTTTTTGACTTTGCACACAAGCCCATGTCCTCTCCACAGAGAAAGACAGAGATGCAAAAGAAGGGGGTTGGGAAAGAGCCTCCAACCACCCACCCCCCCAAACTCATCTGGGATTGTTTGCTTAGGGCTTGGCTGCTAATCCCTGTCAGGTGGAGCTGGACACCCCCCCCCTCCTCCTCCTCCTTCTGCCATCCCCTGAGGTGGTGGAGCACGCTCCCTCCGAGTCCTTCACCTCTGCCTCATTACCTTGACAAACAGGACCAGCCCCTGCAATCACCTACCCGCTGAGAGAGGACGCGCCAGGACACACAGCGCCCGTCATCCAATGGTTCTGTTTACACTTAGCTAGTGGGATACACACAACTGAAATTAGAGTGGAACACAGCCCTGACATTATGATGTAGGACAGGTTTTTAAACTTTTTGCAGTCAGGGACCCCTTTAACTGGAAAATAAGTCCTCCTCAGTAGAGATTTATTTTATTTGAACCGCCTGAAACCCAAAAATTAATGCAGTGTGTCTTCTCATTTCTTCACACCGCTTCTGGCCCTCACCACCCAATAACTATTGAACTTGAGCAATGTCTTAAAACTAGAAGTTTGGAAAAAGAGCAATACCTAATGGCTCTCATATGAGGATCTTCGAAGGTCATACATATAATATTGTTGGGGAAAAATATGATCCTCATATGAGTACAGTGGGGTCTCAAGAGGTTAAATTATTAGAATTTTCTAAATAATACGTTTTGGAGCCATGGGGTGCTCAGTGTCCAGCTTTTCCACTGACACAGCACAAATGACCTGTCTGAGTTCTCTTTGCCCCTTGAACTCATAATTATTATGACTGTGTTATTGTGGGATGTCATTTACACCACTGGGGGAGAAAACACAGAAACCCCAGCAATGCTTTTACAAACCCATTTTAGAACCACTGGTGTTGAGAAAAAAAATACCATTCATGTGCTTAATTCACATGAAAATAAGTTAAAAACACACTAAAACAAGATTTTTATATTTTTAAAATCGTCAAGGATGCAGCTGATCTCCGAGCAGGTGCATAAAAGCAACGTAACAGCATCTCTTTAACTCTCTTTAGAATTTTTAATATATACTACATGGAACCATAAAGAAAAGCAAATGAAAATGAGATTTTTATACTTGAAAATATATATATTTTAACCATTACAAAGGCAAGTGAGGTGTGCTCCGTGCAATTCAAACAGAAGTTAGGGGGTGATTATACTAGAGGTGTGATAGAAAAGTGACTGACGCAAATTCATTTTTTTTGTGATTTATTTTTCCCCTGAATTTAAAAATTTTAGGTCACGATGTTTTGTGACTCCACATGCAAGGGAATATTTTGCGGCTTAAACACGATATAGCGTATAAGTCGCAAGAAAGTCGTGCGACAATTTGCGACTGACTTGCGAGTAATTTGTGATTGGTTTGCGGATTTTTTTTCTTTTTCTAAATCAGTCGCGTTTTATTTGTATTTTGTCCTCAAACCTTTCACTTTTTATTTTCAAACCGTTCGCTTTTTATTCACGCGTTATTATTTCTGTGTGAAAGTCTCCAACTTGTCACTTTTCCTTGCAAACAAAAAACAAATAATTTGTGAGCAAAACGACAACTTTACGACCTTCTTGCAACATGTGTGAGCTGTTCGAGAAGAGTTTGAAACTACTTTACGTCAGAGCTTCGCTTTGTGCCTTTGCAGAAATTTCAAACGTTTGGAATTTTTTGCGATGATTTCACGAACCAAGCGACCAAAATGCGATGCTGTTAATGTGGCGAGACAACTTTGAGAACATTTTGAGAATGAAAAGCAACAGCTGCAGATTGCCATTCACGTCAGTTGCTTTTCTATTGCACCTCTTGTGTGATCAACCCCTAAGCATTGCTTAGCCAACGGTGCCGATTATTACATTTACACTTTCGGCATATTGCAGATGCTCTTACCCAGAGTGACTTACATTATTATTTTTCATACAACTGCTAAAATATGCTAATAATGGGCAGGGGTGGCTTAGTGGTTAGGGCTCTGGGCTACTAAACTGACGGTCAGTGGTATGAGCCTTAACACTGACCGTCAGTTTAGTAGCCCAGAGCCCTAACCACTGAGCCACCCCTGCCCATTATTAGCATACTCATTCAGAGTTTAGCATGCTCCATAAAGGTTTTTAGCATATACAAATACATATAAATACAAACACACTATAAAAAAATAAATAAAATAAAAATGAATAAATATAATGAGAATTCTATGGTTTATTTTTTTCATTTTAAAGTATGCTGATTCTGCTGTCTGTTCCAAGTAACCACAACAAACTGAGAATAATGCTTTCTTTAAAATCCTAAGATAGCAGACCAATCAGACGGCACCATTTCGGTGCAGTATATATTAATGGAAGGAGTCTCCAGTGTCAGTGCCTGGTAACAGTCAGTAAGTTCTCTGCCAAGTTTACTGCAGCGTGACATGTCAAGTAATGTGACAAACTGGATTCTTTTGACTTTAAATGAATGAAAAAAAAAAAAGAGCCTGGGGAGGGAACAACTGTAAAACTGTTAGCATTATGTTTAAACATGCAAACTGAAACCATGAAAATGAAACAACATAACTGCATTACATGCTTAAGTAATGACTACCTGCCAGGCTGAGTGGTTGCTATACAACTCTGTGTAATGTACACTGTCACTGAAAGATGCAGCTATAGTGTAATACAGCGTACTGAACGTACACACCAACCTGAAATGGTGTTCAGTATCTAATAATGTCAAAAAGACTATTTTAAAACAAGAAGGGGAAAGTTATTTATTTCTTCATTTAAAATCTACAGGCTGTCAAGGTGCGCAACTATCAACCCAGAGATCGCAAGTTAGAGTCCGGGTTGATGCCACAGCCATCCGTGACCATGGGAGCTAATTGGCCGAGCTCTCACGGGAGGGAGGGATGGCATATGCTCACTTCCCTGTAGCTCACAGAGATCACCAGTCAATCATGGGCATCTGTGAGCATGGTATTGTAGTGTGGTTAGCATGTCCACCTCACAACAAGAAAGTCCTGGGTTCAATTTTCTGACGTTTTCATGTTCCTCCACTGCTTGCGTGGGTTTCCTCTGGGTACTCCGGTTTCCTCCCAGTCCAAAGACTTGCATATTAAGCTAACTGGCTGTTCCAAACTGCCCTGAATTGTGAGTGTGAGGGTCGGTGGTTGCGTATGTGCCGGCTCTACAATGGTCTGGTGAACTGTTCAGGGTGTACCCTACCTTCACCCACTGAGAGAGTGAATACAATGATAAAAAAGATACAGAATGTTTTTTTTTTTTTTTTCCTCTTAGGACAAAATCCATCCAGATCTTCTTTACTAAGTCAAATTCGTACACGAGATCATGTTCCAAAAACATTTTATGCACCACAATCTGCGTGTTGATAGAAGAGATTTTCTGGCTGTAGCGGTATGATCAGATTTCCTAATCACTGTTTTCAGGTCAGTGAACAGGACAGAAACAGGACACTGCACTCGGGTTTTATCAGACTGTACACCACGCCATTCATCTTGTTCACTCGAGTTCTGATGATCCGTCCTGCTACAGGGAGCGTCTCTAATCTCCTGTATCTCCACTCGGTAATCTGAGATGAACCCTGATTGACAAGTGGCGTTTCGAGAGCAGAGATGTCTGTAAATTAGTACAGAGACACTACATTGTGAAGAGTCTTGTCAAACTCTCTGTTTTGCATAGCTGCAGTTGGGACTTGGGATTTATTTCAAATATACAGCATGGTGTTCAATTTCAATCAAACACTGGGACATTTTTACCCTTGGTGTAGCAATTGAGGCAGGTAAGAACACGCCAGTCCCATTCGAATCACGGTGTCTCTCTGGCTGTGTTCTCCATGCTCAGAAGTGATTTCTTCATGCACTTGATCAAGGTTTGTTCACCTGTTTTCACCTTCAGTGTAAAGCTAAACTAAACCAAATTACCAAAGTATCTATTTGGCTCTGATTTGGACTCTTGGCTACACATTCTGTACTGATGTGTGTATATGAAAGCATATGTGCATACACCAATCAGTCATATCATTAAATCATTATGAGCACTCACAGGTGACGTGAATAATATTGATTACTTTGATGGTTAAACCACTTGGTCAGTTCACCTTCAAAATGTCAGGTATGCAATGGCAAGTACCTACCAAAAGTGATCCAAGGAAGGACAACCACTGAACTGGCAAAAGCGTCATGGGTGCCCAAGACTCACTGATGTGTGCGTCAAGTCAAGGCTAGTACCTTGTATTTTATGATGTCTGCATGACGGTGTAGTCGTTAGCACGTCCGCCTCACAGCATGAAGGTCCTGGGTTCGAGTCTTGGGCTTGGGCATTTCTGTGTGGAGTTTGCATGTTCTCTCCCATGATGGCATGAGTAAGCAGTTTGGGAAAGTTAGTGTGTGTGTGTAAATATAGCTTTATAAATGTGTATAGCTAGAACCACCACAAATACACATGACAGAAATAATTACGTCCTGTGTGAAGGGACAGATGATTTTGTCCAGTGGTGGGCAGTGAGCATGTTGAAGGATAGAGCTGGAGAAAAAAATATCTCTTCCAGTACCAAAAAATATCAACTTGGAGAGTCCATCCACTCCCACGTTTCCTATGCCTCGATACCTCAGTGTGTATCTGTGCATCATGCTGTCAGTGTGAACTTTCGAACAGATGGTGTTGCCTCGCTGACCTGTGGAATGATGAGACAGAGAGAGAGAGAGAAAGAGAGAGAGACAGACACAGACTATCACCATGCAGAAGGAGAGATGGAAACATCCAGAGGTGCACAGATGACTCAATGTGACCTTGTGCACTTGAAGGGTGCCCTCCCACTCTTTCTTTCTTCCTGTCAACATGGCTCTCGCACTGTCAACCTGTTAATCGTGGATCCGTCTTATTCTCTGAGATGCTGTAATGGAATAGGATTCTCCTCTGAAAGCTCTATATTAAGGTACACCAGTAATCAAATTGAAGATTGAAGCTACATATGCAGTTATATTAGCATTTGCTAGCGTTGTTAGCTAGCTACAGTTGGCTATTTTAATTAAATAGTACAATAACACACTATGATACAATATGATACAATAATTAACCTGATGTTAGCTATCTTGCATATAAACATATTATGCAATATCATTATGAACTTGCTCGCTAGATTTCTAGGAAATGTAGCTGCTTCACTTTTAAAAATAAAAGTTATCCTAATTAGATAGAGTTTATTATGTGATCATCACTATACAATGTTATACTGAACTTACCTTTACCAGTAAATCGTAGTACTAAATAAATTACACAATAAATAGTTAACTTTATCTAAAATTTCTAAATGAACATACATATAACCAGTGTCTTTTTCTTTAATTTACTGATCTCGTTTTCCAGCTGTCCAGGGTGTACTCTGCCCTCACCCAGAGTCGGCTGAGATGGGCGCCAGCCTCCCCGCGACCCTAATTAGGATTAAACGGTTCAGAAAATGAATGAATGAGTAAATCTCGTTTCCATGTTATATTCAACTTAGAATTGCTAAGTAAGTACAACTACACAATATCAGGCGTAATTCACTGTTACCTAGGTTCCTCAATGACATTTTTTTTTTTTTGGTTGCACAATCTAATATTTAGCTTAATTACTTGGTGAAAATAAACCTTAGCCTGATGTTGCTAAAAGAATATCATAATTAAGTTACTGTCCGCTAGCTTGCTAGAAAGCCTGACTCTTTCTATTATTATAATGACTTTGCTAACTTATTATAAACTAGACAACTACACAATATCACAGCTAATGTACTCTTAGTATGCTAACACAGTTGGCTGTTGTAAATACGCGGTACAATATTAAGCCTAGTGTTACACTGACTGCAAGAAAACCTTGCGTTTTCTAGCTTACAAGAAATGCTAGCAGTTTTAATTGCACAAAACAATAGTTAGCCTAATCTTAACTATTTGGTTAAAAGAATACACCAACAAAATCTGTGCTTAATTTACTGTTAGCTAGTTTGCTAGACAACTTGATTGTTCTACTTATACAATGCAATAGATAGCTTAATGTTTGCTAGCTTTTGTAACATATGCCTTGTTTAACATACTGTTAGCTAACTTTAAATTCCTAGTGTAAAATCCCATTAACTTGCTTGCTAAAATACTTTTCTGTTTCATTTTCAAATATGTATAAAACATTATAAAAGACAAGTTAACAGTTAGTCTAATATTTGCTAGCAATTTTCTTTTAGTTTGGCTTGCAAATTTCATGTGTAGCATACTGTTAGTTAGCATGCGGTTCTGTGTGCAATATACTGTTAGCTAGCCTACAATTATCTGTAAAACATACTATTACTTACTACATACTTGATAAAAGACTTGCCTCTTCTATGTACATTATAAACTACAATTCAATATTTAGCCTAATGTTTGTTAGTTTGCATTTGCATTGTATAGCATATTGTTAGCTAGCTTGTAATGCCCCGTGTAATATATTGTTAGCTAGCTTGTAATAAATAAATTTGAATTTGATTTGAATTTGAATTGTTAGCTAGCTTGTAATGCCCCGTGTAATATATATTGTTAGCTAGCTTGTAATGCCCCGTGTAATATATTGTTAGCTAGCTTGTAATGCCCCGTGTAATATATTGTTAGCTAGCTTGTAATGCCCCGTGTAATATATTGT
>JAQMYF010000001.1:7478867-7490457 GCA_030014195.1 Neosilurus mollespiculum
TAGATATATATATATATATATCTATTTATATATATATATCTTTGTGTGTCTGTGTGTGTGTTTATATATGTGTGTGTGTGTGTGTGTGTGTGTGTGTGTGTGTGTGTGTGTGTGTGTTTGATGTTATGAGAAATGAACCCACTGGTCATACCCATACCTGGACCGGTGCTATGCCATTACTGTATCTTCTTTATCCTGTGTACTAGCACTCATTATGCTTCATCAGAAAGATGCCAAGACGGACAGACCACCAGACAGAGGGAGAGAAAGACAGTAAAATAATTGCATATGAGAGCTAGTGAGAAACACCACCGTTTTTGCTTCAATTAAGAAGAATAACCAGTGTGTGTTCATCATGGAGAGTGAGTCCTTCACCACAGGGGCTTGCTAAATGAGATGAACTAGCCGTGCTTTCTTTAACGGCACACTTTCAGAACTTTAGGTCTGAATATTAATAAAACATATTAGAGGACATATTATGGTATGTGTCATTCAAATCTCAGCGTCCTTACTGTGTGTGACGAGGCAAAAATAGCATCAACAAATCGTTGAACTCGGCTTGGCAGGTCTGTCTGGCTGTCTGCATGATCAAAGTGGGACAGGACGGTGATACTGATGAGTGCTAATAACCCCGGGTCATACCATTACACTGCACAGTGAGGCACTGTAGATTAACTGCAAATGAAAAGGTGATAATGAAAAATGTGGTAATTAGCATGGCAATCAGGGGCTTAGTGCTTGTGGAACAAACACAGCAGAGTAAAATAAAGAAAAATCCCCATAAGTATATTACACACAGTTTTTGCACTTCTGGTATATGGGAACAAAGAACTAAAACACATGTATAATTTTCAAATGTAAATAATTAACCCAATTATCCTACGTATACATACAGTATATCATGTTTAAACTCTATAATTATGTCTCATACATTCAGGGTCTCTGGTTGTCAATCCTGAGCCCAGGTTATTGCCTGCGCATATTTGTGCACCTTCTAATCATGTCCCAGTAGGTTTCCCCTTTTTTATTTTCATTATTTTAATTCATTTCCACAGACCTCCCATAAACATGCTAATGAGTAGATTGCCTATTCTAAACTCGCCATAGGCATGCACTGCAAAACTGTTTAAAAATTCACACAATGCCACTGATTATCAGAATATTGATTGTAATCCCAATATTTTTGTTGCCAGAAACCTGAAGTAATCTTTAAAAATTGGTTGGTGCTACCAATCAATAATGTTTGTTACTAGATTGGTTAATAGGTGGCATGTGGCGTAGTGGTTAGCACATCCACCTCACACCAAGAAGGCCCTGGGTGCTAGTCTAGCTCAGTTGTTTCTGTGTGGTGTTTGCATGTTTTCCCCGTACTTGTGTGGGTTTCCTCTGGGTACTCTGGTTTCCTCCCAGAGTCCAAAGACATGCATTTGGGGATAATAGGAATTGTGTTAATAGTTGAACTGTGATGGTCTGGCAAGCTGTTCAGGGTGTCTCACGCCATGCCGTGACCCTAAAATAAATGGGAAATGAGTGAGTAGATTGGTTAAAATATGCATAAATAGGTGATAAAGTGATAAACATGGATGATATATTATTGGTCAGAGCCGGCTTTGACTTCAGTCAGTGAAAACAATGTTCAGATAGATGTTTGTATAATCTGTGGGTCACCATGTAAGGGCACTAAATAGGGCTTACAACTGGACTCTTTGGGTTATAATATCTTTGGCATACACATCCCACTTCTTTTAGCCTTTGGGGTTAATTAAGAAATGCCAATCATAGGTAGGTTATATGACATAACATGTTACTATATAGTTGACTGTTTGAGGCGACTGATGTTTTGGTTGGACACATTTTAACCATTAATATTGGTGGGATTTTACCGATAAATGAGTTTTTTCAATCAGTGTGTTGCTTGCAGTGTAAATGTGTTACAGTGATGTAATTACTGATATAGGCAAGATGTATTACTACCTTGATCGACTCCATATCCTCAGTGACCCTGGATCAGTACAACAATATCACTGAAACCTGAAGACTTTACTGACTGTCAGTCTGACTATAGCTGATCTAACGGAATATAGCTGGACGCTCAGCTTTGACTTCCAGAAAAAGTGAATTGTCAGGTTGTATGTTCTCAAGTTGAGTTCAGCCGTCCAAGTAGGAAATAATTTAATATTTAAGTGCAACGTCTGTGTGGAAAAAGAGTTTTCCATGAATTTTCCATTACCTTTGCTAATTTCTTCTGCCTATTAAATCATTTTGTGGCTCGACTTTAAGATAAAAGGTGGCATGGTGGCGTAGTGGTTAACATGCGTGCCTCATAGCAAGTAGATCCTGGGTTTGAGTCCCAGACTGGAGCTCAGCTTGCCAGTCCATTGCAGGGCCAACATACTCACAAGCGTACACACTTACACTCAGACCAATTCAGACTCAGACACTCAGAGCAATTTGGAACGGCTAATAAGCTGAAACTGGAGTACCCTGAGGAAACCCATGTAAGCACAGAGAGAACATGCACACTCCAATGCACTCTCAGAGCCCGGAGCTTTCTTGCTGGGACGCGGATGTGATAACCACTATGCCACCATGCTGCCCAAAAAACATTTAATCTGTCTAAAATCGAAGAAAAGAAAAAAACGATCACTGTTTTAAAGTGTACCGGTATTGGTCATCCTTACAGCATAATTTATGCGAATAGAATACGTTTAAGCAATACTGAGTTTAGTTTGACATAAATGACCTTAAGAAGCACAAAACTGGTAATCTTATCCCGTGGATTACTAGCAGGGGCTGAACCGCGGCGGTTAGCAGTTTTTCCCCAGAAGTGATGTCAACGTTGCGTTCTATTGACTCTGAAGACGATCAGACGCTGCCAGAGATGTACGTGACGGTAAATCCAAAATGGCTTATGCAGCTAATGTTTTGCCAACTCGGCCTTCCTGTCGTCAGCTGGTTTGGGAACAAAAGAGTTATGATAATGCTACGATAATGCTACAATAATGCTACACAGGTCAGTGATGTAGCCCAGCCAATCCAACGAGCTCGCATCACTACCAGGCTGGAACTGCCAATCAGATAGGCAGCATGCCTCAGAGCATGCCTAAAGTTGTAACACGCGCGCGCTTTAAAATCCGGCATGGATTGATGATGCTGGAAGGAACTGTTAATGTCATACATGATAGCTAATTACACTACTTCTGCACAGGTACTCTTTAATGTCTCCGGAACCCCCCATCTGACATTGGTGGGAAAAATATTATTGCATTCCATGACTCACAATAATGCGTGATAATGCATTTGAAGAAGCCGAATTAAGTGTAATGTATTAATTATAACACTGTGCTTAATCTGCAAGCAATTGCAGCATATCATTAAAATATAATAATTCTAAAATTAAAATAAAATGAAATTAAATCCTTTCCTTATGTGTAATGGCGTAGTGGTGTCAGCAAACAACACCTTCCGGATTTCAGATTACTAACTCATGGACATGCATTACTAACTCCAAGCCACAAGTCAATTATCTCATGACTATGACTTAATTATCTCGTTCTATGCCTTAGGAACTTCTAGCCATATGTTTCTTAGTTGTAGTCACGAGTTATTGATCTTGTGGTCATGCATTACTGAGTCCTAGGCACACAATAATATTTTTCTCAGCAATGTTGCCAGGGAGCTCCTACTTTCATCAAGTTGCTGGATAGTTACATGACATCGCCAGAAAGAAATACAAATTAGAAAAAAAAAAAGAATTTCAGGAAATCTGAATCTTTACACCCCCAGTGCAGCTAACTGGGTTATCAAAGGCCAGCCATGACATGGCCACGGCATGTAAAAGAACCATTGCTGATTTTTTCGTCAAGAGAATGCTGCATTGCCATCAGCGTGTTTCTGCCCTGCGATGGCCTGGCGAGCTGTCCAGGGTGTACTCTGCCCTCACCCATAGTCGGCTGAGAAGGGCGACAGCCTCCCTGCTACCCTAATTAGGATTAAACGCTTCAGAAAATGAATGAATGAATGAATGAATGAATTAATTAATTAATTAATCTATACAGGCATGGTGGCATAAATGGTTAGCACGTCCACCTCACAGCAAGCAGGCCTGGGTTCGATTCCCAGCTCGGGCGTTTCTGTGTGGAGTTTGCATGTCCTCCCCATGCATGGGTTTCGTCTGGGTACTCTGGTTTCCTCTTACAGTCCAAAAACATGCACAGTTGCTTGTTCCAAATCAACCCTACGTGTGAGTGCGGGTGGTTGTGCGAGTGTTGGCCCTGTGATGGCCTTGCTCAGAGTCGGCTGAGATGGGCGCCTAATTAGGATTAATCTGCTTAGAAAATGAGTGAATTAATGAATGAATGAATGAATCTATACACGCCGCACAATGTTGTACTGGTTGGGACATCCGCCTCAAGGCAAGAAAGTCGTGGGTTTGAGTCCTGGGCTCGGTGAAGGTGTTTCTGTGTTGGGATTGCATGTTCTCCCCATGCCTCTGTGGGCTTCCTTACTTCCTCAGAAACTCCGGTTTCCTCCCACAGTCCCAAGACATGCACACTGGGCTAACTGGCTGTTCCAAATTGCCACGGTGTGAATGTGAGTATGAATGTCTGTGTGTGCTGCCCCGCAATGGACTGACGGGCTGTTCAGGGTGTGCTGAGTGTCGGCTGAGATAGCCACCAACCTCCCAGCAACTCTTGCAGGATTAAGCAGTTCGGCAAATGAGTGAATCTATACAAAGAAAAAAAATGGAAATATCCGAATTTAACCACGGAGTTTACACTTACTGTATATTCCAAACACACTTGTTTTAGCATTTAGGTTAATTTCAACCCCCAATATATCGATGTGACAGTTGTACACTGAGAAATCCATCACAGACGGATGTTTTGACGTTGTCTACTATTTCTCAAGTATTTTACACTCCATCTCTCGGGGCTGCTTGAGAGATGATGAGTTTGGAGAATGCACCCTGTAAAGGAGGTTAATTATGAACATGACCCCAGCGTTCCTGCAATACCTTTGAATCAGTCAGTACAGCTCTGGGTGCAGCTTAGCAAGCAGACAACAAAAACGCCGCTTATTTACATTTAGAGTGCTGAGCATTGAGCATTTCACTGCTGTTAAACATCAACTTTTTTGCTGGAAAGAACACCGCAGTGTCATGAAACTGCATTCAGAAACACAGCTGGACTTTACTGTTTACTGATACACACACATACACACACACACACACACACACAATATGGTGCCTTAAAGTTCTGTAGTCATGCCGAGCTCTCCATGTTGTCTTGCAAGATTTCAAGTGACAAACACATGCGCAGTGTAACAACATTCTTAGAGAGCATGTTGTAGGCGAGTTACAAAATGAACTAGAGGTGCACTTCTGCCATGCTGCATGGGAAATGTTGCAAATATGTCCTACATCGGTACTAGTTTTAATTACCCATGTGCTCTTCTTATAGTTCTTATAGGCTCTGTACTACATGGACGTGAACAAATTAGCAATAAAGCTCAATATGGCTGAGGTTTGACCTTCCAAGATCACTCAAGGTCAAAGATAATTGTCTCGATTGAAAGTCTACGTATGGTTTTCTAATAATGCGCCATAGTATCTGCATGTCTATCGGAACTCCTTTTGAAATTATGAGCGCTCTATTTCCAAAACTTTGGGTCCTTGCTCTGACCTTCACCTTTGACCTTCACCTTTGACCTTGACATTTTAAAATTTAGCCATCACTGGGACTCAGGTAGGGTAGTGTCCCCACCAACTTTAATGAAAATCCATGCATGTGTGCGGTCAGGATTTTGTTTACAGACAAACTAACAAATAAACAAACAAACAAAACCAGACGAGTAAACAAACGCCGGTGATCCAAAAACGCCAGTGATCCAAAACTACATTTCGTTTCAAAAGTGATGAATGTATATTAGTGTACATTACATCACATGTATGCACTTAAAAGAGATTGTTATGTATGTGCTACTTGTTCAGCTTAGCTAGTTAACAGTACCTTAGTCATTACTTGTTTACAACAAGGGCAGCACGGTGGCGTAGTGGTTAGCATATCATAACAAGAAGGCCTGGGTTCAATTCTCGGACTTCTCTGTGTGGAGTTTGCATGTTGTTCCTGTGCTTGGGTTGGTTTCCTCTGGGTACTCCTGTTTCCTCCCACAGTCCAAAGACATGCACAGTAGGTGGATTGGCGCCTCCAAATCACCCCAAAGGGTGAGTGTGAGTGTAAATGGTTGTGTGTGTGTGTGTTGGCCCTGCAATGTCCTGGTGAGCTGTCCAGGGTGTACCCCGCCTTGACCCAGATTCAGCTGAGATGGGCGCTAACCTCCCCACGACACTAATCAGATTTAAGCAGCTTCAAAAATGAATGAGTGCTTCTTTTTAAATTATCAATAATTTTTTAAATATCTTAACATCTTCCTAGAACATGCTAAGGTGTAATCACACTGGAGGTGCGACAGAAAAATGACTGGCGCGAATGGCAATTTATGGCTGTCACTTTTTATTCTCAAAATGTTTTCAAATTTTGGTCGCCTGGTTCGTGAGCTCACCACAAAAAAATTAAAACGTTTGAAATTTCCCCAAATGTCGCAAAACGAGGCTCTGCTGCGGAGTCTCAAACACTTCTCAAACAGTCCACACATGTTGTGAGAAGGTTACAAACTTGTCGTTTTGCTCGCAAATGATTTATTCTTCATTCGCAAGGAAAACCCAGAATGTTTCAGAAAGGTTTGTGTGGTATCTGCCATATTCCGTGTATTTTACTTTCAAATTTTGTTCACGCGAATAAAAAGTGAGTGGTTTGAGAACAGAAAGCGAACAAAACGTGGCTGATTTGTGACAGGAAATTCGCCTATTTTTCGCCAAACTTCCACAAATCAATTGCAAAGTTCTAGCAAATCAGTCACAAATTGTCGTGTGACCTCCTCGCGACTTTCACGTGATATACGTGTTTAAGCCGCAAACTATTTGCTTGCATGTGGAGTTGCAAAACATCTTGATGCGAATTTTAAAATTTGCAAGAAAATCAATTCGCGTCAGTCGCTTTTCTATCACAACTCTCGTGTGATCATCCAATAAGAGAGCTAGCTCATATTTCTGTGGAGGAAATGAGACAAGCAAACCAGCTTGTCATAAAACGTTGATCAGTTATTACTGATATTAATAGCAGACAATGATAGAATAAGCATAGCCTATGTTTGACATGAAATTTGTATGATAGCTATCAATTATTTACTTCTAAATTATTTATTATTGGCATTACATTAAGTAGTTACACTGAGGTAGTTGAAGGCAGTAGAAGCGAATTTTATTATTTATAGTATATTCAGTAAACTATACCTATGATGGATAAATAGTACAGATAATGTAAGATGGTATATTAATACATTAAATCGAATAGTATGATTTTATATATGATTACAGTTATAAACTTGCATCAGGGGAAGCCCACAGCAGTAACTTCCTGACTCTTACAATGTCACATGCTTCCATTCAGTGTGCATGAGTTTTAAATTTCATTCATGAACATCCTCTAGGAAGGTAAAGCTACCATGGTCCTTGTTTTGCTCTGGGAAAGTTGTTCTATATGGCGTTTGCATATTCTCTCTGTGTTTGCATGGGTTTCCTCAGGATAATTCGGTTTCCTCCCATGGTCCAAGCTCATTAGGCTAATTGGCTGTTCCAAACTGCCCCTAGAGGAGAGTATGGGTGTGAATGGTTATGTGTTTGCATGCCTGCAATGGACTTCTGAGCCATGCAGGGTGTACCCCACCTTCGCCCAGTGTCGGCTGAGATAGGCTCCAGCCTCCCTGCGACCCTAGTGGGATTAAATGGCTTGCTAAATGAATAAATTCATAAATTATTTCATTTACAATGCACATTATATTTTTGACATTGCACAATTATTATTATTATTATTATTATTATTATTGTTATTAGTCACTAAAGCACTACTCTTATTCTGAAAGACGCAGGCATTTTTATTATTTTTGTTCTGCCCTTTTCTAAATCAATAAATAGTGACATTGACACAGAGTGATGGACAGACAGGCGTGTTATGGAAGCCATCTCTTGTGTTGCAGTGCTCTTGACAGGCAGTGTGGACAATACACTGGCCCCTCTGAGCCCCCATTAAAGCAGCCCGTAGCCTTCAGGCCAGCGGATTAGTGTGAATACACTCATTTCCCCAGGTAGCGGATTTGCCTTCCATTAGCCTGTAGCCCCTCTGCTCCACCGCCAGTGCAGGTCAATTATGTGCAAGGCCCGGTCAGGTACTCTTACTTAATTGGAAAGTTCATAACAGCCAGTGCCATCTGGAGTGGAGAAACTTTGATACGTTGGTTTCCAAATATGAACATAATGAAGTTGTTTGTGTAGGGAGGTTTTGTGCAGCGTGGTTTGAAGCCGAGCATCGTTAGCGCTGAGGCTGGAAGCGAGAGAGCGAGAGAGTGAGAGAGCGAGAGAGAGAGAGAGAGCGAGAGAGAGAGATGAAAATGTAACTCTGCAGATGTGAGTTAGTCATCCAGATTGGATAGAGGAGAGAAATCATGAAGGGTGTGTAATAATTCAAGCTGACAGCATAGATAGAGCTTATTAGTTGATGCTTTTAAAATATTATAATGTTCCTGCCATAATATCAGACATTCAAGCCCGAATTAAAAAAGCAGGAGATTATGCATAATCAATAGAAGCAGGATGGACTGGAGCATTGATTATCCACACTTCCATCTTTTTTTTTTTTTTTTTTTTTAAGACATAAAATTCTACTTTCATACATATTTCATTGCCCTGTGAGGATTCAGAGTCACCTGTCTGGGGACACTGACAGATGTCTGTCCTGGCTGATTCCAGGCCACATCGATGGGGGTGGAGAATCCCTCGCTGCACCCCCCACCACCTCGGCACAGGAGGGTCCCATCTGTTTGGTGTCTTGTGTTCGTAGTCCGGATGTAGCACCGGCTGCCAGGCTGCTTGGATACCGATAGTATTTCCTGTTTAAGAAATCCAGCCTGACTACAGTAGATGCGACTGTGGTATTTCAACATGTTTACACTTGGGACGCTTGAAACTGAGATGAATAGACAGATGGATGAGTGGTGGTCTGATATTCTGGCAGCCGCTGATTAAGAAAACTTCAAGAGTTTAGCTGAAAGAGACGTGGCGTGTTGTGACATATTTAAAGTCAAGATGTCTGACTATATTGATATCCTAAAGGAATTTAATAGCAGGTGCCTGCGGCTTGGGTAAATGAATCAGATGGATATTTGAGGTAATATAATATACAAAGAGGTGGTTGGAGCATGAAGGCAGTAAGCTAATTAGCAACGTGTTATTCAGGAGACTTGGCAGTTGTTTTATTTGAATCCTGTTTTCAAGGTGGTCCTCCCACTGGGGGCCCCGAATTGATCTGGCACTTTGGCCCTTAGCTATGATGACCTGCCAATGTTTAGCCCTGAAAAAAAGAAAAGAATGTGAATCGTTGTCCCTTAGCATCTGTCTCATCCGGGTTTTCTATGGGAACGACAGTGCGACGGGGCTCAACAGAATGAAAGCGAGGCATTGATAGCAAATTATTAACACTTGCATTTTATTTATTGCTAACAATTTGACAGAAGACACTTGACATTAATTTTGGGAAGTGGTATGACATTTATCATATAATGCCATGACAATAGAGCATGATGTAACCATCATGGCATCCAACAGGAATTCATTTCTTATAAAAATGATCAGTTAAAAAAAGAAAACAAAGCTGCCATAATAAGTTATAACATCAATCATGACAGGTTTATAACATGGCTATGTCAGACTTTAAGTGTTACTCTAAAGGTTTCTGTTATTAGCCATATAAGCAATAAAAGTTTTGACCCATGGCATTGTTGGCTCAGTGGTAAATGCTCTGGGTTACTGATCCCGAGGTTGGAGGTTCAAGCCCCAGTACCACCAAGGTGCCACTTTTGGGCCCTTGAGCAAGGCCCTTAACCGTCAATTGCTTAATTGTATAAAAATGTAAGTGGCTCTGGAAAAGGCGTCTGCCATACGCCGTAAATGTAAAACATTGGTGTAGACAGTAGCATGTCCACTTCACAGCAAGAAGGTCGTGGGTTCAATTCCCAGGCTCAAGTGTTTCTACGCTTGGGTGTTTCTTGTTCTTCCAGTGCTTGTGTGGATTTCCTCTAGATACTCAGGTTTCCTTCCACAGTCCAAATACATTCACAGTAGGCTAATTGGCTGTACGAAATTGCCCCTAGGTGTGAGTGTGTATGTAAATGGTTGTGTGTGTGTGTGTGTTGGCACTGCGATGGTCTGGTGAGCTGTGCCCTGCTTTCGCCCAGTGTCAGCTGAGATAGGCACCAGCCTCCCCACGACCCTAGTAGGGTTAAGCGGTTTGGCAAATGAGTAAGTGGGTAAGATTTGGCACCGTATTGACTAAATGAACTTGTGTCCTTTTACTGGTTGTTATTAGCACTCCATATACACCAGAAATACTCCAGACTTATATAGCATCACAGCAAGAAGGTCCTGGGTTCGATTTCCGGGCTTGGGCGTTTTTGTGTGGAGTTTGCATGTTCTTCTCATGCTTGCATGGGTTTCCTCCCACAGTCCAAAAACATACACAGTAGGCTGATTGGCTGTTCCAAATCACCCCTAGGAATGAGAGTGTTTGTGAAAAGTTTTTTGACTAATTAGGATTAAGCGGCTTAGAAAATGAATAAATGAATGAATCAACGTTTCAAACTTATGTATCCATCACTTACAGGTATAAATTTATATTTATATCTGTACATTGGATCTTATCTTATCCTAGTCTTCTATTGTGTCTTATCTTTTAGGATTTACCCACGGCTACATTTGACTACATTTTCAAACAGTTCTCCCAAATGGAAAAAAAAAATTAATGAAAAATTTTACAATTTCTCAGTAGCTTTTCCGTCACCAAAGTTTGTCAGGTGAAAGAAGCAAGCCATATGCCTGAACCTTTAATCAGATCTTCTGGTATTAGTGAGAAGCAGCCAGGTGGCAATGTTCTTAGGGTTTATTTTGAGGAAATGTCATCTCTCTCTGTCAGTGTGTTCCCTTTTCTTACTAATCAGGTTCTGCCAACCTGCCAAGACAGCACGGGGAGTGGTAATGAAGTACCATACGCATCCTGCTCCTGGAATCAGCTGCATCACTGACTGAAATCAGAGCAAATTAAACCTACAATATTCTTAGAATATCTGTAGCCTTTCCTGCTTCCATGCATCCAGAGTCAAATATTAGTGCGTGTGTGTGTGTGTGTGTGTGTGTGTGTGTGTGTGTGTGTGTGTGTGTGTGTGTGTGTGTGTGTGTTTACACAGGCATTCACATGCTTGCTCGCAAATGATGTCTCAGACAATTGGTGGCATGGTGCCTTGTTAAGAATTGTATGCATGCATTCATTCCATCTGTCAAAACATACTTACATTTACATTTACATTTACAACATTTAGCAGACGCTCTAATCCAGAGCGACTTCCATAAGTGCTTTAAAGTCACTATCAGTGAATATATTCTTATACTGGTTTGTCAGGACACAGACTAAGTATACCATCA
>JAQMYF010000001.1:7498674-7526004 GCA_030014195.1 Neosilurus mollespiculum
GTGTGTGTGTGTGTGTGTGTGTGTGTGTGTGTGTGTGTGTGTGTGTGCACCTCAGACTGGAGTTTGGGGAATCGATGGAATTCCAATTAATCATAGGACGGAAAGAAGTGCAGACTAACACTGCTGAAGGATATAAGTGTGAGATTTAAGTAACATTACGAGAAAGACAAATCGTTTTACTCAATTTATTCCGTAACAATAAAACATCAGAACAAAAAACATGTCGCATTCTTTAAAATAACTCGTTTTAACGAACATCATCAGTAACCGCCGCGCAGCTCCAGATGCTGTGTTTTGATCCTGAGCTCAGTTTACTGTTTATGTGGAGTTTTATATACTGTATTCTTCCTGGGTCTGCATGGGTTTTCTCAAGGTTCTCCAGTTTCCTCCAGTTCATTGAATGATTTACAGCCATCTGTCACATCAGATCATATAGCACACAACTAACCACTACCTTCTCACAGGAGCAGTGGAAATATAGCACCAAGCCCCGAGTTTACACAAGGATCCCTAAACACATCACTGAAAACTAATTTTGATACCATACTGTACAGTTCATTATATAGAATTCATTTATTTATAAATATAAATAATAATTAAAATATAAATATATTATTTATATAAATATCAAATAAAATTTCAGTAATTATAAATAAAATATTTGATGTTTATTTTATAACAGATCAGTGTTTATATATGGTGGCACAATGGTGTAGTAGTTAGGACGTCCGCCTCACAGCAAAAAGGTGCTGGGTTTGAGTCCTGGGCTCAGGCATTTCTGTGTGCATGTTCTCCCTGTGATTGTGTGGGTTTCCTCCAGGTACTTCAGTTTCCTCCCACAGTCCAAAAACATGCACATTAGGCTAACTGGCTGTTCCAAATTGCCCCTAGGTATAAGTGTATGTGTGAATGGTTGTGTGTGTGTTGACCCTGCGATGGTCTGGCAAGCTGTTCAAGTGTATGAGCTCATAGCTTGCTAAGGGTTTAAGCTGAGTGTGCTATTAGTCTTAAGAGGTGAGCAAAAAGGCACGGTGGTGCAGTGGTTAGCACGTTCGCCTCGCAGGAGGAAGGTTCCGGGTTCGATTCCTGGTCTTGTGGTGTTTCTGTGTGGAGGTTGCATGTTCTCCCTTTGCTTACGTGGGTTTCCTCTGAGTACTCCGGTTTCCTCCCATGATACAAAAGCATGCATGGTAGGTCTGGAGAGCTGTTCAAGATGTACCCTGCCCTCACCCAGAGTCAGCTGAGATGGGCGCCAGCCTCTCCCCAACTGTAATTAGAATTACGCAGCTTAGAAAATGAATGGATTGTAAGAAACATAGCATTTTAATTATTATATTCAAATTCTCAAACATTAAAAAAAAATGTTCTTACCAAATGCTTTACTCCCTGAAACCCTCGTAGGATTAAGTGGTTCGGCAAATGAGTGAGTGAGAGTAAACACTATAAAATGTGATGTGACAATAAATCTTTAAATCTACTCGCCTCTCCCTCTGTTCCAAGTACAATAAAATAAATCTCATTAATATGTCATTTCCTGCGAAATACACAAACAAATTTGTTTTTAAAGCTCCATAGTACAGTAAAAAGCAACAATAATTAAACATTTAAAAAAAGACTGGGTAAGTATCAGTTACAATCCCCTAATCCCTTCGGATACTAAGTGGAGCTCATTCTCGGGTCCAGACTCTCTGCTTTGTGTTATGCCAGCTTAAATGAGGAGACTGTGTCGAAAATGCCAATCAGGACTGGAACGTCTTTCACTTCCATCTTCCCTGCAGAATGCCTTCACTTTCTTGATTATGCTGAGAAGACGGGACGGTAAGAGATGCTGGTGGAAGCTGGCTAATGAGGATGCTGTAAAAAAAAACAAAAAAAAAAAAAAAAAAGAAAAAGAAGAAGAAGGATAAGAAAAAAAAAGATAAACAAGCATGTCTTTCCCCTTGGCACTTAGGAAAATGCTCCTGTGGGTATGTACAGGATGTTCCAAAAACTACTACTACAGCAACCACAACAACAACCACGGCAACAACAACAACAGGTATCGGCCATGCTAAGATTAACAAACAGCAGTGAATAAGTCAGTGTGTTTTCAGAACTGTGGTGCAAGCAGTTTTCTGCTCCCTGGTGCAAAGAGTCCAGAGTCAGCACAGAATATTTCCCAGAGTTACACCGCTCATAATAAGTAGAGTGCTGCAAGAAAAAGTACTTGAATATTACATGTAGGGCACAAAGGAACAGAACGAAGAAGAAAACTATTGACTGGGAAAGGATCGTCCAGCACTACTGTTCAATCTGACCCAACAAACTCCATCAAATCAAATATAAGGGCAGTGGTGGCCTAGTGGTTAAGGCTCGGGATCAATGATCCAAAGGTCAGTGGTTCAAGCCCCAGTACCACCAAGCTGCCCCTGCTGGGCCCTTGAGCAAGGCCCTTAACCCTCAGTTTTATATAGATAAATGTAAGTCTGCAAAATGCTGTAAATGTATATATTAAGACACTCCTTAATTCTCATCTCACTCACGTATTTGCGAAACCGATTAATCCTATTAGGGTGGCAGGGAGGCTGGAGCCTATCTCAGCCGACACTAGGTGAAGACTGGATTACACCCTGAGCAGTTCGCCACATCGTGGCAGGGCCAACACACACAACCATTCACACCTACACACACCTAGGGGCAATTTGGAGCAGCCACTTATCTTAATTTGCATGTCTTTGGAATGTGGGAGGAAACCGGAGTACCCGGAGGAAACCCACACAAGCAACACCCCCGCCAAACCCAGGATCCGGACCCAGGACCTTCCTACCATAAATTATAAAAAAATATATATATATAATTATGTTATAATAATCAAGAGAAGGTGATTTGGTAATAATCCCTGACGTGGATTACAGTCTCTCTCTCTCTCTCTCTCTCTCTCTCTCTCTCTCATTTCTTGAACCAAATGGTCCTACTAGGGTCACGGGGAAGCTGGTGCCTATCTCAGCCGACACCGGGCAGAGGCGGGTTACACCCTAAATATTTTGCCAGACCATTGCAGGGCCAACACCCACACATAACTACTCACACTTACACTTACCCCTAGGGGAAATTTGGAGTGGTTTGTGGGAGGAAACTGGAGTACCCAGAGTAAACCCACGCAAGCGTGATAGGAACATGCCAACTCCACACGGAAACCTTCTTGCTGTGAGGCGAATGTGCTAACCACTATGCCACTGTGACGCCTTTATACTCATTAAATTAAAAAAATGACTAACATTTAAATTCTCACAGCAAGAAGGTCCTGGGTTCGATTCCCGGGCAAGGGCGTGTCTGTGTGGAGTTTGCATGTTCTTTCTGAGCTTGCATGAAAATTATTTCAAGTACTCCGGTTTTCTCCCACAATCCAAAGATATGCACTTTTGGCTAATTGGCTGTTCCAAATTGCCCCTTGATGTGAGTGTGAATGGTTGTGTGTGCTTGTTGGCTCTGCAGTGGTCTAGCAAGTTGTTCAGGGTGTACCCTGCCTTCGCCCGGTGTCGGCTGAGATAGGTTCCAGCCTTCCCCGTGACTCGGATAGGATTAAGCGGTTCAGCAAATGGGTGAGCGAGAAACTCGTCTTTCTAACCCAAAATTGCAGCTTCTACATATGAACTTGTGCATCATATATAAATGCTTAGGAAAGAAAACATTAGTTGTTTGGCACCATCACTGTAAGTCTATCCGTGTGTGAACAGGGGAACCCCTGTCATGGAGAACCGGCCAAAATGTACACTCACGATGCCAATAAAGCTTGAGATTATTTGGCTTTTTCAGAGAGAGACGTTGTTCTTGGGAGAGACGCGAACTTTATCATACACAAACAATCACAACATTATTTAATCTCTGGGAACTTACACAGTAAACAAACTCTTTATCTCTTTGAAACTAAGAAACTGGAAGAGAACAAAGAGGTAATACTGCAGTTTCCTTTTCACCAAATACAGTAATGAAGAATAATACATTTTTATTTTATTATGATTAATTGTTGTGCTTAATTGTGAGTTTTTGTAGCATCAATCAATAGGTCATCTGTTACTATAGAAACTATAAGACTCGATGCATTATGGACATAAAAACCTCATCCATTCATTCATTTTATAAGCCGCTTAATCCTAATTAGGGTGACGGGGAGGCTGGCGCCCATCTCAGCCGACTCTGGGCGGGGGCGGGGTACACCCTGAACGGCTCGCCAGGCCATCACAGGGCAACACACAACCATTCACACTCACACCTAGGGGTGATTTGGAACACTGAATTGACCTACTGCGCATGTCTTTGGACTGTGGGAGGAAACCGGTGTACCCAGAGGAAACCCACGCAAGCACGGGGAGCACATGCAAACTCCACACAGAAACGCCCCAAGCCCAGGAATCGAACTTAGGCCTTCTTGCTGTGAGGCACGTGCTACCCACTGCGCCACCGTGCCGCCCCACACATAAACATCTCATTCATTTATTCATTTGCTGAACCGCTTAATCCTACTAGGGTTTAAGGAAGGCTGGAGCCAGTCCATCGCAGGGCCAACACACACACCCACACACTAACAACTACCTAGCCTACTGTGCATGTCTTTGGACTGTGGGAGGGAACCCAGGTGAAACCCGCATAAGCACAGGTAGAACATGCACACTCCACACAGATACGCTCCTGCTGAACCCAGGATGGTGCCATCCATCAGTATAAACCTGTGAATTAAAGTAGAGCAGGTACCAGTGTGAGAACTGCATTTATTCAACAGTACTGGGGTGTAAATACTATACAACAGTCGCTAACAAAACACTACTTCCACTACGAAATATTCATAGATTTTTTTGTTCAGTAAAACAAACTGCTAAAGCTCCCCTAAAGCAAGAGACAAATAACTAAGCAATACAAAAGGACTATAAATCATGTAAACATTACAGTATTGCCAAGCTTTTTTTTTAATCAAGGTCTTTTAGTTTGTGTTGCAATAAAATGACATGATGAACCTGGTATTTTTGTATGATCGAGGAGGAAATAGAGGCCCCGAACATGGAAAAACAAACCTTTGGGGAGCCTGAACTTTTGCTCTCTGTTCAAGCCTCGTGTTTGCTTTTTTTTACTAACCATCACCAACTAAACCAGCAGTTTGCATTATTGTTTTGAAAGAAAACGTTCACTATGAAGTGTTTGGCTTGGCGCGGCAATCCGGACTTTATAGCGGCAAAGTATATGTTTAAAAAAATTGTTCTCATTAGCATCACTCTTTGGTATTGTTGTACACGGTTGTGTTAACTAGGAAAGGAAACTAACAGACTCATTCCTAAATCAGGCACATATTTAGGAGTATGTATGAGGTTTGTGTGCTTGCCTTTGCACAGATGGTATCTAAGAAACGGGTGAGGCTCTGTGGGACAAACACAAAAAGCAAACACACAAACATTCCTGACCCCGGAGACACCCATCCATCTCCCCCTAATCACTACTCTCAGACAGTGTGACCGACCCCAGTGATGCTGCACTGCAACTATGGCCACAGACTGTGTCACTCACACACACACACACACACACACACACACGCACGCACGCATGCACGCACACACACACACAGGTTTGTCTTAATATCCTTGCCAACACTTCACTTGCCATAATACACCAGGGCTGTAGGTACAATGTCTGTCCCTGTCCCTATTTAACACTTCACTATCTGCTTGGATATGTGTTCAGGTTTAAACCTTGGTGTGGCATAAATTAGGGTAGTTTTTAAGAAATATGTACTAAGAACATGTCTGCCTCACAGCAAGCAGGTCCGGGTTTAAATCCCATGCCTGGTAAGGGTGTTTCTGTGTGAAGTTTGTATATTCTCCCCATGCTTGTGTGGGTTTCCTCTGGATGCTCCAGATTTCTCCCACAGTTCAAAGACATGCGCATTAGGCTAACTGGAAATTCCTGATATAGGGTGCCTGGGATGGGCTTTAGTCTACCCGTGACCCAAATAAAGGATAAAGAGGTTTGGAAAATTAAATGAACTATAGGGGCAGTGGTGGCCCGGTGGTAGGGTGCTGGCTTACTGATCTGAAGGTCGAGGGTTTAAGCCACACTATCACAGAATTGTCACTGCTGTCCCCCCCAGTGTAGCTAACAGGGTTATCAAAGGCCACTGTCTGTGGTGCAAGGTATGTAAAAGAAGCATTGCAGTCGTTCGTAAAGAGTAGGCCATTGGGTTGCCATCAGTGTGTTTCTGCCCTGCAATGGCCTGGTGAGCTGTCCTGGGTGTATTCTGGCCTCACCCAGAGTCAGCTGAGACGCCCCCTGCGACCCTAATTATGATTAAGCTGTTTAGAAAATGAATGACGGAATGAATAGATGCCCCTCATATTTCCCCCCTCAATATTGGGAAGGGGGCAGAAATGCCAGCGCATGACAGTTCCTCAACCTCAATCACCTCACCAAAGTCCATAACTGGTCTCTATAGAGATTTTATTTAGGGGTGTTCTTTTTTTTTTTTTTTTTATTTTTTTTTTTTTTTCCAGTCTTGCTCTGATATTTTTCATTGATAAAGTTAACTGGTGCTATTTAACAAAATATGAAACAGTAGCCGAATTTAAGCCACAGTGTCCATGAGCAGGCAGTTACTAAGGACTTGATGACTGAATGTATTTATTTATTCATTCATTATGTGTACTGTTTATCCTGTTTAGGGTCACAGAGGAGCTGAAGCCAACCTTAGCTAACTCTGGGTAAAAGACAGGGTACACCTTGAACAGCTCGCCAGTCCACTGCATGGCCAATACAGACAAACAACCAATCATATTCATACTCATACTTAGGGGCAATACAGGACAGCTAGTAAGCCGAATGTGCACGTCTTTGGACTGTGGGAGGAAACCAGGGTACCTAGAGTTAGGGCACATAGAGAACAGGCAAACAACATGGTTAGCGCTCTTTCCACACAGAATACCCCCCTAACATGAATATTATGGGATCACGTTACTGCCATGTTCTTTCTTTCTCAGACGGGGTAAATATCTGACCATTACTCACGCAGATGAAAATAAAAACATTCTGCTTGCATGACTTCTTTTGCTGCATCCCATGACACCTGTAGTCTGAATCGGATGCCCAGTGAAACGTTCTGGCAAAAAAGTGTGTGTCTGTTATTTGTATCTGTATCTGTATCTGTTTAAAGTGCATGATCTGTTCATTCTGATTAAATGTGTTCATATTCATGGACATCCCTAGCATACACATGTGTAAATGTAATCATAACCTTAGCCACAGTAATTAAAAGTATATATACATATTTTAAATAAAAGCTGCAGTTGTGAAGAAAAATTAATAAAACAAAGCAGTTTTCCTGGTAGGGAACAGACGAATGCCCCATAAGGTCAAAACTGTCAGATACTCTTATCTGTGTGAGGATATTTGGTCACCAAGACACACACACACACACACACACGAGAAGTGCTTTCACGTTATCTCAGGCCGTGTTAATTTCCTCTTATCAGCGACTGTGCTGTTTGTCAGCGTCTGCTTAAAGCTTAGTTCTGTAACTCAGTGTCATTTAGTTAAAGGCAAATTGGATAACCTTTGCATATTATTCATTGCTGCAGTCGGCATCTCTCTCTCTCTCTCTCTCTCTCTCTCTCTCTCTCTCGCTCTCTCTCTGCTATTTCTCTGTGGAAATCTACTATTTAATTCTACCCCGACCCCCACAGCCCGTCATCACTAGGTTGGCAAAGCCACATCAGAAAATATTTTCGAAATGTCTGTGTGCAGCTGTGCCTCCCATTCGTCAAATCATGACTTTTGCTGGCGGAAATCTCAGTCTTGAGCGCCGCTCTGATTACAGGGTTCAACGCAGCGGCGATAGCGCTGTAGCCGCACACGGCTCTCTCTCGGGTTAAACCCTCAACGTGTGGGAGGGAGTGGGTTCTCCTGTTCCCAAAATACACAAAGACTGTCTGAACTTCATCAACAAATTGCTGTAGCATTGTTGTGGCTCATTCATATTTCTGGCTCAAGCTTGTGTAAGCTGTGATATCACCAAGCGTTGGGTTGTAGTCAGTATGTAATATAAGTCAAGTAAATATAGACTTGTTGACAGAGATGCGATTTCAGCCCTCTCTGTCATGCTAGTAATCAAAATTCCCAGTATTCACCCTCTATATTTATGTATTCCTCATAGGCCAGGAACAGTCCAATCGGGTCATAAATTAGCACTTCCTGTGGCAAAATGCTAAAAAGTTTGTACGGGAAGGCTATGTTTAGCGGTTGGCGCTCATCCGTGTGGGTGATTTATACTTAGCATGGGAGTAAATTGCATTCTTTACACTGTTTATGAGGTTATTATCCTCTCACTGTCCTCTCGCTTGCAGGCTGTAGAGCAAAATCTGATGCACTCACAAACGAAAAGCCAAACACACCCTGCTGCGTCACAATGTCTGTCGGACTAGAAATGTTAGAAAGAAAAACAAAACGCAAACATGACCACGATGAGCAAACATTTCCCTGCAGAGGATACACATACTGTCCATTCTCCTATCATCTCCTATTCTAAATGCTCGCTATTCCTGAAAAACTACATTGCGCTAACAGATTATACATTTTAACTTACTAGATAACCGCTGTCCGTTTTCCTGAAGACATTCCTATGGCGAAAAGCGGAAAGTTAAAGCTTTACCTTTGATTCATCTCATTTACCAAACCTTTTATTCCTACTAGGGTTGCAGGGAGGCTGGAGCCTCTCTCGACCAACACTGGGCGAAGGTGGGGTACACCGTGCACGGTTTACCAGATCATTTCAGGGCAAACACACACACAACCATTCACATGCACATACACACACACCCAGGGGCAGTTTGGAACAGTCAAATTTACCTAATGTGCATCTTTGGACTGTGGGAGGACACCGGAGTACCCAGAGAAAACCCACGCAAGCACGGGAAGAACATAAAAACGCCACAGAGAAACATCCGAGCCCGGAACTTAAACCCAGGACCTTCTTGTTGTGAAGTGGACGTGCTAACCACTATTCCACCGCTTATCCACTTTTACCTATGAGCTTAGCAAGGTTCTCGCAATAGAGACCCTTTACATTAATGTTAAATCATCATAGAAAACATCAGCAGATATTTGCACATCCATTTATGTAAATCATCCACTGAAAAAGTCTAATGAATCCTAATTATCTCACAGCATTAAAAATCCTTCTTCCAGTGCTGCTCATAATAAGCTAACTAGCGTAATCCTGAATCAGTTAACTTTCGACTTGCATTAATTGGTTAGCTAGCGTATTTTATTACAAAAATTAGCTAGCTTATGTGACTTCTAGTATTTTACTTTCAGCCAGGGGTTTCTCAAATTTTTTAAGCATTACAATGGGGTTTGCTAAGAGTTAGCTAGAAATGCTTCATACCTGAGTGATATTTACCAAGAGGGCAGCACGGTGGCGTAGTCATGTTTTCGCCATGCTTGTGTGGGTTTTCTCGGGTACTTCGGTTTCCTCCCCCAGTCCAAAGACATGTGCATGAGGTTAATTGGCTGTTCCAAATTGCCCCTAGATAAAGATGTGCGAATGGTCGTGTGGATGTTGGCCCTGTGATGGTTCAGGGTCTACCCGTTTTCCCCATTGTCGGCTGACGTAGGCTTCAACCTCCCTGCAACCTTAGTAGGATTAAGCGGTTTGTCTTAATCGTACTACGGTCACGGGGAAGCTAGTGACTATCTCAGCCAACTCTAGGCGAAGGCAGGGTACACCCTGAACAGCTTGCCAGACTTTTGCAGGGCATCGCACTCACACCCAACCATTCAAACTCACACTCTCTTCGAGGGGCAATCTGAAACAGCAAATTAGCAAGATTCCAATAGCAAAATGTGCATGTCTTCGGATTTACTCTCACGCTCTCATATGCTAAATTGCTTTTCCTACCAGGGTTGTGGGGAGATTGGCGCCTCTCTCAGCCAACACTGGGGGAAGGCAGGGTACACCCTGAACAGGTCAGACCATCACATGGCAGACACATATGTAGCCATTCACACTCACACCTAGGGAAATTTTGGAATAGCCAATTAGCCTCATGTTCATTGGACTGTGGGAGGAAACCAGAGTACCTGGAGGAAACTCACACAAGTATGGGTGGAACATGCAAACGCAAACCCAGGAATCAAACCCAGGACCTTTTTGCTGTGAGGTGAGCGTTCTAACCACTACGCCACTGTGCAACCAGTACATAGACACTTAAACTCAATTACAATAAAACACCTATCAAGTCTTGAGTGTTTCATGGAAACTGAAATAAATGAATAAAATAATTAAGCAGAAGCAGGAATTCCTTATAATGAAATATACAGGAAGTATAAAGAAATCTATATAATGCACAGCTGAACCCATTATTTATTGGCTATGAATTGATCTTTAATGTGACCCCCATTACCTAAATGTTACCTCAATCCTCAGCACAGTACATTATTTATTCGTAACATTATGAGCGCGCGTATTAAGTGGTATTCCAATTTGAACTTTTCAACTTGAAGAATTACGACTCTCATTTCCTTGCTCTGTTTGCATGCAACTGACCTTTAACCTCAACAAGCAACATTTAAATTTCTCCGACATGGGCTGTAATTTTTTATTTTTTTTTCTCCCTTTGTCAACTTGTGTTATTTATGGAGGAGCAGCGTTAGCGAAAGCTCTGCTATCAGAGGTGCTACATGTAGCGCTGGGGTTATCAAGCTGTTTCTCACGACTTAACTCAGGTCAAGCAATTATTCATCAGATGGATGAATAATCAACCTCCTAACATATGGGACACATTAAGATTGCATATGTGTCAGCAGCGGTCGTGTCAATCAAGCAGTTACAATCTCTGTGTAAGGCTTTGCAGCATGCGCAGGAATGGCGTTTAAAAAGTGAAGGATTAATAAAATGTAATGGATTTTAATATGAATCTGGGAGAGCAGTATTTATTGATTAGATCATTGATTTTCAATAAAACCTTAGTGATTGGCTTTATACACAGGGCATGTGTGCATGTGTGTAGTCTTTCTTTCTTTCTTTCTTTCTCTATTTTTATTTTTTGCCCTGGTTGGATTCGGATGCCCATTCGAGCCTCATGAATGATTGAAAGCGAGTGAGGCAGGAAGCGCTCATAAATAAACACAAGTCTGTTCTTCTCACTGCCTGGGATCGAGTGCTACGTTACAGTGCAGGAAACACACACTCAGGCGGGCGGGAAGGGTTTGGCTGGCTTCCTCTCAAATTAAAGCTTTCACACTGTGTTAATGCACTGGATATTATTTTCATGCCGAGACTGGAGATGATGCATTCTGGATGGAGTTCGGGAGCCCCTTCATGTGTCGCTCGAGTGTGTGTGTGTGTGTTTGTGTGAATGAGACTGAGAGAAAAAAGGGGGTAGAGGGTTATTGAAGCACAAGTATGTTTCATAGCCTTTACGCACACACACACACACACACACACACACACACACACACACACACACCCACACACACACACACAGTAAAGCAGAGTGAGTACATTTTCTAACCTGTGCATACTTCCTCCATCGACACACTGTACCATGCATGTGTGAGTGTGCCTCACAGCCTTCTCTCTCTCTCTCTCTCTCTCTCTCTCTCTCTCGCTCGCTCTCTCTCTCGCACACACATACACTCTTCCAGTCAGTTTGCACTATGTGCCTCGACTGCGAACACTGGCTGCATACCGATGAGCAGGTCTCTGGGTGTTCAGCTGTTGAACATCCGTCCTCTACGGTAAATAAAATGTCACATTGCATTTTGTCACAACATACACAGCCAAAACATTCACTCGCTCCATCCATCCACCTGTCTGTTCCCAGCAGCCATAACCCAAGCTAAGCCAAGGTTGCAAAACCCAAATCCCATCATATTCCTGTTATATTCAGGGACCTAACAGGCTCCATGTTTTCTTTCTTTAAACAGCCCCAATTGCCATATGTTGACCCTTGATTTCTTACTAACAGTTTTGTATCTGAGAGCACTATGGTACGTCCACAGAATCAGCTCCGGGTAAGAATTTAGACTTTAAGGCCCTTCTTCACCGGGCAGTGTAGTTTAATTATTGGTGTGCTTGCTAATCTGAATGTAGAACTACCAGTACCGTGGTGAAGTACCTGTTTCCATTCCCTAGCATATAATGGTACCTGTGACAGTAGTATAATTAGGAGTTTGGAAATTCTAACAATGGTGACTTCAGTGGAAAAGCTTCAAAGTCCAATTTATATTGTATTAGTTTATATGTAAAGAGGTGTGTGTGTGTGGGGGGGGGGGGTGTGTGTGTGTGTGTGTAGGGGTTAGCACGTTCGCCTCACCGCAAGAAGGTCCTGGGGTCAAGTAACGGGCTTGGTGAGGGCATTTCTGTGTGGACTTTGCATGCTCTCCCTATGCTTGCATGGGTTTCCTCCTGGTTCTCCGGTTTCCTTCCACACTCTAAAAACAAGCACATTAGGTTATTCGGCTGGTCTAAATTGCCCTTAGGTATGAGTGTGAATGGTTGTATTGTACCTTGGCAATGGCATGGCAAACTGTACCCTGCCTTCGACCAAATTTGGCTGAGATAGGCTCCACCTTCTCTGCAACCCTAGTATGAGTAAGCAGTTTGGCAAATGGTTGGATGCAAAGATATGTGTGGACTTCTTGTTTTTTTTTTTTTTCATTCTTTCATTCATTTTCTAAGCCGCTTAATACTAATTAGGGCCACCGAGAGACTGGCACCCATCTCAGCCGACTCTGGGTGAAGAGAGGATACATCCTGGACAGCTCACAAGGCCATTGCAGGGCCACCACACATATCACCATTCACACTCACTCTCACACCTAGGGGTGATTTTGAACAGCCAATTAGCCTACTGTGCATGTTTTTGGACTGTGGGAGGAAACCAGAGTACCCGGAGGAAACCGAAGCAAGCACGAGGGCGGGGAACATGCAAACTCCACACAGAAAAGCCCCGAGACCATTAAATCGAACCCAGGCCTTCTTGCTAAACGTGCTAAAGGCCAAAGGCGAACTTGCTAACCACTGCGCCGCCTTGCTGCCCTTGTTTATTGTTTTTTTTTTTTTTTTTTCAAAAAATTTTAAGGAATGCTAGAAAATTTTGCAAGCAAAAATTCTAGCTAGGCTTCATTCCAAGTGTTGCATCATAAATTAATCCATTTGCTGAACCATTTAATCTTACTAGGGTCATGTGGTACCAGATGACTCTGGGCTAAGGCGGGGTACACCCTGAATGCCAACCCGTTGCGCGGCTTGTGTCTTAATACACAACCTAAATGGTTTATTCTTTTGTTCGGTCCGTGTCTGTGTGGCTCTTTGTGTGTGAATGAAGTTTTACCTCCAGGATATATCCCACATGACACCCAGTTTTCCCAGGTCCCAGATGCACCGTGCCCCAAATACTGAAGCATGACAGATGAATAATGGCAGACTGTCTGAAAGTTGTCTGACTTGCATACTAACTCATAGCCATCAAAGATACAGTATAATTATAAAAGAATGGGTTGCACTCAAATGGTTGGCATGAAAACAGCATGTAGGTCTGTGATTATTTCTTCTTGGAACCAACACAGCAATTACCAACATGACAAAACAATGATTTACTGATTATTAAACCCCTTTATACTCCCAGGGGCCTTCTTTGGGTTTGGAGTTTTATTCTTCATTCTCATATGCTCACATTTTACACATTAGTTTCTGTGTTGTGACTGAATAAACTACTATTATTCGCTGAAGGGAAGGTGGTTATCCACAGCGACTGAGGCGAGTAAATGTTCTAGTATATGCAACATGGGAAAACACGAAAAGCAAAATAAAACAAGATGGTTAATTTTAACACTTTTAACGCATGACAACAGTTACAGCATCTTTTAAAACTCATTAAAAGTAAACAAATAAAATAAAATGACCTTGAGAAACATAACAGGCATGCTGAGTAGCTTGCCCCGTCACACGTTGACGATTTAGCCAGCGTATGCCGACGTATGAGAAATTTGGCAAATACGCTGGCGTACATTGAATACGTTATGGATAAGTTTTGTGTAAGTTAACAGCATGCTGGTACAAGTCTTGGTAAGGCGATGTTGTCGAAAAATTCATATGTTCCGCATTCGCTGGCCATAAGTTGTAGGTAATTTATGCGTTCGTTCACACATGTTATTTGTAAGTTACTCATAAGTTAAATATAATGTCTAGCCTACTTTGAACCTACGTATAACTTATACCAACATACGTGTAGCCGATAGTTCAGCTGATGCAGCTGTGTATCCCAATGACCAATCACGTGAAGTTTAAAAAAATTGCCCCTTGCTGATTCAAATCAGACACGCACTAGACATCGCAATATCAACATCACCGTCATGCTGAAGAAATCAATGAGGTCGTACTAATGTTGGAGGACAGCTAGTAGGTATTCTCGTCTTAGCCTTGCTGGATCCTCCATCTCTCGGATGACGTGGACATCTGCTCCCCATGGAGTCTTGAGGAGTACTGACCAGTTTCTCGTTTGAACCCCATTTTATATACCAATCCCCCTAAACGTTGCCAATATGGCCATAATACGCTCGTTGTAAGTTACAAAAATGTTCAATAAAAGTTCTGTGGTTGTCCGGATTGCGTCAGATACATCTACATACGTTAATATACATTGGCGATATGTTTCATATAAGTTAGCTATAAGTTTCCGATCTTCTGGTTCTGGTTAGGTTACTACTACGTTATGTATATGTTCAAAACTGGAATAACATCAATAGTTCGGCGTATGCCAACGTTTTATAGAAATTTGTCATATGTCGGCACATGTTTTGCAAATCGTTATTATGTGACAGGGGCCTATGAGATGCAATTTTTTATGAATTTCTAGGAGTTCACAATGCATGAGTTTCTGTCTGCTGTTTTGCCTAAAGCATTATCCTGAGCTTGCAAGGTGGATAAAGTCCATTAGTATAACACTACATGGGAATTTCATGATCCGATTGGTTCAGTATCTGAACACAGAGCTGTTAGCCAGCTCAAAGCACAGAGCTCCCCTGACCTGTCTACATGTCATGATTAAAAACTGTAAATATATTCACAAATTATGTACTAAAACACCTTTGTGGAGTTACTTCACTTTTGTATCTAAACAGACGCCATTAGCAATACGAAGCTATGAGCTGTTTGGGATGTACCCCAGAGTCGGCTGAGATAGGCTTCATCCTCCCCACGTCTAAGTCTTCTCAAGTGCAAGTTCAGGAATTGATCTCAAATTAACACGGCTGTTCAGAGTAGCAGAAATAAACAAAGTTCCACTTCTTAACTTTAAGCCTTGTGCAGGTTAGCCCTCAGTGTTTGCTCTCCGGGGCATTCATCAAGGGAAAATTAACCCAGAATAGAACTCACACCCTTACAAAACGGTGATGGCAAATCTGTTTATTATTTTAAATTTAATTATGCTTTATCTCTGTTTAGCTTTGAAAATATTATTAGCAACGAATCAACATTCGTCTAAACATCTGTAGCATGAATCGTATTATTCTTATCGTATATTATCGTATATTATTTATTATAAAATGTAGGTCAAAGCTGGTTTTCAAAACTATCTATAGCTATTGTGTGTAAATGTTTCTCCAAATTTGTATCTCTCTCTCTTGCGATATTCAGAGTAGTGTTGACTATGGGGGGAAAATGGGTACTGGTACACGTTATCTTATGATATTTAAGTTTTATATGGTTTCCTAGTAGTGTTTCACAATACCAACATCTATCATCACTCCCTTCAAAGTTATGAATGTTCAAAATTAAATGACCTTGATTTTGACCTCTGAGGGTCACTGTCTATGGTGAGAGGAATGTAAAAGAACCATTGCTGATTTTCGTCAAGAGTAGGCAGCATAGCCGTCAGCGTGTTTCTGCCCTGCAATGGCCTGGCGAGCTGTCCGGGGTGTACTCTGCCCTCGCCCAGAGTCGGCTGAGATGGGCGCCAGCCTCCCCGCGACCCTAATTAGGAATAAGCGGTTCAGAAAATGACATGACATATATGGAAGTGCATATGTGGGTTCCTATCTATCCCGAATTTTGCCTGTATGAGTCTGTTGAGTTGTTTCTCAGATATAAACAATTAGAATTTTAACATGGGAAATATCCACCTTTAAAACTTTGTGACCTTGCTCTGACCTTCACTACTGACCTTGACATTTCAAAATCAAATTATAGCTGTCCCAACCAAGTTTGGGAAGAATCCTTGCATGGGTGTGGTCAGGATTTTGTTTACAGACAAACAAACAAACAAAGAAACAAGCAAATGCCAGTGGGCGGAGGTAATGGCTGCTATAAAGAGCAAGTAAAAAACTAATCTGCATTCATTTATGTAATTATTTATTATTTATTTATTCATTTATTATTTCACAAATCAAAAAAAATATATATATATAGAATAATATAATCGCATCATTCTAAAATAACACTGGACAAAACAGAACAATGCGTGTATTTATTTTCACAGTAAATGAACTTGAATAGAGGTTTTCAAGCCAGGTCCTGGGGGACCTCCTCTCCTGCATGTTTTAGTGTTTTTCCTGCATTATTTCATCCACTTCACTTTGGCAAGGGCTTTAAATAGCTTATTATTTCAATCAGGTGAGGTGGGAGCAGGAAAAACAGGACAGGGGGTAATCCCTAATGACTGTGGTCAGAGTATAGGCAAAACAAACGCCATTCAGATGTGCATCCCTGTCTTCACTGCAAAACAATAAAATCATACATAGTCTGAAGAGGGTGTTTTGGTAGTATTCGCTGGCACAAAATCCTGCCAATGCCTTGTCTTTTTGCCCCCAGCTGCAACTTAGAATGGTGATAATCCTTCATTAGACACCTTCTGAAATGTTCTTACACATACAAACACAATGATTTTAAATATAAAACAGATACCGATGCTGTGACTTGCTACTATGTGAAAAGGGTAATATGTAAAAATAAATATCTGCAAATGAGAAAAAAAATGGACACAAGATACAATTTACTTGATAATAAGAACCTTATCCGATCTGTGTTGCGCTAATAACTGTGCATGTTTAAGTAATTAGATGGGTGCAGTATTAATTTAAGAAACAGCATCAGAAATAAAAGAGATTGACGGTGACCTTGAAAAAAGTGAATCCGTCTCTCATAGATAATTTAGGGCTTTAGTGAAGAGATTAAAGAGAAGAATAGCTGAGGATTATTTGACTATGTGGCTAATTGGTTGCTGTGTGAGCTAAAAGATCTAATAAAGTAGTTTTGCTTTTGAGAAGATGTTAATGACGAGGTATCAAAGAAAAAAAATGCAGTTGTTAATTGTGATAGAGTGATTAAAGCAGGTATTTTAGCATACATTTTGCAAAGACAGGAATCATTTATCAGACTGTAAGATAATAAGGACTGGGCTCAGTGTGGGTGCTGAACTAGTGTTGTATTTTTGTTCATAGGTTGTTGTTTTTTTTTCTTTTATCACTTGGCTATGCTTTCTGCTGTGACTTTTTGGCATTTTGTTTAGCTTTGATTCACCGTTACATACTAAACAGATTTCTGACACAAATTGTTACATTGTCCCCACGGTCACAAAGGTTAACGTCATTTAGCTCTCCAAGCGGTTGCTGGTATCTCGGCTTTGTCTCGAGGCCCTAATTCCTTTATGGCGCAGTGTGAGACCTGCCGAACACGTTGCTGAATGACGGCCGCCTGAGCTGGTGTGAAAGGGTGCCTGGCATGTGGGCTGGTGTAGGTCTCGGGGCAGTGAGATGGGGAACAGAAAGAGGGGTGGCCCTGGCAAGACAAAGGCCCCAGTGTTGGACGAGCCAGAAGAAACGGGGTCAAGAATCAAAATGCGACTGACATTTGCAGTCAGCAGATTGATACAGCACCATTGATTCCCGCTCCGGACGCCCGTGATCTGAATTGCAAATGGAGCCGTGCTTTGGCCTTTTTGCCATCCGCCAGCCCGGGTGAGGGGTTGTTCCCACAGTGCTCGGCCTCTCGCTTCCCTCCCATCTCCCCCTCCCAGCCCTTCTTCCCATACTCCCTTCTCTCGTTTGTCCAACCCTCCCCAACTTTCTTTTTTTATTCAAGTCCTCTCCAATAGACCCCCCCTCCCCTCCTCCCCACCTCTTCTTTCCCCCAGAGCAGCCGGTGCAGTCTCCCAGACTCGAGCCCTCCATAGGGGACACAGCTAGTTTATTGTCTGTCCCCTGTAGAAGGGGGAGGACAGGAGTACACAGGAGGCACTGAGGTACGCCAGGCTCTCCTGTCCCTATTCGCAAATGAAACTTAAAAGGGTCCCCCTTGACTAAAGATTGGGAGGGGGCGGTTAGCCCCATTTAAAACCCAATTAATGGGCCTTCTCTTTTTAGCTTTCCATAAGTGGGATTTGTGTGCTTTTCTGAGCTTTCTCATTTAAAAAAAGTCAATATGCCCCATTTGTTATTAGCTGAGGTTAAATGGGGCAACTTTGAAAAGTGCTTAAAAAACAGTCTACTGGAAAGCTTTATTCGGCCTTTTTTTCGGACGCCGTACATTAGGATGAATCAGATCTGTTTACTCTTACGCTAATGAAACTCACATCCTACCTGCATCTTTGAGTTTTCATTTATCAGCCATAATTGCTCAGAGATGTTGTATTTGTAACACAATAACATGTTACTTCTTTAGAATAATTCATTTTTTGAATTCTATCAAAATTTTGATGATTTACTGCAAATGATTGATGCTATTAAGGCTGGCGCCCATCTCAGCCGACTCTAGGTGAGGACGAGGTACACCCTGAACAGCTCGCCAGGCCATCGCAGCAATACCATTATTACCTAAATCATACCATTCATTTAATTACAGTACTTTGTATTTTTATAGTTAGTGGTTAGTAGAGAGGTCAGAGGTTCGAATCCTTGTTAGACCTCCATTGTGCTCAGACCCCTGGGTAAGGTCTTTACCACAATTGTGCCTCTGCCGACCCAGCAGTATAAATGGGTACCAGTAAAAAATTACTGGGAAGGTAACCTGTGATGGACTAGCACCCCATCCTGGAGGAGTTGGACTAGTCGCTTCACACTACAGAAACCGGGGATACGCTCCGGCCTGATGAGCCTGTAGGCTCGGGTGTAAAAGCCCAACAGACTTTACCTTTATCTTATGCTATGTGGGTCATAAATCAGTTTATTTAAAAAAAAAAGGAATATAATTTGTTTATAGGGCAGCACAGTGGTGTAGTGGTTAATATCCTGAAAGTCCAGGGTTCAAGTCCCGGCCTTGGGTGTTTCTGTGTGGAGATGGCACGTTCTTCCTGTGCTTGCATGAGTTTCCTCCGGGTACTCCAGTTTCCTCCAACAGATCAAAGACATGCACATTAGGCTAACTGGCTGTTCCAACTGGCCTATCGGTGATGATGTGAGTGTGAGTATGAATGATTGTGTGTGTTGCCTTTACGATGCTCTGGCGAGCTGTTCAGGCTGAGATAGGCTCCAGCCTCCCCGCGACCCTAATTGGAGGATTACGCGGTTCAGCAAATGAGTGACAGACAGAGAGACAGAGAGAGGGAGAGAGAAAGAGAGAGCTTGTTTATAGAACACATAATAAGAAACTGTAACTCCTTCCATAAATTAAAAGAAAAATAATATGTGTGTGTGTGTGTGCGCATGTGATTTACATTAAAACAAACAGATAGCACTGTCACCTCACAACAAGGACCTTTAAAAGTGTAAAATTTGCATGTTCTCCCTGTACTTGTATGGGTTCCCTCTGGGTGCTCTGGTTTCATTCCACAGTCCAAGGACATGCATATTAAATGGATCCTTTAAATTGCTCATAGTTGTGAATGTGAGTGGGAACGGTTGTTTGTGTCTGATCAAGGTGTACCCTGCCTCTCACCCGAAGTTAGCTGGGATTGGCTGCAGCCTTCCATGACGACATGCAAGCGGTATGCGCAGAATAAATGGGATAGAATAGATAATAAGATAGAAGAATAAATAGATAAATACATGTAGACGATGCGGAATGTGCTTTTTATACACACTAATCACTTATCCACCAGATGAACTGACTTTAATCTGGACTGGAATATAAATTTATAACATCCAAACAATAGCATTTAATTATGAAGATTTATATCTGGGATCTCGGAGGCTTTATACTGAAGACGTCATCATGGTAAAATCCAAATAGGACTAATTATGTGAAGTCGAGCTGTTTAAGTGGGTCTGTGGTCCCCAGAAGCCTAAACAGGATACGAGTTTTAAATCCCAGAGTGGTTGCTAATCGCGTTCGGACATTCAGACTCTTTTTTTTTTTTTTAATTTTATAATCACATTTCTGTCTCATGACTCACTTTAAGGAATGATGATGTTGTTCCTGTAACCCCTCCATGGTATTATGACCTCCCGCATGCCAGTGGCTGGTGTTTGTCAATCCAATCAGCTCTATTGTGAACAACTAAGTCTGGCTCATATTCCATGGCGGCAAACTTCAAGGCTTCCCCACAACGCCTGGCAGACCCATGCTTGTGGTAAACACTGATGAGAGATTCATTAACCCTGTTTACAAACATTGGGCCAAGAATTTTGTGTGTGTGTTGGAGTGTGTATGTTGTGGGACAGATCCTATTTGAAGGAGTGCTAAAAAAATGGTGGGACTGTGTGAAAAAGGGCACGGCGGTAACGTATTTGTTAGTGCATCCACCTTTACAGCAAGAAGGTCCTGGGTTCATGTCCCAGGCTCAGGTACTTTTTTGGGGTTTGCATCTTCTCCTTGTGCTTGTGTGGGTTTCCTCTAGGTACTGCAGTTTCCTCCCACAGTACAAACACATGCATACTAGGTTAATTGCCTGTTCCAAATTGCCCCTAGGTGTAAGTGTCTTCACGACATTTCACTACTTTTTCTGTTTCTTGTAGGATAAAGAAGCCTCTTATTTTCAAGTAGGTTCTCCTAAGGGCTAAAGTCAATTTTACTTTTGATTCTTGACAACAAGATCTGTGCTGTAATTTTACACCCGATATTGTAGCTTCCAGTAAGAATCAGAGAAAACAATGTCAAAAGTGCGGATTATTTGCTTGTATTTGATTATGCCGTTTATGAAATTTGTGTAAGTTGAAGAGGAATAGAGCAACAGCAGGCAGGCCGTTATAGAACATCACTCAACTATTCAGTGGCACAGTTTTCCAATAAGATCTCCTCTTATAACACTGTTTTACTCCTCTTATAACACTGACATTTGTCAATGCTAATTTTATTTAATAACTGATTGCTAGGCGGCACGGTGGCACAGTGGTTAGCACATTTGCCTCACAGCAAGAAGGCCTGGGTTCGACTCGGGGCGTTTCTGTGTGGAGTTTGCATGTTCTCTCCGTGCTTGTGTGGGTTTCATCTGGGTACTCTGGTTTCCTCTCACAGTACAAAGACATGCACAGTAGGTAAACTGGCTGTTGGTGCGTTTCTGTGTGAAGTTTGCATGTTGTTCTCGTGCTTGCCTGGGTTTCCTCCAGGTACTCCGGTTCCCTCCCACAGTCCAAAAACATGCCCGCTAGGCTAATTGGCTGTTCCAAATCACCCCTAGGTGTGAGTGCAAATGGTTGTATGTGAGTTGGCCCAACAATAGCCCTGGTGAGCTGTCCAGGGTGTACCCCACCCTCACCCAGAGTTGGCTGAGATGGGCGCCAGCCTCCCTGCAACCCTAAGTGGCTTAAAAAAATGAATGAATGAACAAATTAATTAGTTAATTAATTAATTGTCTCCATACTAACACCTGATTCAGTGATCTACTGTCAGAGCAGGTGCAATCCCTTTCACCTTTACTCTGGAATTTTACTAGAAAGAAGCTGAAATATAAGCTTTAAAATACAGAATTATCACTTCTAAAAGTAGTGAAATGTTAAACTTATAGGTTTGTTTTGCGAAAAAAAATATATATATATATAAAATCTTTTTTTTGGGGGGGGGTGGGGGGGGGCAGCACAGTGGCACAGTGTTCAGCACATCTGCCTTACAACAAGAAGATCCCGTATTCGATTCCTGGTCTTGTGCGTTTCTCTGTGGAGATTGCATGTTCCTCCTGTGCTTGCCTGGGTTTCCCCAGGGTACTCCAGTTTCCTCCAACTTTCCAAAAACCTGTACACTAGTCTGATTGGCTGTTCCAAATCACCCCTAGGTGTGAGTGTGAATGGTTGTGTGTGTGTATTGACCCTGCAGTTATCTGGCGAGCTGTCCAGGTATGTGATTTGGCCCAACAATGGCCCAGTGAGCTGTCCAGGGTGTACCCCACCCTCACCCAGAGTCGGCTGAGATGGGCACCAGCCTCCCCACAACCCTAATGAGTATTAAGTGGCTTAGCAAATGAATGAATGAATGTTTAATGTTGTTAAATCCTTTTTTTAATAATTATTTTTTTAAACTAAGAATATATACTAACTTGTACTGTACTATAATAAACAGAGCACCATAATACTTCCTGATACTGGTACACTATTGGTGAAACATGATTAGAGCATTTTGGGGCGCATTCTAAATACATGATAAATTCAAGCAATGATATTCAGAAGGTGCTGAAAATATGGGTGCAGGGATGAATGGAATTGACTAAACATTTTTATTTAAATAGTTCTAATATAAATATAATATATGATATGATATGAATATCATATGATATTTTGTATAAACTATGAAAAGGATTGAAATCCTTTGTCAATCAAAAATCAATCTTTAAATAGACTATGTATTTCTAATTACATTTTTTGAAAGCAATTTTTGTTTCTTTACACGTAGTTATACAGTTTATATATAAACAAACAAAATGTTAATAAATGTTTATAGCTCGGTGAAAAAAAAAGACAACATGGTGTCATGGTGAGCAGTAATTTTGTGATAAAAGCTTCAAGTGATTAAAGAATCCAGTTTGAACGATTAAGTTCCTTTCAGAGTGGCACAGTGGTGTAGTGGTTAGCACATCCATCTCACGGCGAGAAGGTCTTGGGTTCGAGTCCCAAGCTTGGGCTTTCTATGCGAAGCTTGCATATTCTCCCCGTGCTTTCATGAGTTTCCTCCAGGTACTCCGGTTTCCTCTCAGAGTCCAAAGACATGAGGGCTAACTGGCTATTCCAAATTGCCCCTAGGTGTGAGTGTGAATGGTTGTGTGTGTGTGTTTGTGTGTTGGCACATGTCATACAATACATGTGAGTATGTGAGAAGATCCATGGGTTTAACATAGGGCAATCATAGGATTACTGTAAGTAAACTATTTAATTCTGACATGACATAAAAGCATGTAAAATTCCTATGTCTGTCACAACACAGCTGTACGAGGTTGTAGAGCATCACACCATCACAACAACATTGAGAATTACCTGTAGGACAGAAAACATTTAAAACACGTCCAAAGCGCCACAGAAGTTCAAAATTGTGTATTCATTAAGTATTGCATTCCTTTTTAGCAAGCACTTCATTCAGATTTGGGTCAAGGTGGATGCGAAGTCTGTCCTGGGAATACTGGGTGCGAGGCAGCGATACACCTCTGGATGTAATGCCTGTCCTTATTTACACACTAGGGGCAATTTAGTTCAAGAGTTCCCAACCCTGGTCCTGGAGGATCCCCTGCCTTGTACCAGGCTGTTGCCTTATGCCTAGTGTTTACTTGCTTCCAATCAACCTGATTTAACTAATTAGCTAATTAACAGCTCTTCACGAATTGAAATGAGTCTGTCAAACAAGGGGTCCTCCAGGACCAAAGTTGGGATACTCTGCTTTATTTGTCCACCTGGCAGCATGGATTTGGGAGGCTAACAGAATCCGGAAAAACAGGGTGAAAGCTACACAGGCAACCATCCGAGCTAAGAATCAATTCAAGGAGGATGGAACCATGAAGCAATAATGCTACCTGCTGCACCACCATTCCACCATGCCTTACACTATTCTTCAACCATACAGGGCATACCATCACCCCATCTTTCTTAAGAAGTTATCCTGAGCTCCACTGTGCTCCTGAAAGAGCCACCTTTCTTCATTCTTCTTTCTCCATAGCGACTGGAAGTTTGGTGCTGAAAATCAACTCCAGTTCTGCTCCATGATGCCCAAATGGAAGGAAGCTCAATGAGTGCAAGTGCACTGCCTTCATGCTTGCTAATAGAGAGCCATGGCTCAGATCTCTGCTGGGAATAATAACAGGAGTAAAAGCGGGGGAGAGGCTCTTCCTTTAAGGCCTGTGACAGGCTTTAACAAGACTCCTAAATTTAATCCTCAGGCCTGCTGGGTTACAGAGGAGCCAAGCAGCAGGGAAGCTGCCCATCATGTTGAGGATGGTCCTGACTAGGAGACAGCCTGCCAGAAAAATCTCTCAAGCTGATGACAAATTCATTTGGCACAGCCACACCTGTGACACCGTTAAGGATAAGAGAAGACATGCGTACACGCCCAATCTGTGACGGACAGCGATTATTTCTAATCATTCCACACACAAATGCTTCACATTTCAGGATTGGGAAAAGATTCAAAGTCATATTTATTTATCAGGAACATGTCATAGATACACAGTCTGCATATCCTCACCGCAGAGAAGGTTTCAGATGATAATCCTAGTGCTGGTGTGGCCCTGCAGAGGAAACTGATTTTCCAGCCAAGTTAAAAGCGAATTGGAGTACACACTCGCTATGGCCAGTGGGAGACCAGCTCTCGGTGCAACTCAGTGCCCCTCCTTAATGTGTGTGCCATGCTAATCGCTTGGTGCTCTGACATCTGGAAAACTCCCGCTGGATGGCAAATCGCTCATGCCCTTTTTTTATGCCTGAGATTTTCCCAATATTTGAAGTTGTCACACCTAATCTGCAGAAATGAAATCCATTCAAATCAGCCTAAATTTCTTTCCTCTATCTGCCAGTCTGACTAGAAAGTCATTCAGCAGTGTGTTAGAGCACCTTTGGACTCAGCAAGGTCCCTGCGTTCTCTCATCTCCACCTTCCTGATTTCCATATTTAAAAGCAAAAACTTGACGGCACTTATTGGCCCAAAAAAATGCCACCAATATTTTAGTCATTCTTTCTTCCATAACAAGGTCCATGAAATCATCCAAAACAACTCTCCCTGCTATTTTTCCTATAACCTTTTTCCCCCAATATCATCCCTGTGGGTGGATGTACTGCTGGCATTAAAATTTAATCGGAATAATGTATGTATCTTCTGTTACATTCTTTATAAGAAGTCTGTCCATCCTAAGAAGCTTTCAATCATGGGTCCCCTGGGGCATTGTGGGATACCTGCTCTTTGAAGCCGGCTGAGAAGCCATGGAGAGCAGGCCCTGCCCGGAAGACAGGAAAAGCTCTTTGCTTATGTATTACATTTCCAATGAAATGTAGCACTGCTGTTTTTAAGGGCAAATAGAGGTGCATTATGCAGAATGAGTCTCTATCTATACGACTCGCAATGCTTAGGTCACCATGTTGAATTTCGCAGCTGTGTATCTTTTTCTTTTTTTTTCTTTTTTTTCCCTACCCATTATGATGTCGTTAAAGTGTCTTTGCAGATGCTGGAAAGCAACCACTGGCCTTTACAAGATAAATCAAGACATTTCCATTAGAAAAAGAATTTAGTTATGTGAAATTTAAGAGGCCATCTGATTGGTTACAGTTTATAAATCAGTGATGATCAGCAAAGCTAACATTTATTTAACAGCTAAAAAATGAAAAGAAATTCCAGACGAGTCTTTACATCATCTGAAATGCTAGAGGGAATGCTTCCTAAAGAGCATATGGAGATTTATGAGAGGTCAGATCCATGATGTTGCTTGGTTCTTTGTCTCTGCTCTATTGGTCGGATGGGAACTAAACCATCCATCCATAAACCATCTGTATTTTTACTGCTTCATTAGGTTTTCTGCTCTTCCAGTCATGGGTTGCGTATTTCTCATCACAATCACATACGTGTATTTTGAACATTCCTTGTTGATTGTCATCAGATTTTTTTTTTTATATGCAAGCATTCTTTGTTGAGAAACACTTTTGTTTGGGACATTATTGCAATGTGGGCTTGTCACAACCCTGGACATACAGTAGTTTGGCTTTCCCTGTAGCTCTTTCTATCTCCTTGCCTGAATGTGTGGAAAAATGTACAACCCCAAATCAGAAAAAAGTTAGGACGGTATGTCGGTACTGACAACAGTAATTTGTTAAATTATCTTCGACCTGTATTACATTGAAAACAATACAACAGCATATTATTTGATGTGTTCCTCATGAATTTTATTGTTTTTTCAAAATAAACATTTATTTCAATGTTGGTTCTTGCAACATATTTAAAAAAAAAAAAAAAAATTGGAACATTAAAACATTTACCACTTTGTAATGTTGCCATTCCATTTCACAACACTTAAAAAACGTTTAGAGACTGAAGACACCAAGTGATGAAATTTTTCAGGTGTCATTTTGTCCCATTCTTCCTGCAAACAAGTCTTAAGGTGGGCAACAGTACAGGGTCTTTGTTGGCACATTTTGCACTTCAAAATGCACCACACTTTTTCTATTGGAGACAGGTCGGGACTGCAGGCAGGCCAGTCAAGCACCCGCACCCTTTTCTTCCACAGCCAGGCCTTTGTAATGTGTGTACAATGTGGTTTTGCATTGTCTTGTTGAAATATGCATGGGCGTCCCTGGAAAAGAAGTCTTCTTGAAGGCAGCATATGTTGGTCCAAAATCTCTATATACTTTTCAGCATTAATGGCGCCGTCACAGAACACAGAAGAAGTTACCTTTGCCAACAGCGCTGACACAACCCCATACCATGACAGACCCTGGCTTTTGGACTTGTTGCTGGAAACAGTCTGGATGATCCTTTTCTTCTTTGGTCCGGAGCACACGCCGTGCATTTCTTCCAAAAAAGACCTGATTTGTCTGACCACAGTACATGTTTCCACTGTGTGATGGTCCATCCCACATGCCATCCCACTGTTCCTCCTCATCAAAATGTGAGGTGGTTCGGGCATCTGATTAGAATGCCTCCAGGTCGCCTCCCTTCGGAGGTGTTCCGGGCTCTTCCAACTGGGAGGAGGCCCCAGGGTGGAGCCAGAACTTGCTGGAAGGATTATATATCCCACCTGTCCTGTGAATGCCTTGGGGTCCCCCAAGAGATGCTAGAGATGCTTGAGAGTGTTGCTGGAGGGAGCGATGTGTGGGGTTCCCTCTAAGACCTGTTGCCTTTGTGACCCAAATTCAGCTAAACGGAAGAAAATGGATGGGTGGATGATTGTTAACATTACACCACTCGGGAAACCCTTGGCAATTTCTGTCAAAATCTGCCTCGGGTTGTGGAGGAACCATGTTGGAGCCAGTACCACATAT
>JAQMYF010000001.1:7755093-7768181 GCA_030014195.1 Neosilurus mollespiculum
TCCTTGCCACTGTCGCCGCGGGCTTGCTCATTAGGGATGTGTAGGGGGTTGTAGAGAATTTTTAGATTCCTCCCTAAGTTAATTTTACTATGTAAAGCTGCTTTGTGACAATGTCAATTGTAAAAAGTGCTATACAAATAAACTGACTTGACTTGACTTGACCTATTACACAACTGCAATAAATCAAATGTGTGCTTTTTGAAATCTATCTGTAGACATTTTTCTAATTCTATTCTGAGTTTGTTTTATTGGCAGGTGATTTTCTAATTGTAATTTTTTTTTTCCCTAGAAGCACAATTATAAGTCACTAGAAAAATAAAATTTAAAGCTAATTTCCACGCCAAAAAATTCTATATTTGATGTATAATAATCTTAATAGAAATATTATAGAAATTTTCCAAAAACCAAGTTAAAATTTGTTTTATTTATTTTATTCCCCCCCCCCAATGGAAATTTAAGTATCTAAGCAAGTATGACTAGGATTAATCATGATTAATTGTGTTGTTATTGTAAAATAATCCGTGCTGCAGTAACACCTTATTTCTCCACACAGGCACATTATGAAAAGTTTTGTCTTTTTAATCAAAGCGATTTGATTTTTAATTTGCAGTTTAAATTTGATTAATGAATGGCATGCGATATTTTAAAGATTGTTCTGGATATTTTGTGGCAACATGGTGGCTCAGTAGTTAGCACTGCCTCCTCACAGTAAGAAGCATCAGGTGCCGAATCTGGCGGTCAGCAAGGGCCTTTCTGTCTGCATGTTTTTACTGTGCTTGCCTGGGTTTCCTCTGGGTACTCCTGTGTCCTCCCACCGTCAAACGACATGCACGTGAGGTCAGCTGGATATTATATATTGCCCATAGGTGTAAATATGAATATGAATAAATTTGAATTTGAACAGTGATGGGTGACGGGTTTGTGTGTATGTTAGTCATGCAATAGACTGGCGACCTGTTCAGGGTGCACCCTACTTCTTGCCTGAATTCAACTGGAATTAAAGCGATAAAAAGAAAGAGATATTTACCGTCAACTGTTTCATGAACAATGAAAATCAGTTTAGCAGCTCTCTGTTTAGCAGCAATTATATTAAAAAAAAAAGCGCACAAAAGGCAACTAAGGTAACTACACTAAGCTATATATGTGCATATACCTACATACACATATATACACATATCTATATGTACACATACAGACACATATACATACATATATCCTGTATATGTAAACACATATACATCTATCCACATATTTACACATGTACAAACTTATCCATTTATCCACATATTCACATGTTTGGATACATATACAGAAGGGTGCATGATATGTAAAAGGTGCATAGTATACACAGGGTAAGAGGTAGTTTTTAATCATAAGGTGCATGATGCTAAAATGTTATATAATGTTCCACAATTGCTCTAAACAGAGAGGTGAGAAAAGGTGGTGTCCAGTGTGTGTGGGGTCTCATAATTCCACTGGCTCTCCTCTGAAGTCTGCCAGTGTAAATGTCACTAAGGGGGGTAGTGTAGTTCCAATCACCCGCTCTGCCGTCCTCACCACCTGCTGCAGGGCCTTCCTGTCCTCTGCAGTACAGCTGTTGAATCACACTGTACAGCAGTAGGTCAGGAGGCTCTCAATGGCGGAGTGGTAAAAGTTAGTCAGTAGGGGTCGGGGTAGGTTGGCTTGTCGGAGCTTTCTGAGGAAGTACATCCTTTGGTGTGCCTTCGCCACCTGGTGAGAGATGTTTGTGGTCCAGGTGAAGTCAGCAGAGATGTGGACTCCAAGAAACTCGAAGCACTCCACCCTCTGTACCTCCTCTTCATCAATATAGAGGGCAGAGTGCTCAATTTGTTTAGATCTCCTGAAGTTCATTATCATCTCCTTTGCCTTGGATGTGTTAAGGTCCAGGTTATTGCTGTCTCACCATTGCCGCAGATGACAGACCTCTTTCCTGTAGGCTGACTTGTTGTTAATGCTTTCCCATGCACATGGAAAGAAATTCCGTGGAGCAAAGATGTCTTATATTTCCATATAAACAATTAAATTGAATGTTTCTAATTCAAAAACTTCTATAAAGCACAGTAAACAGTAATAAGGGGGAAAATCAATATATACTGTGATTTTTAAGCTTTGCTTTAAAAATATAGTAGTCTGAGGTACAGCTTGTGCACAGTGAGCTCTACATATTACTGACCATCTTGCAGGACCAGTCACAGTTCTCCTGGAGATTTTGACTTTCTTTGCTTTCTTTATTGACTTACAAATATTTTTTTTTTTTTTTTTTTTGTAACATTTATCTTTGCACTTGGAAGCCACTGTATGGAAATCTAAAATGTTTTTGTACTGACTCGCTAGAGTACAAGTCATAAAATAACTATATGAAATATCTCTAACAAATTTGTTTATATAAATAATTATTTATATAATTAATTAAAAAAAAAAAGAATGATAAAAAAATAAATTTAAAACACATGGGGTGCCTAAGACTTTTGCACAGTACTATACAGCTGATGTATACATGTGAGCAATAAGATTTGATAACAAAGCTGGAACAGTTAGTTGCTATTAGTATGTGAGTAAATTTCGGTGTAGTATTATATCCAGATTAAATTAACAAGCCACTGTAACTAACAAATAATAAAGAATGACCCTTCCCTGCTTTTTTTATCAACAGAGAGTTAGGTAATGCATTTTATATGTATATAATATGTATGTTTCCTCTTAAACCAAATCAAACCTGACATTTTCTTTCCATCAGCACTGCAGACTGCATATGACCTCATAATGAGATGCTTCATTACTGAAATTTGTCTGTTATCCTTCATGATATTTGATGAGTATTTGGAATCTTCTTCGCCGGTCTTGTCAAAATGCTTTAAATTCACGAACAAGTTCTTTTAAATGTACTGGAACATGTCAGTGTGTGATTTTTCCATTCCTTTTGCCCTGTAACTGACATCTTGGCACTTTGCACAGAACTAAACTGTGAGTCCATGTCTCTTGGATGATACCAGTTCAACTAAAGGATGTGGTTTAAAAGAAAGTGTTCCCATAATGCAGTTGTTTGTAGCCTTTCTGTTGTGGTTTACTTGGATTTTTTCTTTGACCCCCCTCTTCTTTTTTTTTTTCTTTTGTCCCCCTCCCCTTCTCCCCTCTAGCTCCAGGTTTTGTGAATAATTTTTTGGACTCTTGCCCTTCTTACTCCTCATGCGCTTTTAATTGTCTGCCTTGAGTTTTTTTCCCCCTTTAAAGGTTTGCTTTAAATCTATGTGCTCTGAGGCTCTGCTATAGCAGTTTATGCTTGTGATTGTTTCTAGAATGCCTAAAGGGGATATATGGGATATAGGATGGATCCGTTTTATCTCTCTGCTACAGGGCAATGGGGTCATGACTTTTAGAAGATGTCTGAGGAGACTTTTTTTAAGATGTCTGAGGAGCCTGAGAATACAGACCTTCTCCTACACATCTAGTTGGTTAACCATTGATCCTCTTGGGCAAGCTGATGGGGAACATTTTACAGCAGCACAATCAGGATAAAGATGATTAAAGATATGCTGGAAGGTGATCATTACAAACATTTTTTCCCCATTTTATCCCCTTGTATACCAGTGGAAAGCAATTATTGCTCACATTTATATGTCCATTAAAAAAACTTTTCCCTTTGGTCACATGTTGACCAAGCAGTGTAGAAATGTTTAAGAATTGCATAACTGAATCTGTAGCCCAATAAGTTACTAGTTAAGATGATTGGGAGCAACTTTGCTTTTGGCATTAGACATGCATTTTACGGCAATGACCAAGTTGCTACTGATGCTAAGGGGAAGCAGACTGCGAGGACACAAAGTTAAAAAAGGCAATAAAATCCAAGTTCTTGGACTTGAGTAAAATTTGTTTATGTTTCTAGTGGATTGGTACTGTTTCATGGTAAGGGAAAACAGCTTGAAAGGTTTCTCTATCACTTAGATGTGATGCCAAGTACAAGAGTTAATCTCAGAAAAAGACGAGATCCACGATGTGTCAGTTTGATTCATACAAGTCTGTTTTAATTGGGAATAATGAGGTTGGAAAAACATGTGCGTACCAGATTGATCACCGATATTCAATGTTTCTTGGGAGTTTCATATAGCCACCTCATTAAATATACAGTGGTAAATGAAAGAGGCAGAGAACAGGCATGATTTGTGCACATAAAGAGTTGTGGATGTGAAATATATGAATGATGCTTTAGCTTTTTGAGGGTCCCTCTGTGGGGTCTTTGGAGAGTGCAGTTTTTTTATATTGGTGTGAACTGGAAAGGGACAGTGAGTCTAACCACAGAGAGCTGTCTGAGAATTTCCCAATGGGAGTGACGCTGAATGAAATTGAAAGCAGTTGTGGATCAAAGCTAGTAAATATATTTAAACAATCATGTAATGAATATAGATGTTGCTTTGCAGCGTTAGAGTAATAAAGTTAATGGGATTCTGATTCGGAACCTACCGAAGTAATCTTTTGGTAGGTTCAGTTCAGGGTGAAATCTGATTTGAACCCAAGTTCGTATCTGTGCTTCAGATGTACTTCTTCACATGAGTAATACTAAACGTAATTACAAACTCCATAATATTGTATTGTTTATGGGGTCGAGGGCCAATGTCAAGTGTCTTAGTTAGGTTCTGTGCCAGCGTGAGGCACCAGTAAAAAGAGGAATTTTCTTTTTAATTGAAATGTCGCGTTTCATCATCATTTTTGTAAAGACGTGCATTGTTTGTGGGCTTGAAATGAACAAAAGAATTTGTTTACATCTGGTCAGTAATGAGTAAAGTCCCATACGAGATAATCCAGCCAACAAACACGTGTGGTCAGCCGAAACACTGCCTGAACATTTTTATCAGTACATAGACACACTTTATATTGGGGACAATAAAAGCCCAACACAAATCTTACAGATATTGTCACACCACAATCCCACAGATGGTACAAGCTGACAGGAAGAGGGCAGTTGGCATGTTGCAAGCTGGCATGTCAATTTGCCAAATTGCTGCAGCTGTATATGTTCATTTTTCAATAATAAACTTGCTTAGAAGTCGGCTCCAGCAGTTTGGCACCACAGCCAGTCGACCACATGCTTGTCCATATTGCTGTCCCTTGGGATCTCCGTTAACTCTGCCTAGCTCTTGTGGGGGAATAAGGAACATCTCACAAGCCTCACTTTATAATCTCACTCACTCTATATGAAGGAGATACACTGCAATTCAGAATGCAGTTGGAAGTTACACACAATACTGGAAGAAACACGTGTTGTCTATAGTGTCTGCATTTTGTTGCATATTGAAAATTTAATATCCACAAATTTAGTTAAAATACTTCAACCATAACTAAATAAATATTGACATTTTACATGTTGCATTTATACTTTTGTTTGTGTACATTCACATTATTTAAGTTTTAAGCAAGAAATATTGTAGTTAGCGCACAGATTTTCAAGAGTACTCAGAGGGCACATACCTCTGCCAATGTTTATCATTCTGTTGCCTGCAAAATCATTTATGCTGGGTTTACACTGGGGCATGCTGTCCACGATCTTCCCAATTTGAGAGAATCATGATGAGTATGGGGGGTTGTGGGATCGAATCATGATGATCTTGTGGGAACTTGGTGGAATGTGATGATCTTGAGGGAACTTGGTGGATTTGTGATGATCTTGAGGGAACTTGGTGGAGTCATGATGATCTTGAGGGAACCTGGTGGATTTGTGATGATCTTGAGGGAACTTGGTAGATTCGTGATGATCTTGAGGGAACTTGGTGGTGTCGTGATGATCTTGACAGAACTTGGTGGAATGTGATGATCTTGAGGGAACTTGGTGAAATTGTGATGATCTTGACAGAACTTGCTGGATTTGTGATGATCTTAAGGGAACTTGGTGGAGTCGTGATAACTTGAGGGAACTTGGTGGATTTGTGATGATCTTGAGGGAACTTGGTGGAATCATGATGATCTTGAGGGAACTCGGTGGAATCGTGATGATTGTGACAAAATGATTGACTGTCAAAAATTTTGTCACAATAATTATTATGATGTATCGCGATTTGACGCCGATCGTGATAGAATGTGGGAATTGTAGTAGAGTGCAGTAGAGCTTAACAGACCTTAACATTCCTCACCAGAGCATAACACACCTAGCTGCACCATCGTAAGGGATTTTGATGAAGTTGGAAACATGATTCCTTTAAGTTTTCTCTCTTGTATGCACTCTGCCTTCTTTTTATTTTGCACTCGTTCTCCAAGCGTGGTCATAAACCGTGGAAATCGTGGACATCGTGCCCCAGTGTAAACCCAGCAAAACTGAATGGCTTAGACTCTTGAAGATTCGAATTCCCTGACCATGAAATATACTCTAATTTGGATCTATATTCTTATGACCGGTAGTTACCAAGTAATCAAGTAATTCAAGAAAACTTTTTTGATGACGTCAAAATTTGGAATATTATTTCATAAAAAAATAACTGACAGAACAAAAATAATACACTCAAATACTGACAAATTCAAGGCATCTGTAATAAATAGACGGCTGTAAATTATGCATCATATTTTTCTGGATCAAGCTCAGGGACTTCTGAAGAAAGCTGAAATCTGTTGACTGGTTACTAAGTCAGCAGTCTGTCAGTTACATTTTGGTGGTGGTTAGATGTTTGTAACACTGTTAGATACCTTACAACATAATCATACATACCAACCTCTAAAATTTTAAGATTTTGCTACCTTTGATCAACAAGAATTTTTGGATTTGAATGAAACCTTACTGCCTTATAGCTACAGAGATCTTACATCATCGCAACAAGTTTTATCCTGATGTGATGAAATTTTGCAGAGATATAAGCTTCTGAACTTGATAAATGGGATTTTCCATGTCAAATTTAAATTCGATCAGATCTGAATGAAACCGTCTGATATCAGTACCTCTGCACCTGATTACACAACACATTTTGTTTAAAGCAAATGTGTTTCGATAGAGATACAGTACAATGTTTATATGGCACTGTATCTCTATCTCTGAGATGCTGGATTCCAGGTTCCATTCCTCTTTGCTGTTATGATAAATTTCTCTTTTCTGGGAAGGCTGTCTACTAGATTTTGGCATCTGGCTGTGGAGATTTGTGATGATTTATCCATAAGAGCATTATTAAAGACAAGCACTGATGTCAGGCGGGGACACGTGAGGCAGTTGGCATTCTAGTTCATCCCAAACGTGTTCAGTGGGGTTGAGGTCAAGGCTTTGTGCAAGCGAATCACATTCTCCCACTCCAACCTTGGCAAGGCATGTCTTCATGGAGCTCACAGGGGGGACAGTCATGCTAGGTTTGAGACTCTTGGGAAAATTGTATTCGAACAGCAGATGACATTCTGCAAACTTTGTTGCACCGACTCTTGGTCTGATGGACATAAACTTTTGTCCATATCATATGTGTGTGTGTGTGTGTGTGTGTGTATATATATATATATAATGTATATATATATATATATATATATATATTTACAAATGTTGCCCAAGTTCCTGATTTCCCAAATTTTGAGTTGAATGACTGTCCCATCACACTTTATTGCAAACTTTGACTTCAGAAAGTTGACCAGAGTTACTGGTAGAGTGGATTGTAGCGTAACTTCAGAACAAGAAAAACAAGGCTGGTGATGGAGCCATTGTTTATAACAGCTGCTATGACATACAGTACCAATCAAGAGTCTGGACACACCTAGTCATTTTAACACTGGGCTCTCCAGCCCTGTTCCTGGAGAGATACCTTCCAACAGGATTTATCTCCAACCAAAATCTAACACACCTCTTTTAGCCAATCAAGAACTTCTTAAGACAATAATCAGATGATCAGGTGTGCATAATTAGGGTGGGAGCCAAAGTCTTAGGAAGTTAGCTCTCCAGGAACATTGTTAGAAAACCCTGTCCAAACGTTTGACGAGTACTGGGGGCAGCTGTGGCCTAATAGTTAGAGAAGTGTGTTTGGGGCCGAAAGGTTGCTGGTTCAGTTCCTGGACTGGCAAGAAAAAAAAATCCCTTGTGGGATTAATACAGTATGTCCAAAAAAAAAATAAAAATAATAAAATAAAATAAAAAAAAAAGAAGTTAAATTAGCTGTTACTTTAGAAATGATAACAGAATGTGATAATATAAAATTAATTTTTGTCTTGAAGTTGGAATCGCTGCCAGAGCTGTTGTTATAGAAAATGAAACCCAATATGAGAATTCAACTGCACTGTGGTGTAAATCTTTTTTAAAAGGAATTGAGGGTTACTGTGGACAGATGATACAGAAAACATTACATGCAGTATTATGAGAGTGTTAAAAGCTCTGGAAAGGTGTCGATGCATATAAATACCTATATATCTATAATAAACCAATGTAGGTCTATATTTTTTAAAATTTACAGATTTATAGTTTTAATTTTACCACAAAACAGAATGAAGCAGTGCTTTTTTTTTAAACACAGTGAAATCTAAGGTTGGATATGAGGTGCTCTTTGGAACAGAGCAGCTGTGAAGTGATACATGGGTTAAACACAAGGCTCTGAGCCAGACAGGATCACTGTGGAGGTCTGGCTGGCCTTGAGAATGAGATGGGCCTTTTTTTCCTGGAGACTCTGCTGTGACACCACATCAAATCTTCACAGACTTTCTTTAATCTCCGCAAGTTTTCCCTCTTCCTGACAATGTTTGTGTCTACAGCTTTAAAGAACCTTTTTTCACTTCACAAAAATATTATTTCAGCTGCCTCGTCATCTCTCCTTTTCTCACCTGGGCATCATAAAATCCGTCTTTGTTCTTCAAACACATGAGCTAATAAATTATACGCCGGTGCTTTTTTTGTGTGCTTCAATGGTAAGCGTGTTGTAAGGTTTGGAGTTTGGTCCGGTTTGAATTTTATAAGGTCAGGATTAGGTATGAGTATATGTTTATATATGTATATGTATTTATTTATATATATACTTATTTTTTTAGGTGGCTTGCCTCACTCACATTGCTGCAAACTACCTCAATGCAGGAAAAGAGGCCAGAAGATGGGGAACAGCTCATGAAAGTATCGTCCCCTATCAGGTAAATGCATAGGGTTACATAATGATTCAAATGATAATTAATAATAATAGTACTACTACTAATAATAATAATAAAATTGTCAAAAGGCTCTTTGCATACGATACATATAACAAATTTAATAGTAGTAAATAAATAGATATAAGGAGGGTGGCGTAGTGGTAGTAGACAGCAAGAAGGTCCTGGGTGTTTCTGTGTGGAGTGTGCATGTTCTTCCCATGCTTGTGTACGTTTCCTCTAGGTACTTCTGTTTCCTCCTACAGTCTAAGCACATGCACATTAGTCTAATTGGCTGTTCCAAATTCCCCCTAGGTGTGATTGTGCATGTGTGTGTGTGTGTGTGTTGCTCTAGACTGGTCAAGTGAGCTACTCAAAACAAATTGAGAACAAGGCCAAAACAGATGGGGGAAAAAAAAGCAATACAGAGTTCCAGGGCAAGGGGAAAAAATGCAGCACGTTTAGGATCGGCTTAATCCTATTATGGTCATGGGGAGGCTGGAGTCTATCTCAGCCGGCACTGGGTGAAAGCGGGATGCACCCTGCACAGCTCACCAGACCATCACTGAGCCAACACACACAACCACACACAACCTGAACTGTATAGGTGGATTAATATTGTCATCATAAAAATGTCAGAAAATAAAGAGTTTAATTGTAGTCGATATAACTATCAAGTATACTTTATAGGTTTTTGTAATTTTTTTACGTTTTTTTTTTTTTTTTCTGCTTCAGTGCGAGTGCATGATTCCGAAATAAGCTACTAAGTATAATAGCCTTCAAATCCCTTGCATTTCAAATTTAAATAGTTCATCACTTCTTAGTCCTCATGCTGTCCTTCATCTACTCAAGCATGTATACATGTAGTTCATTCCACACCCAGCACACACACTCATTGTTCTTAATTTTCCATGTGGAATGGCAGCACTCTCTTCAGGGTGTGTGGTTGTGTGGCCCAGATGTTCACCGTGTGATGCACTGAGTTATTTCATTCATTTGGTCTTTATTAAGAAGAATTTTTTAACGGCAGCATACCAGAGGAACAGTACATCCTTCGCAGCTGCAGTGTAGCCCTTGGCCCTTGGGACACAGAGCAGGAATCATTTTCTGTGTCCTTTACAACCTGTCCAAGCACCACCGTTCAATTAAGCTTGCAGGGAGGAAAAAATGTCCTAGCTGTTCCTCGGGTTAGTGGATGGTGTCTCTGATGGATTGAAGGGAAAAAAGATTTCCCAGTGTCTCTGGGTCTGTTGTTGGGGGCAATTGGAGTAGAAGAGGCTGTTTTTCCTTCAAACATAACTCTTTATTTTGCATGTCAGTCAGTGAGGTTGGGGGATGGAGGACCGTTATAATGTGTGATGACATGTGGTGAAATCTAAGATTTACAGCAAACCTAAATCTGACTTGTTTTAATTTCCCACTTGGCGTTAAGGCAATCCAGAAAAGATGGTTTCTAATAGCTCGCATATTTCTGTGAAGTGTTGAGCGTTAAGTTTTCTTAATCAGACTGAAGCAGATTTTTACAACTTGTGCCAAAGTGTCAGCTGAGTGTTTTTACAGTTTATAAAACCTTCCCTTATGGATTTATTTATTTATTTATTTATTTATTTTTGTATGTGAACATGGGTTGCACTATATCCCTGTCTGCCTGGTGGTGCTTGGAGATTTGCATTAAATATTTTTATATATAGAAATGGGTTCCGTCCATCCATCCGTCTGTCCGCCGCACTTTAGTTTCCGGACATGTCGCACGCTAAAGTTGAGGCTTTCAAACTTGGTATGCTGGCTCACTACTATGAGTACTAGGATGAGTCTGTATGTGAGTGACCTTGACCTACTTTTCAAGGTCACACAGGCAACACTGTTTTTAGGTTTCCGGACATTTACTTGCTGCACACTGAGGCTGGGTCTTTCAAACTTGCTATGCTTGTTCTATATTGGCATATCATGAAACGGTCCTTTCGGCGGGAGCGTCTGGACCCCTGTGGTCTAATTTCCAAATTTGTATTCACAAATGTGACCTGCTTCAGCATAATACGGATTAAGTTGCAAGGTAGAGTTGTAAGTAAGAGCCAAAGTTAAAAATGGCGTACCTGGATAAAAATGCGACATTGCAAAAATACGTCCATAATCTTCAACATGAACAAGTTCAAATATCCATCCAAATCTATCCGTGCCAAAATGCTTTAAGAAAGGGTGCCATGTCCAAGTTGTTGTAAAACAATAGAAATATCCACTTATTTTTCCAATTTTCAATCCGCTTTTGTGATTCCTTATGATCCATATTCACTACCAGATTATTCTACCTACTTACAGAATCCCAGAAGGAACCCCGGATCATAAATGGTAAACCAATAGAACTCCTTTGTTGCAAGGAAGACGGTAGGAAGATGGTGATGATTGGTCGAGAGCCAGATTCATTTAGTTTATGGATGTTGGTGAGTTTCAAATGGAAAGAGAATTGAATCTGCTTCAAAATGAGGTACAATTGTGTATTATACCTCATTTTGAAGCAGATTCAATTCTCATTCCAAATATATCAGTATCTCAGTATGTTAAATTTCCTACTTAATCCGTATTATGCTGGAGTGGGTCACAATTATTTTGATTATCTAAAAAAAGTCAAAGACTTGATATACAGACAGTCAGTGCAGTCAAAGAAATTCATTTTAGGCCACATCAGTCCTAAATTTAGTCAAATATAAAAAAAAAAGGCACACAAGCTAATATTGTGTAAACTTTAGCCTGGATTGCATCACTTAATATCCATGGCATTGTTGTTTCAGTTGGTCACAGCGAGGCTCAACAACATTATTTGACAGTAAAATGAAGTCAGGTGATGACCTGAATGTACTGAATATACTAATAATGCATCTATGAAGTACGACTTCATCCCTGATGGCACGGCTATAAAATTAGGGTACAATTAGTGAAAGAGTGGTTCAGTGTTTCAGTCCTAAAAAAATGTTGATTCGGTTTCTTAAAATAAAAATGGAAGGTTTTTAAATATTTCATTTTGCCTTAAAGGCAGATTGATGGCCCGATGTTGAGCATTTTTCTCATATCGAGAAGATACTGGGTTCAAATCTTGGCTGAGTGCCTTTCTGTGTGCCATTTGCATGCTCTTCCTTTGCTTGTTTGGGTTTCCTCTGGGGACTCCTGTTTCTTCCTGCAGTCCATAGATTATCACTTTAGGTCGACTGACTAATCTGAATTGTACATGGGTGTTTATGTGTCTGTGTTAGCGATGCGATGGGCTGGCGACGTGTTCACCTATGACCTCAAACACAAGTTCCTAAAAGCCATTACAGATCCTCTAGATAAAATATGTGCTAAGTTCAAATTCATCCAGATCTGCTGACATTTCCACTGATTTGTCGTGTATGTACTGGGTTGTGAAGTAATAATCCTGGAGCTTGTGTTGATCTAAAAGCCTGGCTTCATCTCATGTGGAATGATTTCCTCACCCATAACTTCTGTTATGAAATTCCAGACATACAGTTATCAGTCTGTAAGACTGTTCGACATTCAGCAATAAAGCTGATGTTTTATGTATCTGACCTGGTCGGTGTCCTCTGTGTATCCAGTACACCCTCGTTATGTAACAGATCATCACCGGGAAAACAAGCCGTTCAAATGTTCGGCCTCGCTTTCAGGCCCATTGTTTCTCAGTGTTGACTCCTGATTTCTTGGTACTTTGGACTTGTTGTTATTTCATGCTGTGCAATAAATCAGTGAAAAGAAAAGCAGTGTGATACAGCAGGTCACCGTGTTCTAAATACATCTGTCCATCCGTCTGACGCCCTGCTGAGTGTTTTGGCTGCTCTGCTTTACCTGGACTGCGGATCTAAGTTACCTGTGTGTGTGTGTGTGTGTGTGTGTGTGTGTGTGTCATCCTGCCCTGTTTAAGATGCCAAAGGCTTCGCTCTCTCGCTCTCTCTCTCTCTCTCTCTCTCTCTCTCTCTCTCTCTCTCTCTCTCACACACTCACACACACACACACACACACAC
>JAQMYF010000001.1:7768281-7799814 GCA_030014195.1 Neosilurus mollespiculum
CTCTGTCTCTGGTGTGTTGCTGTTACACTGTGTACACACTCTCTGTTCTTTAGGGAGCCATGATCTCTTATAGCGGCGTGTCTCTATGGCCAGTGTGTGAGCGCTGAGTCTGGACTTCGTTAGTGTGGTTCTGTGTTGGTGTTCCGTCACTGAGCCCAAGTAATCTGCTACAGTGTACCGTCGCTTTAGGGTCAGATATCACTGCATTCTGCTCTGTGCTTGTGTTTGTGTGTTCCAGTGAATGTGTGTGTGTGTGTGTGTGTGTGTGTGTGTGTGTGTGTGTGTGTGGATTGCTTTAATTGAGAGATTTGTGCCGTCTTAATGAAGATGTGGTTTATATTCTTAACTGCGAGGTTGTTGCCTTCAGTACTGTGGGTGTATATAGAAATGAGTCTAATAAAGTTTGAACTCTCTCTCTCTCTCTCTCTCTCTCTCTCTCTCTCATTCTTCTCTCATTTTATTTCTTTCTCACATTTTCTTTCCATCTCTCTCACTCTCTCTCTCTCTCTCTCTCTCTCTCATTCTCTCTCTCTCTCATATTCTTCTCTCATTGTATTTCTCTTTCTCACTTCCCTTTCACATTTTCTTTGCATCTCTCTCTCTCTCTCTCTCTCTCTCTCTCTCTCTCTCTCTCTCTCGCTGTGCACAGGCATCCATTGTTTTCCTCTGGCAGATCCTGTGAAAGAAAACTATACGTGCTGTGTGATAACTTTGTAATGTAGCTCATTGTTAGGTTTGATTTGATTTGTGTTTTCCCTTTTAAAAATCTGTTATACACTGCCCTTTCCTCATAATAAAATCATTCTTATCCATGCCCTTAAACGGGCTACTGCTTTCATAAAACACTAACAGGTACGGTATGATAAGTGTGACCAGATCCAGTGTTTAAAACAAAGATATGGATTTATTAAGCAGTTTTTACTCCTCTCAGTGTCGTCTGTTAGCAGTGAGCTTTGGTTGCTGCACAAGAAAAATAAACAATGTAGGTTGGGGTATTTTTATGTTTTATTGTTGTTAAGCCTGACACGCTCATATTGAATACTGTTAGAGCCATTTGTACATCATATACAAAGTGGAAATCATTTAAAATATTGATTATTTTGAGAAATTTGATTTATACCTGAAAAGTCATAAGCAGTTCCATACAGTGCCCTCCAGAATTATTGGCACCTTTAGTGAATATGAGCAAAACAGGATATGACAAAAAATGTCTTTATTGTTTATCCTCATGATCTTTCATTCAAAATATTCACAAAAATCGAACCTTTAATTGAACTTACAAGATACGTTGCCATCTTCTCCATACGAGTCTTCTCCTATAATGCGTGATGACGTTGGTGAATACATGGCATGGGATCTGACACAATTCCTCCATACAGAATCTCTCCAGATCCTTCAGATTCCGAGGTCGATGCTTGTGGACCCTCCTCTTCAGCTCATCCCACAGATTTTCTATGGGGTTTAGGTCGGGGGACTGTGATGGCCATGACAAAACCTTTATTCTGTGGTCGGTGAACCATTCTTGTGTAGATTTTGAGGTGTGCTTTGGATCATTGTCCTGCTGTTTGATCATTGTCCTGCCCATTTTAAGCTTCCTGGCAGCGGCTGTTAGGTTTTTGTTTAATATCTGCTGGTATTTGATGGAGTCCATGATACTATGTATCCTAATGAGATGTCCAGGGCCTTGGGAAAGAAAACAGCCCCACAGCATCAGAGATCATCCACCATACTTCACACTGGGTATGTGGTGCTTTTCTGTATGGCTACCTTTCTGTCTACACCAAACCCACCTTTGATGTTTGTTGCCAAAAACCTCTATTTTGGTCTCATCTGACCATATAACCCGGTCCCATTGAAATCTCCAGTAACGTTTGGCAAACTGTAGGCGCTTTGGTTTGTTGTTGATTGACAGCAGAAGCTTTTTTTCTGGCAACCTTCCCAAACAACTTGTGGTGATGTAGGTGGCATCTGATGGTAGTTTTGGAGACTTTCTGACCCCAAGACTCAACTAACCTCTGCAATTCTCCAGCTGTCATCCTTGGAGATTCTTTTGCCAGTCGAACCATCCTCCTCACAGTGCATGGGGTCAACTTACACACACGTCCTCTTCCAGGCTGATTCTTTACATCTCCTGTCACTTTAAGCTTCTTAATTATTGCCCTGATAGTGGAAATGGGTATTTTCAACTGTTTACAAATGTTCTTGTATCCATTTCCTGGTTTGTGCAGCTCAACAACTTTCCATAGAACATTGTCACTGTGCTCTCGGGTCTTCCCCATAGTGATGAATTACTAAAGAAATTTGGCCTGTGTCACCTCATATTTATACCCCGGTGAAACAGGAAGTCATGGTTGACCATTTAAGAGTTTGTGATCAAACAGGTGAACTTAAAAATGTAAAACATGCCTGGAAATTTACTTCAGTTAGATTTTAATTATAAGATTTTCTAGGGGTGACAGTAATTGTGGCACTCATGTTTTGGAGAAAAATATTTATTTATTGTCAATATTTCTTTTCCTTTCAATAAAGTGTTTTGTTTTTTTTTCACTTCAAAGAAAAGGTAAAATTTTCATGAATATTTTTGGTGAAAGACCAAGAGATGGATAAAGCAGCAAAGGCATTTTATTATCATTATCAACTGAGGGTGCCAATAATTCTGGAGGGCATTGTAGTTTAATTAATATATTGCTTCCTCCATAGTCTTAATATCTTTTTTTTTTTTTTTTTTTTTTTTTTTTCGCATGTGTATTAGTTACTTGAGAACTACGGAACCAACTGAGCATACTAGTTTCTGACTGTGTTAAGACCAGAACCAGAACATCGTTTGTTTGTTTGTTTGCTTGTTTGCACATTTTTGTCTTGTCTAAAGAAGACATTTTCAGTAAAGGTTGAAACGAAGGTCACAGCCTGTGGAATTTTGTTTACACGCGTCACCTAGGAGCTGCCCCCTACCGCGTTCAGTTATCGGTTACTGTGACTCTACAGCAGTGTTTTGATTTTACAGCGAACATGGCTCAGCCAATCAGATATTAAAAACAAGAATATGTGTTTTATAAGTGAACACTTGAAATTAACAGAAGTCATCAGCAAATCCTGACTTGCAGTACTTGCACTTACTTATAATTAAACACCGTTCCTATTAAAACTGACAGAATCCATTGGTTCTTTTTATTTGTGTAAGGGAACGTTTTGCCGTCAGGGTTAGGTGAACATTTTTTGCATTTTATTCTCTTCCAAGTGATGATTGTTAGCTAAGAGACATGAATCGAAACCGCTCTCTTGCTTTGAGACCTTGCCATGTGTTCAGTGTTTCATCCATTACACTTTAAAATCCTTTTATAGGCAACAGTTTTCTCTGTAGCGTTTATGTTTGTCAGAGACTCGTAGCGATCACTCATAAAAGCAGTCGTTGTGCTGACAGCCCATTGACATCCTCGCCCACTCTTCTTTCTCTACAGACTCGGTCTGGGTGAAAGGGTGATGGCTGGGATTGCATTTTTGATCTCAAGGCTTAGCCTGGGTTTCCCTACTTCAGTGGAACCATACTGGTTAAACACGCTGTCTGGGGAGACTTGTGGTAATCCGTGGCGTTGGTTTAAGGGGCAATTGTTACCACTCTGGAGCATTCAGTGACTCTGTGTTGTGTCTTTCACTGTGTCTGCTCTTAACACAAAACACAGGGATAAACAGAAAAAAATGGGCTGCATTAAAAAAAAAATTTTAATACACACTTTTTTTTTTTTTTTTTTTTTTTTTTTTTACAACATTGTTAGTTTGACCAGATGGCAACTGCTGGGACATTAAAACTTTTAAAGTCGGTGTATTCCACTTTTTTTCCAGGTTTTCAAATATAATTTCAGATACAGTGGGATTGGTTTCAAATTTCCTATAAAGTTTCTTATTAGTCGGGTGGCGTAGTGGTTAGCATGTCCGCCTCCTAGCAAAAAGATTCCGGTTTTGATTCCTGGGCTGTTTCTGTGTGGAGTTTGCATGTTTTTTTCCGTGCTTGCATGGGTTCCCTCCGAGTTTACCGGTTTCCTCCCTCAGTCCATAGACATGCACATTAGGATAACTGGCTGTTCCAAATGAACCGTATTAGTGAGTGTAAATGTGAATGATTGTGTGTATGTTGACCCTGTGATGGACTGGTGAGCTGTTCAGGGTGAACCCCGCCTTTGCCCAGTGTCGGCTGAGATAGGCCTCAGTCTTCCCATGACACTAGTAGGATTAAGCGGTTCGGCAAGTGAGTTTTTTTTAATAGCTTCTTTAGAGCTTTTGTCTTTAATGGATTTGGCAGCAGCTACAGTTTTAAGTCTTCTTGGGAAATTCTCTACAAGCCTTGCAAACCAGGCTTTGGACATTTTCTCTCATTCCTCCTGACAAATCCTGTCAAGCTTAATCAGACTGGATGGACAGCATCTCTGATCTGCCATCTATAAATCTCTCTACAGATAATCTTTGTGTGTTTCTGGCCATTGTCATGCTTTCTCTGAGTCTGAAGCTGTGTGCACTCTTGAGTAAAGGCCTCACTGTATTTATCAGCATTCATCCATCCCTCAATTTGGACGAGTTTTCCAAATTCTGCCTTTGAATAGCATCCCACAGAATGCTGCTTTCACCAACATACTTTTCTCTAGTTATTGTGTTCACAAATAATGAGTATTACCTTGTGTTCTCTTGTGCTCACAGTGCCTGCCTCATGCCTTTTAATCAGGATCGGTTTGTTAGCCATTTGAGTTGGAAAGGAATTGGAGTATTTTTGAAATGATTTCCCTTCTAAAGATTTCTGAAACTCTTTTGAGTGGTCATTGCATCTTTCTATTACACGTACAAAAAGTAGGCATAGCCTTCCATGTTCGAGTTCCCTTTTACCCTGTACAAATCTCCCACTTTACCACCACCAAAGCACCCACAGACCATCACATTTCCCCCGCCATGTTTGACAACTGGTGGCACTGGGTTCCCCTACTTCAGTGGAACCATACTGGTCAAAAATGCGATCTGTGGAGACTTGTGGGAGTCTCATATTGGAGCATGGGGTTTTTTTTTTTTTTTTTTTTTTTTTTTTTACAAAATTTCAGTTTAACATTCATCCTTCCCTCAATTGGACTAGTTTCCCAATTCCTCCCCCTGAATAGCATCCCACAGAATGCTGCTTCCACCACCATGCTTCTCTGTAGCTATTTTGATGAGTTGATGAGTAGTACCTCATGTTCTGTTGTGCTCACACTCCTTTAAGTGCCTGCCACATGCCTTTTAATTAGGATCGGTTTGTTAGCCACCAATGCACCCACAGACCATCACATTTCCCCCACCATGTTTGACAATTGTTGTGTAGCACTCCTTCAGCATCTGTTCCTTTATTCTACACCTTACACATGTTAATCTTTGTGATCCAAACATTGTAACCTTAGATTTGTATCTATAGCACTTTTTTCCCTATCTTCCACTGTCCAATGTCTGTGTTTTGTTGCCCACTTAAAACTAATCTTTTCCATTTTCTGACCAGTCTCATATATGGCTTTTTCTTTGCAACTCTAGGAGTTGCCTCTTTACTGTTAAAGTCGAAAGTGGTTGTTTTTTTTTTTTCTTTTTTTTTTTTTTGCGAGCACTATTTAATGAAGCTGCCAGGTTTCTGTTTCTCAGACTAGAGACTCTGATGCACTTGTCCTGTTGCTCGGGTCTGCACCGGGTCCTCAGACTTCTGTCCTGGTAAGAGTCAAATACAAATTTAAATTTATTTGTCACATACAAAATCATACACAGTACAATATGTAGTGAAATGCTTATCACGACTGTCCTATATTTGAAGAATAAAAACTATCAAAATCAAGAAGAATATGATATCAATAACTATTTATAAGGGGGAAAAAAAACAGTTTGTGCTGTTTTGTGAAGTAGTGCAGTAGTACCGTTATGTGAGAGCTTCAGTTTCTTGACAGTTTCTTATATGGAATGGCCTTTATTCCTCAGAACACATATATACTGATGAATTTTGAAGCAATGTTATAATAAGTTTGAAATTTGTAATCAAACTTACAAATGCCAATTTTCCAGATATTCAACTATCCTAGAAAAGGCCAGATGTATTGCTTACTTAATCAGCACAACATTGTTCTGCTGTTCTGACATAATTGCAAAAGGGTTTTGTAATGATCGGTTATGCTCTTAGCATGACAAACACGGATTAGCTAACGCAGCGTGCCATTGAAACACAAGTACGATGGCTGCTAAAAATGAACCTCTGTACTCCCATGTAGATATTTCATCAAAAAATTCCAGCTGTTTTCTCCTATAATAGTCATGTACAACATTAACACTCTCTTTCTGATCAAGTTTATTAATTTAATGTTATTTATATTTTGTTTATTACAGACAAACAATAATGACATGTTCATGCTCTGGGATGCTTTATGAGTGTTGGCTCAGTTATAGCTCCAGGCTCCACATCTCACGCTGAGAATCTAGTTATGTAAAAGCAAAAAAACATTCCATTGTACGAATAGCAGAAAATCTCCTCTGGTTACTTCCTCTCAGACTCCTCTGAGCTTTTTGGAGGGGGAAAAATAGTTTAAAACTACAGAGAGGAAAAAAAAAAACACATTGAGCTCAGGCAGGTCTGTTCTCTCAGCTTCATTCCAGACCCTTAAACTAAGGGAAATGTATGTATAAGCATCAGGATGAGGCCGACAGTTGATAATGCTCAGGCTTAATGCACCCTGGCAGCCTCAGGTCTGGATGACAGAGCAGTGTGGGAACAGTTTTTTGTCCATAACCTGAAGAGAAGGACCAAGAGGAAAGAGGATACATGTTAGATACATCACCATGATTAGGTGTGAAAAAATGCTCTCTGTGAGTAAAACAGCACTGACCACATGCATGGAAAAAGTGCACACACATAGCAGTGTTTTATAGCGGGAATAATTATAAACTGTCTATTTTTAAATTTTATCATTTTAGCAATAGATCATGTGCAAGGGCGGCACGGTGGCGCAGTGGTTAGCACGTCCGCATCACAGCAAGAGGGCCTGAGTTCGATTCCCGGGCTCGGGCGTTTCTGTAAGGAGTATGCATGCTCATGTGGGTTTCTTCCAGGTACTCCAGTTTCCTCTCACAGTCCAAAAATATACACAGTAGGCTAATTGGCTGTTCCAAATCACCCCTAGCTGTGAGTGTGAATGGTTGTATGTATGTTGGCCCTGCAGTGGTCTGGCAAGCAGTTCAGGGTGCACCCCGCCTTCGCCCAGTGTTGGCTGAGACGGGCGCCAGCCTCCCCGAGACCCTAATTAAGATTAAGCGGCTTAGAAAATGGACAAATGACTAAATGAATAGATCATGTGCATTCACACATTCAAATGACAGCTGGATTAAAGATCTTTTAAAATACCCAGATAAATATTTATGTGTTCGAATAGTAACAAAGTAATATTTGTATTTAGGACATTCGATGTCATGTACAGTGTGTGGTGGTCGTCTAGACAGCTCCATCCGTTGCGAGTGTAGCTGAATTCAAGCAGACAAGCAAAAATCCAAGGGGGGGAGGGGGAGGGGGGGGGGATTTAATAAATAAATAAACAAAAAATAAATAAATATGTTCAACCATAAATATATTTAACCAAATTCTACACCATGGTGATGTAGTAGCACTTCCACCTCACAGGACGTTGTTTCTGTATGGAATTTGCGTTATGTGGGTTTCTGCGGAGTGTTCTAGTTTCCTTCCAAAGTCTAAAGATATGCACATTAGGCTAATTGTATATTCTTGAAGGCCCCAAGGTGTGAATGTGAGTGTAAATGGCTGTGTGTGTTTAGGTACGTGCACGGGTGTTTGTTGCTCTAATGAGCTGTTCAGGTTGTACCCTGCCTTTAACTGTAGTCAGCTGGGATGGGCTCCAGCCTCCCTGTGACCCTAATAAAGGATGAATCAGTTTGGAAAATGAAATGAATAAATTAATGTACATGTTTGTATTTATTTTGTAAACTTACCTTGACGTTTTGAAACAATCTTTTTGGGTAGGTTTTATGTAGGTTCATGGTGTTGCGAAACATACGCCAGATTCTTGTCCTTTAAACTACAAACGTTCCCTAGTAAATAGCCTATGTGTTTTATCTTCAATTGTCAATTCATTTTGGCTGAATTCAAAGGATTCCTGGGGCAAAAAGCTCAGCTCATGGGCTTAGAATCTCTTATTCACCTGTTTTACATCTTGATTTGGTTCTGCGTCTGTTCACATTACCACTAACACAATTGTGTGACCATAGAAATGATCTTGTGCAAACACGATAACTTGGCAGCGCAACACCGATTCGTAGAAAGAGGAAAAGTCCAAGATCAAGTGTTTTGCGCTCTTGCTTCCCTCAAGATGGTGATATTTACTAACATTATCACACCCGGTGCCGGGGTCATTCACACTCGCATACAGGAGTAACAAATGGTTTCAGAAAGACATTGTGGCTGATTCCGTTTCATTTCCAAGAAAGACCTCTTTAGCTGATGTTTATGTAGTATGCCTGGTACCTGATTAAGGCCTCTTTAAAAGGGTTTGTTGCCCGTTACCTTTGTCAGTGTAAAATTACACTGCCTGCCCAAAAAAGTCACACAAATTAGCATTTTGTTGAATTGCCTTTAGCGTTGTTTACAGCGCATACATGTGTGATGGCACTGTTGCTTCGGTTGGCCAGGTCAACACTCAACAACAAAATATTAGAGCGCACAACTGTTTTTTTTTTTTGTTTTTGTTTTTTTTGTGCATGGCAGTGTATAAATGAGCTACTACAGACTTCTGTGCCAAAGCCCCATGCTGCCATATTCATGGTCACTGGACAAAGTGAATATTTAGTGATGTACGTATTCACTAATAACAGGAACTAACTTTTTTCATGTATATTCCACACCATTAAACATGACTAAGTGGATCAAGACAAGTATGTAGAGTTAAAATAGACTGAATTCCTTGCAGGTCTAGAGGTGTTTCTATTAAAGTGAATGGTTTGTGTGTATTAAAATTTTCTATTAATTGGAACTTTTTTCATCTAGATAGTGGTTCGTGTTTTCTAGATCAGTCTGTTCTCCTCTCCTCTCAGGTTCTGGGTCCTCTTCTGGCAAGACATCAGTTAGAGGAGATTGGAACGGAAGGAGCACACAACCCTCAAACCTTTTGTCTAATGTGAGACCATTACTGAGCTGTGTTTATCAGTCAGGGTCAGCCAAAGGCTGGAACAAGCAGCTAGTGTGAACAAAACTCCTCATAGCTTTTAACCATTTAGAGTACTCTGAGACAGGAACTCAGTTAGCACGTGTTAATTGCTTGACCTTGTCAGAAACGTTCTAAGGGAAAAGAATGTGTCGGTAGTTTAGGTGGAGACTTCTTTCCCGGGTTGTATGCAGACATGAAGCAGATGATTTAAAGCCTGACTAGAGACCAGTTTCAATATTTGTTTTAGTAGAATACTTAAACTGGTTCCAGGATCCAAGGGCTTCCTTCCCTACAAATCCCATGGATTAAAGTTTTCCTTCGTGACAGATTTCTGTCATGCAGATCCTATAGAAGACTTTTTAGATGTGGCTAAATAACCGCAGAGATTTTTCACAGCAAAGCATCTTTTCACATAATTTACTTTACCACTACATTTCATGCACATTAGGTTCAATGGGATTTGTAGCACAGAGGCAAACCGGAGTTCACGTCTGCATGCATGAAGTCAGTATAAGTTCACATGTCTTCAGGTTTTGCGTGATCTCCCAGAAGAAACCCCTCGTAAGTAGCAGGCATCCCTGCATGGTTTGGTTACACTTGGTCTTTTTGTCACTTCAGCAGAGCTTAAAAAGCACAACAGGAGACAGCAATAAAGTGACATTGACCTTTCACATGGTGTTGAAGTTAAATAAAAGCAGCTGTTTTTTATGCATTCATGAAACTGTTTTTATTCCTTTAAAGGGTGATATTGGAACAATTCAGTCAGCTCATAACTATTGACACAAATTTTTTAAATGTTTATCGCATTAACTATATAGAAGTAATTACACAAACAATGCATCATATTTTGAAATAATCATTTGGCACAAGGTTTTATTTATATAGGCCAGGGCATGTGGTTCTTTTTCCTGTCCTTTGTGTGTGTGTGTGTGTGTGTGTGTGTGTGTGTATATATATATAAAATTACACATTGGGGCAGTGGCCTTACAGGAGATACATTATATTACTGTACAAGATACATTATATTACTGTATGCATGTGTATAATATATATATATATATATATATATACACACACTTCACCCTCGATTTCCCGTACCTATTTCCCAGACTTCGGAATTCCCTTACAAAATCCGGTGCCGGACATTATTTGGTATTGCCAGATAAATGCTCGGACAAGTCCGGGAATCGATGATGGAAGTCCGGGTCGGTCAGGATTTTCAAACTCTCCTCCTGTCCGGCCAGTTCCCGTCTGAGTGGATAGATGAAAATGAAGGGGCACGGAATAACGTCTGATGAACAGATAGTGGAATCAGTGACGGGAGAGCGAAGGGAAAGTGAAAGTGAGGATAGTGACGACGAGCCGGAATCCACATTTAAAATGAATGTGATAAAAGAATGTCTTGATACGCTCCTTAAGTTTATGGAAACAGAATATTGTGTATTGAGTGTTGGATAAGTGTTGTAAAAGTCCAGAACTGCTGCTGAGTAAAGGCGATTGCCGGACCGATTATGGTAAATGGGTAAGGGAAAGGGTAGGGACCTCATTTTATACGCATCATGATGCAGTCATTAAAGAGGAATGAATAAACTACATCTAAAAGGAGGCTGTTGAGGAAGCGACTGTTTAGGGCTGCTGTAACATAAGTAATAACAGGAACTCACTTGTTTCATGTATATTCCACATGATTAAACATAACTACACGTGGATCAAGACAAGAATGTAGAGTTAAAATAGATGGAATTCATTTTGTATTCATAAAATATTACATGTTTTACACTCTTTAATTTTAAAATGTATTATTTATTTATTTATTTTTTGATATATTGTATTAATCCCACATGGGAGATTATTGCCTCTGCATTTAAACCATATATATATATATAAAGGTTTGGTTTTACCAGAGTTGGCTTGAAAAAATAAAGTTTAACAACACTCCTTTTTAGCAGTTTCTTTTTGCTGTCAAAATTATATAACTATATATATATATATATATATGAATGAATGAATGAATACCCTGGTGGTAGGGTGCTTTATTACGGGGGTTCAAGCCCCACTATCACCAGGATGTCACTGCTGTCCCCCCAGTGCAGCTAACTGGGTTATCAAAGGCCGGCCATGTCTCTCACTGTCTGTGGTGAGAAGCATGTAAAAGAACCATTGCTGACTTTCGTAAAGAGTAGGCTGCATTACCGTCAGCGTGTTTCTGCCCTGCGATGGCCTGGTGAGCTGTCCAGGGTGTACTCTGAGATGGGCGCTAGCCTCCCCACGACCCTAATTAGGATCAGACTGAATGAATGATTATATGCTCCAGTAAATCACATGATCTTTTGAGAACTATACATTAACAAACTCAGGTTGTTCATTATAAAATTTAATTATGCACATAAGAGTCTTTGTGATCGTGTATGTAATATACTGCGCTCACGGTTCTAATTTCATGAGAGATTAAACATTTTTAAAACAAGTGTGTGCAGTCTTACCCTTATCCTGTATATGTAATCACTGAAAGAAGAAATGCATTTTTTCTCTCTGTTCTTTTTTTTATGACTCATTTTAAATTAATTAGTCATACAGTGCAAATTCAAATACTGAGACCCATTTATTTTGGGCAGGGAAAAAAACCCTTGATATTAGCAGTAAAGGGGGCATATTTACTGATTGCATCCACTAAATTATCTATGTTTAGAGAGAGGAAAGGCACTGTGCCTCTGCTTGTAATGTTATGTAATTTCAATTTTACGCTGCTTTATTTTCGTGCACGTGAGCAGCCATGTTCAGTATAGACCAGTGCAGATCATTTGGAACTCCAGCCACAAACAGCTCCAGTAAAGTGTTAATGTTTTACTACCTTTGTTTATAGTGGATTTTAGAGGCTTTTGCTTGTAAATTGAGGTAATGCATTTAATCTTCATGCCTTTCTCACAATACCTTTAAGCAGTGAGAGTTACAGGTTCATTTGAGGTGCACCAGTGTTCTTTGGATCACTTGAGGATTCACATTTAACCACGTGTGGTGGCAGTAACGTATACACACACACACACACACACACACACGACTGCACAGCAAGAAAGAGTGTGGCAAGTTGAGAAGTCAAGGACAATTTGGTATTCCGACATTGTCATGATGATTATTATTATTATTTCCTAAACTCCTTGCTTGCATGCAAAAACTTGGATTACTAATTATAGGCGGATATGGTGTGAATGACTGACATAAAAATGAAATTGCTATCACAATCCCCAAGATCATTTTCCATCTACAGTATGATCCGTAGTGATGTATTTTTCCTATTACATAACAGCTATATTAATATGTAAAATCTTTAGGACAAGGTGTTTGAAATGTTATAAGTCGTTTTAAATATGAATATATTGAGCAATATCTTGAATTATACCACTGAATTAGAACCACTCCCTACCACCCACAGACTGATGGACTTGTGAAGCAGTTCAATCCAACCCTGACGTACATACTCCAGTAGTTTGTGGATGACACTGGTGAGGAGTGGGACCAGTGGCTACCCTCCCTGTTTGCATACAGGGATGTCCACCAGGCATCAACAGGATTCTCGCCTTTCAAGCTGCTATATGCGCATCAGGTACGGGGCTCACTGAAAGTTCTGAAGGAGACCTGGGAAGAAGAGACTTCAAATGGGATGGACATCATCTCCTATGTCCTAAAGCTGATGGAGAAGCTGGTGGCTGCAACTACCCTGGCTCAGGAAAGCCTCCACAAAGCTCAAGACCAACAGAAGGCGTGGTATGATAGGTCTGCTCGTATGCGCTGTTTCCAGCCTGGTGACAGAGTCTTGCTGTTGTTGCCCAGCTCAGACAACAATCTGTTGGCAAATTGGCAGGGGCCCTACTCCGTGACTCAAAAGATGGGACAGGTGACAACATTCTTCCGGTGCTCTGGATCAACATGCCAGACCACCAGAAGAAAATTACATGTCAACTTACTGAAAAAGTGGAGTGATAGACCAGAGCCAGAGCTACAGTTCCAGCCACAGCCAGAGCTGTCAGCGATGCTAATTTGAGCGGTCGAGAAGGAGGTGGAGTACAGGGAACAGTACTTGCTGGGCTGTGAGGAGGAGAGCAAGCTGGACCTCAGTCATCTGCCAGAGGAGCGACAGCATGAACTCTACAGCATCCTGCCAGAGGGTCTCTTTACACAGTGACTAGGGATGACAGAGCTGGTGGAACTGGTTGAGCTTGAAGACAGCAACCATCCTACCGGGTTCTGGAGTGACTGCTGCCTGTCCTGAAGGAGGAGCTGGACATGATGCTTCAGCTGGGGGTGATTGAGCCGTCCTTCTGTGAGTGCAGCAGTCCAGTTATCCTGGTCCTCAAGAAAGATGGTGGCCTGATATTCTGCCTGGATTTCAGGAAAGTCAATGCCAAAGTAAAGTTCGACCCAGATCTTATGCCAAGGGTCGACAAAATAGTGAAACGCCCAGGCAAAGCCAGGTACCTGAGCACCCTTGACCTCTGCAAGGGTTATTGGCAGGTGCCACTGGCAGAGGGCAGCAAGGAGTTGGCAGCCTTCAAAATACGTTTTGGGCATTTCCAGTTTACGGTACTCCCTTTTGGCTTGCATGTGGCACCAGTGAGTTTCCAGCGGATGATTGGCAGAGTCCTCGGGGGTACGGAGGGCTTTGCTGCTGCCTAACTTGATGACATTGTTATCTATAGTGCCACCTGGGAGGAGCATATAAACCATCTGCAGAAGATCCTCTCCTTGACAAAGGAGGCAGGCCTTACCATCCACCCAGACAAGTGTGCCTTGGCCAAGGAGGAGCCATCATACATTGGCTATGTCCTGGGCCAAGGTGTCATCCGTGTCAAAAGAGGATTGCCATAGATTTATTTCTAGATAGCAAATGTTTGCACATATTCAGAATATTCATCTAAGATGCATTGTCAGTTCCAATCCTCATCCCTAAAATCCTTGTTTAGTATCACGAAGTGAAATCATACGCACTGGCTATTAAAAACTTCATTCACTGGTTAAAACATTTATAATTACAACTCTGCATTCAACTCACTCATCAGCATTCCAAACTTCCTGGTCTTATTGGGGAAACAGAGGTACTGTTCCACTAGGGGTAAATAGAGGGGTTTCCTGGGTGCTGGATGGGGTAGCCCATTAGGACGGGGGTGTTTCAGTGTTGTTCACGGCAATTTTAGTGGTCCAAAAAGTTATTTTGGTGCATGGCAATTATGGTATGTGTTTGTATGTTATGCGTTTTTTTTTGTTTGATTTATTATTTTGTGATAACTGTGTTGCTATTTAGTTAATTGATTATTTTTTTTGCAATGGGGCTATCCAGTGGGTGGGGCTACAGCTAGCTATTCTCTGTATTAGGCTCCTAGGACCTCAGTATCTGAGAGTTGTTGGTGGTGAATTTATAAGTTTCTCTCTTTGGTGATAGAAAAGTTTGTGCAGGGTCTATTAGAATTAGCTTGGCAAACTTGTGCCTGTTTATTTAAATTTTTCTCAGTTTTTGGGTTGAATTTTTGATGCCTATTTATACACTGTAAATATTTGCACCAATTTTGAGAACATTCTGAAAAGAAGAAAACAAAATACTTTTCGGGGAACACTGGTTCAGCCTCTCTCTGTCTGCTCCACCACTGACTATTCTGCCACATGCTCTCTATCAAAATTTTAGAGTGTGTGACTTTAGCTCTACATTCTTGTCTTGATCCACGTGTAGTTATGTTTAATGATGTGAAATGTACATGAAACAAGTTAGTTCCTGTTATTACTTATGTTACATCAGCCCTAAACACTCGCTTCCTCAACAGCCTGCTTTTGCTTTGAAGAGGATGATTTGTCAGTACATCCCAGAATTATTAGTATGAACACAGAGAAGATGAACAATGTTATATTTGTTGTGTCTTAAAGAGAACTTTTTTTTTTGTATCTGTGTTTTGTTTAACAAAATCTGTCCTGAAATAGGAAAACGACTCGAGCCAATCTGATGACAGGAGGAGTAATTGTGTTTGATGGTGTTCCATGATAATTAAGTGTTGCCCTCAAGCTAGTTCCCACGCAGCCTGCACCGACCTCAGTGCGTCAATAGTCCCCTGATGGGCGTTCTTCGTGATTTGTTCACCTTGATTTTAGTTTGTTGTTTACACTACCTCTGTGTCTGCTCAGCCCATCCTGGAAATGGATCACAAGCTTGAGCGCATCTCTTTTAAACAAGCAAGTTGTGTACCTACATTCAGCCACATTCCCAAACGACACTGGGACCTTTTCCGGGATGCCGTTAAAGGAGCAAGTTTAATGAATGTGGAGTGACGAATCAAACAGTCGACCAATTTCCAATGTGTGGCAAAACGTGCACCATATTTCTGCCTTGTAAAATTTAAAAGCTAATTTTTATTCCAGTAACCAGAAAAGTGTCTCCGAGTATTCAAGTCTGTCAGTTTATTTAGACACAAAAATGAAGTCAGGCACGTTCTACGGATACTTTTATTCCTTTTCAGCTTAAGTTACCTGCCACAGAATGAGGTCCAGATCCCTTCTGAGCCTATTTGAGGTTGAAAATGATCAGACATGAGAAACCAGGGATACAAGAAAAAAAAATATATAAAAACGTTGATACAAGCCAAGATTTAAAAGCAGAGCTGGATATTTTCTGCACAGTTAAGTTATGGGGAATTTTGAACTTGACACTCAAACCCTTTTAAACGTTTGTATTTGTGTTTTCCTGTGTAAATTATTTATTTATCTTTTGTCTTGTCCAAAATATATGCAAGTGATGAAGATAATGATAGATAGATAGATAGATAAATAATAACCAGTTTTACCCTTGTCACGCTGCCATTCACAATATTATGTGCATTTCTTCACCTTTTTCATATACCTCTGTCTTTATACTGTTTGTTACATAACATTTGTCATATCATTTGTTTGTATTTAGTTAAAAAACTGTAAAAAGTTCCTTCCTAGTTTTCAGGTTTTATTGCATTCTGACATCCGTTTCACAGAGACTTTAAGAGAACTCGAAAAATGGTTTTGCTGTCCTGAGAATGTAGACGTGTCTTAAAGATAAGGTATTATACCCATTTTCAGACATTTTTTTTTTTTTTTCAATTCAGACACCAGTGAAGCACCAAAATACAATTCCTAATCCATAGTAAAATCTGTCCCCAAAAAACATTGAGTTTGGGTGTGTGTGCTAGACAGCCTGTTTGGCTTCCTCCTCCCATTTATGGTCTTTCCACTGTCTGCTCTGATTGGCCACCTCAACCCTTCATGCTCTGTCTGCTGGGAGGCAGACCAGAATGGTGGAAGATACTGCTGTGCATGAGGAGGGCAGGCCAGTTAATCAGAAGGCCAAAAGGAAACCTTAATGTTTAACAGACAACTTATATAGCCGAGAACGAAAGCTCAAACATGCGCTAACCTTGTTATTTCACATTCTGGCATCATCTAACACGGCTATTCAACACTGTAACAACATTTATGGGTCAAAATGTGGGAAAAGCATAATATCCTCCTTTAAAGAGAAGGAATTAAAAACATGTGACCCATTTTAAATGTGCTTACTATATGTTTCATGTTATAGTATGCAACACTGAATACAGATTTGCACTTCTCTTTGTTTTCTTTTTCCCATCTTTTTTTTCTTTTTTTTTTTTTTTGTTTTTTTTTTGGTCCAGGGATTCAAAACAAAAGATGGATACATTATTGTGGCTGCTGGGAATGATCAGCAGTTTTTCAAAGTGTGCAAAGTAAGGAGGACCCTTTCATCTTTCTAATTTCTGTATATTATGCATGATATGCCTCATTTGTCTAATCGCCTCATTAAAGCACACTCACACAACATATTCTTTACATATATCAAATTCACTTTTAAACAAACCATCATCTGTCTGATTTCTTTTTTTCCTCTCTGCTATTCTTTCTGTCCACATACAGGTCCTGAACTTGAACGAGCTGGCAGAAAATCCTAAGTACAAGACCAACATGTCACGAGTCCAGCACCGCAAAGAACTGCTTCAGCTTCTGGCTGAGAGGTAAGCAGGGCTTCTCACGCATCAGTTCAACCTGCTAGCCAAGGAACACAAAAATGACAATCTCACCACAGGCATTCCTTCGTCCAGATGTTACAGCTTTTTCTCTTTCCTCTCCGAGAGGTCACGGCCCTCGTTAAAGCTGTATCTGTGTTTCCTCTCGGTGCTGTGTTAGGGCTGAGGAAGTAGGCTGATGTTCCAGACCCAGGCGTGTCACCACTGTAAGTGTCGGCTCATTGTGTTGAATAAACTGCAGACGGGCCACCTACAGAAAGAGCAGACCGCACACTCTGAAAAGCCCTTCAAACAAGTCACTGTGTACAAAATGCTAATTCAAAAAGGCACAAATAAAGTTTGAACATTTCTTGACACACAACTGAAAGAGGGATTGTGTGGCTTTGTCAAATATTGTTGAAGTGATTTTGGAATTCTTTGGTTTGGTTTGGATCGGCATGTTCCAGTTAGATTGGTCAGATGATCAAACAGCATGATTCTAGCAATTTTAGAAACCCAAATAAAGGGAAGTCAGATTTTAGCTACTGAATACACAGGACAGTTCTTTAAAAAGTATTTTTCAACCATTACAGTCATTATTATGTTTAAATATGGGGGCAGCCGTGGCCTAATGGTTAGAGAAGCAGGTTTGGGACCAAAAGGTCACTGGTTCGTTTCCCGAACCAGCAGGAAAAATGTGTAGTAGGGGGAGTGAGCTGTACCTTCTCGAGTGTGAGTGTGCTCACTGTTTACGTGTGTGTGCTTACTGTGGATGGGTTAAATGCAGAAAATAAATTTTCCTTGTGGGATAAATACAGTATATCCAAAAAAAAAAAAAAAAAAAAAACACATAAAGGAGCCGAGCTACTCTTATAACGCCAGCCTCGGACACCTGTTAATAGGGATATCTATCAGGAGCTCTGCCTTTTGGAAGTACCTAAATATATTAATAATTATTAAATTTAGCATGGAAGAAAGTTCAGTTTGTATTTTTATCACGTGTCAATTATTTGTGCATAGAAGCAAGCACTTTATTTAAAAACGGAGTTTAAATACATGCCATCTTTTAGATTTAAAATTTTAGTTTTAAAAATTCAGCACAAAATTTACAAAAACTCCTTAGATTATAAATGAGCTACAAAAATAAATAAATAAAAAAAAAGTGAGAATAAAGATATCACCAAAACACTATAAAATGTTAATATATCACCAGAAATTGAATTGTGACATTATTCATTGTATCATTATTAATATTATTATTATCAATAGATTATATTTCCCAGCCCTTATACTGGACCACAGGTCCACAACTTTAGGATTGTGGATCAATGAAAAGTGCATGTAGTCGTTGAAGATTTTTTTCAACTGCTACTCAAAAAGACCTACAATGTACCTTTGGTGTACAATTTATTCTATTACTAATTTAAAAAAAAAATGTCTGATTGTTATTGCTACAATGAATTAATTCAATTTGGCAACAAAGCTGCTGGTCGAATATTATTGTCACTACATTCATATTTTACATTTTATATTTTTATATTTATATTCGATTTTTGACTCTGTCCTTTAAATAGTTATTGTTATTTTCTTTATTTTCTTCTTGCTTTTGATAGTTTTTTTTATTCTTCTTCAAATATAGGACAGTCGTTACAAGCATTTCGCTACATACTGTACTGTGTATGATTTTGTATGTGACAAATAAACTTCAATTTGAATTTGAAGACACGTAATAAAATTTAAATAAATGTGGCCTTTAAACATTACCCAAGCAGCACACACAACAGCTATTTAAAATAAAAATAAGCATATTTTAGCATGCCAGGTTTTGAGCTAGAAACCACACAATGCAATATGGATGCATATTATTTTGTGTGTTCTGTTAACACCATGTGTATGTTTATAATATTCAAAGTTATTTTCATTGATACAGCCAGTGGTAGACAGCATAGCTGTTGTATGCTTCACATCATAGTGGTCATTATGGGTCATAATGTAATCTCATGATTCAAAATAGGCTTCACACTGAAGAAGACATCCTGGGAATTGAACCTGCCTAATCCAACAAACTAAGATATTTGCTTGTACTTAGATGGCTCAGTGTCCATGTGTGCATCAAATCAAAGTAACAGTCTAGGTTGGATGTAATAGTACAGATGAGATGTGTGTTTTGGACTATGTTTCCTGACTTTGATAAGCTGCAGTGTGACAAACAAGCCTAGTTCCATTAGACCTGCTGAATTCAGTTGTGGACTATGACTCGAATTGATCCATAAACCATACTGTTAAATCTGTAAAGAAGCCATTTGTGATTTTTCCCTCTTTGAGCTTTAACAATTAAATGTGACATGCAGTACCTTATGCATATTATGACCAGTTTTAATCTTTAAATGAGAAAGAGACATAGTGACCATTCTGCTAATTATGAACTACGTTCCATTTTCTACAATGCTTATCCATCAGGGTCAAAAGTGAAGCTGAAACCAGTCACAGCTGACTTTGGACAAGAGGTCGGGTGCACCTTAAAAAGGTTGCCAGTCGATTGCAGGGATAACATCAGCCTCGTCACCCTCACATTCACAATTATGGGACATTTAGAGTAGAAGTTTTGAACCTGAATCCCCTGTTCATTGTACACCCTTTGCTTGAAAAGGTGAAGCTTTAAAGCTATATTTAAAGCCATAAACATATGACTTAATGTTACATTTAAAAGCTTCTTTATAGATTTTACTGGATGTATGTTAACTAGCTAAACCACTGAATGAAATGCTAATCTGTCTTTATTGTCCTAATGTTTTATTCTTCTTCAAAAACAGTACAGTAATTTTTGGAAGTGAAAAAAAGTCAGTGTACCTGCTTTGTATAATAAAAAAGTAGAAGGAGAAAAAAGGAAAAGCGATAATGCAACTAGAAGCACTCTGAGAGCACTTTTCCCAGCCAAAAAAAAGCAAGCGCACTCAAAGAGCTGAACCCTCTGCAAAGCCCAGTAATCCCAAAAAAACCCAATTTTTTCAATCTCACAGTGGTAAATAATTCTTGAACCAGCTCATTAATTAATGGACAGAGCTGAAATCCATTGACTGTTTACTGAATCAACAGACTCTGTTACATTTTAGTGGTGGTAGAATGTTTCTAAAACTATTAGCTACTTAACAACACCATCTTACATAACTACAATTGAATTCTCACAATAGTAAAGAAAAAATTCCTTGATCCAAAACGTGATCCAGATCACAAACAAAATCTAATTAAGGATAAGGTGCAAAAATACTAAAGGTGCTATAAATACTAATATAATAAGGTGCGCTCACAGGATGCCAATCTCAATCCTGAATTCATCCAGTCATATTCATATCCAATTTTATTCTTACATGTACCAATGTTTTCCAATTTTTTTCCCGATGTTACCCAAATTAGATATTTTGAACACTTGAAAAATATTTTTAAAAATAACTTTTTTTTCCGAAATCATCCTCTGATTCGTGCCAATCAGAGTCCGATGGAATCATGATAGGAATCATGTGAGCACAGCTTTAAGCCATACTCCACACCTCTAAAAAAAATCATAAAAAACCTTCATAACTTTTCACTTAAAGTTGTTAACAAACAAATAATCAAAGAAATTCTGAATAAAACATACCCTTGGTGGAGATAATTGGACTTATTGGAAAAAATAAAGCAGAATCAGTGACACTTCTTTAGCATAGGATGCAGAAGTTGTTGAGATGATACAAGAGAACAATTTCTTAATAACTAGGTGAAAATGCAACTTTTACATTGGTATTTTGTTATAAATGTGAGGAAACCTCAGTTTAATTCTGTTTTTTTTTTTTATCTGTCACTTTTTACAATACACTTTTTCAGAAAAGCAGCTTTACCAAAAATCAGGATCTAAAAATTTGCTTGTGTGACAAATGTTGACTAGAAAAAAACTCCCAGAGATTATATTAGGAAATCTCAAGAGCAGCCAAACAAAGGAACCCATCCTGACCTGTGTGATGTTGGATGTTACAATTTATAAATATTTTTTCTTCTATGAGTTTATATTGTAATTGTCTAATGGTGGATTAACAGTGTTTTCATGAGCATTGCTGGCCATCTTTATGGTGTCTGTGTGGTCACATCCTCAGTAATTTTATTTATTTTTTAATTTTATTTACATGATATTGTCTGAGATATCTAGTCAGCCCCTGTATCAGGAGGTAATTATCAAATGATGAAAACTCCAAGTAGAAGTGAAGCATACAACATTTTTTTGACTTTGCTTTTCTTTTTCTTTCCTTGTGTATCCTAGGTTCTCCCAGGAATCCACTTCTAAGTGGCTGCGATGCTTAGAAGGCTCCGGAGTCCCCTGTGGCCCCATTAACTCCATCCAGCAGGTGTTCTCCGACCCACAGGTCAGCATCATCCTTTTTAGTGAGTGTCACTCACAAACTATTCAAACAATGTACAGTCCTTTAAAACTATAAAAGTGTTTAGGGTTTTTTTTCCGCTTATAAAATGTGAGAGTTTGCATCACTTCAGAGTTGAACTTTCATGAAATCAAATCATACATTAGCTGGAAATTAAATAAACATACACGTTTTCTATTTCATCTTCTGTTTGTTCAGCAAATTGATTCACCGTGTTTACTGAACACGTGGTGTATGAGTTGATGTCCTAGCACTAGAGGAACCAATCAGAGACCGTTATAGCTCATATCCAGTTCATGAGCATATAGTACTACTTATTGTTATTTGTTCAAAATAGTTTCTTGTTTCTGATTGGTGGAAAGGCATTAAATAATTCTTGATATTCTTCTCTGAGCCGACTTGTCCATCATTGCCGTCGGATAATTCGAATAAGCTGAAATATTTTGAATGAATAATAAAAATATATAGAATTCGGCTTTTGTATGATATTGAGAATTCTTCAGGCCTTCGGCATCGGAAGATAAACCACGCTGATTCTGAATAATTTTCCATATCATCCCTTGCTCATTCAATAATTGTTTTTTTTGTCCATTATCTTAAATTGGGACCAGACCTGAGCTTCAGCAGTAGATGGTAGTATTATTCCAGCAGTAAGTGAAGCAGAATTAGAGAGAATAATCCGGAGTCGCTTTCCTTCCTTTCATTCACGTTTGTTGCTAATAGAATCAAAACAGTGAAACACCGTTAGACGTACTGGCCCCCAGTGAGTATAATTGGGCACCACTGGAATGTGAACCTGTGCACATTAACTCGCTCCTGGTACTTTAATTCCAAACACATGATACGGAAAGTGAATGTACTGATTTCTAGGAAGCCTCATTGGCATATTGAAGCTCATGCCCAAGGCTAAGAGATAAAAATATAGAAAGCAATGGAAAAAATAAGGAAAATGGGAGGAATGGGGGGTAAAAGAGTATTCGCTTTATCTTATCTATGTTCCTGATAGACTTGATGAGAAACACACTTCCTCTTGAACTTTTTTTGCATGTGGTTTCCTTCATTTAGATCCACTCTACCTCTACACAGGAACAAGCGCCCAAACATGATGCTAATTCTGTAGCTGTAAAAAGCAGCTCATGACACATGGCAGAGTTGCAGTCCTGTGTTCCAGTTTATAAAGAGTAAAGGAACAACACCATATGGCAGAAACGTGGAATAAACAAAATAACAAAAGGCATGCAATTATGCGGCAGGATACAAGGCTTTCTGTGCTTTTCACCCAGACTTCTACAGCCAGAGGCGAAGGATACGTGGATTAAACCTAGGATTAGGAAGATGAAAAGGGAAGAAAACATCAATGAAATTAACCCATGAAGGAAAAAAGTGGTTTAACTCTTGTTTTTGTGGAAAGTGTCCAAATGTATAGTAGTTACTATAGCATGTAATGAAACAGCAACCAAGAACCATGAGTCAGTACTTAGGGTTACTATTGAAAATGATGGTGTGACATGATTAAAGGTAATTAATTTCAGAAGAAATTAATTTCAGAAGTAGGTAACACACTATCAAAGGGTGCACTGGTGTAGGAAAGTCATCAATAACATTTTAGAATGATTACCAGTTCTCATTTTCCAGCCATTTCTCTTTTACCACAGTAGTTTATCTGTCATGATAATTTGCAAAAATGTAAAAAAAAAAATAAAAAATCATTTATATCTCTTTATTTATTTTTCATGTATCACAACGATGGCTCCGAAATGTTTTTTTTTTTTTGTTTGTTTGTTTTTTTTGTCTCTGGTGGTCAAATTTTGCATTTCCTCTATAGCACAAATTTAAAATTTAAATTTAAGGCCCATTGGTGAAATCTGACCCACCAACTTATTATTATTATTATTAATTATTTTTATTATTTTGTGGCACACAACACCTTTGAAAGAATATGATTATTGTACATTCTTTGCTTTAACCATGACCATGAAATGTAATTCATCATCCATCCATTAGGTGGCAGCAGACTATTTCAGGTAAGCAGCTAGTCTTTCATGACTCAAGAAAGATCGCAGGCTAGCCTGTTGCTGTCAAGCATTGTCAGAAAAAAAGAGTGAATACAGGAAAGTGGACAAATGCCAAAACTAATAATTTTTCTGTGTAGATTTCATTGTTGCCATTTTTTTGCCAAAAGTGATTATCGGCCCTCAGTGACCTAGGAATATAATAACGTGGCCATCAGTGAAAATAAGTTTAACACTCCTGCTCTATAGTCCTACAGGTGGTGCACTCATTGGCAGGCAGCACAGCATCATGTGCAGTTGGGGTATATTATTTGCTAACTTTGTGTTGAAATAACATACGTTCTTTTACATTGTTCAAGTTTTTAAAATTGTAACAAAAAAGCAGAAAATAAAATGTATTTTTTTTTTTATAAATAATTATTTATAGAATTGCAGTATTTACAGAATTGCAATATAAATTGAACTGACAACTAGGTGTTGTGATAATATCATATCGGGGGGGGGGGGCGTTGATTTCCATCCATAACAATTTGTAATTTAGTCATAATTACTCTGTCCTGATTTTTTATTTTTTTTTTTAGCCATTAACGGTTACATTTAACACTGTGAAAGATATTTGAGAGAAGTTAGTTCCTTTATCATTTATGTTATAGGAAAGGGATAGTGTACAGCAAGCTGGTCATTATTGCACAATCAAACCACAACAAGGAGATCATGACCCTGATGGGACCTTCCATCACCTGATCGTGACTGGCTTGCTCTACATCGGTGGTCACGCCCCCTGTTTTGTTCCCGGAGATCTCCCTTCCTGTAGGTTTTATTTTTGACCAAATCTAATACACCTCTTTAAGCTGATCAAGAAAGTCTTAAGGCAGTGATTAGATGGTCAGGTGGCTATGATTAAGGTTAGAGCCAAAGTCTTCATGGAGGTAGATCTCTAGGAACAGGGTTGGTGACCACTGCTCTGCATTGGCCTACTTATTATACAGCTACTTACCAATTATTGATCTAAAAAAATGTATTTTATTAATTTAAAAATGGTTTTACTGCTTACACTAATCACATGCTCCAACCCAATGGCCTGTTCTGTACTTACCATCTCCAAACTGTCCGCTTCTGAACGAGGAGTCCTCATCCTCGGCAGTTAGGGCTTTGTTGGCTTTCAGGTTGTTTTCCTTTTCATGGGACTTTTTTAACTCTTTGTTACCTCTCTTGTTAACTCTTTATCCCATACGATATTCAAGAAAATGCTGAATGCTTCTCTGGAAGCTGATAAAGATCATAGCACACAGTGCACCTAGCTAACGGCTAAGTTACCAGTCCGATAGGCTCCAGTCCAGATTCATGATTGATTGCCTGGCAGTTGACCAATCAGATTCCACATACTCTATGACAATAGCTATTAATAGTCATCCTCTCTCCAGCCACTGGTATTCTGGTACTGGAGTCTCCTTACAACTTGAAAATAGTTTATCATTATTATAAACTGAGGAGCTGATGTTATAGAATATGAACTGACACCACGTGATAAATCAGATTTGAGAATTTAACAGTGCTGGGGTATAAGAAGGTGAGGCCTACACAAGTGAGTCATACTGGTGCCGTGAAAATATGGCAGGGATCAATTAGGGCAGGTGCAGAAACTGCCAGAACCCACACTGTATCAATATCCTAAAAGCCCTGCATTGATGTCGTATCTCACACAATAGAACACTGTTGCTGTTTTCACTAAAGATCTCATTACGGAACCATTTATGATTATGGGCTAAAGAAGCGTTTTTTTTTTTTCCCCCTTATTCTTTTTTCTCCGACAAATGCCGTATAACGCAGGCTGTGTCAGCGCAGGCAGATGTATCCCACGAAACGCCCAGGAAAATTCTGTCAGCTGCCAATAATGACTGCATCTGGTGAAGATCTGTTAGAGCCTTATTCAAACCTACCCTGGAGGAAATTATCGAGCAAACGTGAAGATCAAGCTGACACGATGGTTCAGGGGAGGGACAGCACCAGTGGCAGAAAGAAAACCAGATGGAAAGATGATGACTGAATAAGAAAGGAGTTAAGGACTGTTGCAAGGCTGAAATAAAGAGGAATCCAGGACAGTAATAAATGCTCTGTTGACGTTTTCCTGAAAAGCAGTGGATCTGATTTACTGATCTACCGGGTTATTATTTTTAGTCATTATCTTTTGATTTGCTCTATCATGAAATGGAAACTCAGACAGTAACTCATAAAATTCAAGAAAATGAATATTATATTAATATTCACTATTCAAGAAAAATGTTTCGAAATAGCATGCTGGGTAACTGGACACTTTAAAAATCCCGCTATAAGTCAGATCATTTCCTCCGTAGGAGACAGTGTATAACTCATGATGCTTCCTTCATAACTCATATGTGTCCTCTCTCTGAGGCCTGGAGTGATAAACTGTTGTCCTTGAACTTAAGTATTATTCAAGATTTGTCTACTGTCAGATCAGGACTTTTGGTTTGTTTGCGTCCTATGTCATTTGATGCTTCCACAAGCTGTGTGCAGTATAACGGGGCATACACACAGGAAGCTTCTAAGCTGAAATACAAGCAAATCGTTTTGTCTCTGAAAGTGTTGTTGGGTTTGGTTGTCTAGGTAACCCTCTTGCATGGTTCCCACTTCCAAATGTTTCCAATTAAAACCAGGAGCAGTATTTTCCTACTTAACTACAGTAATAGGTAAAATAGACATATCTAAATGATAAAGTAATAAGTTAAAAAATGTCACATTATTGTCATTGTTTTTACCGCAAAGGCATGAATAAAACCGATTCAGTAGGATAGGATGTTAGCAAAAATATATGCTTAACCCATATTATGTACTTTTCAGATAGCTCTAAATAAACATATATGAATATATACTCATAGGCTCACAGGAAACGCCGATCATTTCAGTAACATGGACCCAAGCATCGTGTTTCTGGTTATTTTTGTAAAACGTGTGTATGCAATTAGAGAGCACAGGAAATGGCACTGGTGAGCTGCTTTCCATGTTTATGTAGACAGACTCATTAAAATCATGTTCATTGTTTTCTTATGGAAAATGTTTGGGAAAGCGGTGTTTGGCGCCATCTGTCAATCAATGGTACCTTTTCGTTCTGATTGGTAGTTGCTTAAATTGTGTTGCCTGGAAGTTCAACACAGTTTAACTCCGTACTCTCCCACCTTGTGTTACTTGAGAAAATTTTTACATTTTTTTCTTTAAATTTTATTGTTCCTTTTGCTAACTTTCACTGACTTTACGTGGTCACTTGTTGCTCATCGCGTCCTGTGTGTAAGCGTCTGAAGCTTCTCCACACAGTATATATTACAATAACACACTGGTCCTTATCTTCTGCATATTTTTTATTTCTTTTTTATTTAATTTATTTATTTAGATTTATTTGATTCTTTTTTTCCTTTTTTAAACAAAGTGGATAAGTAAAGGAAATTCAGTAAAACTATATCCAGTGGGAACTAACTAAACTAACCCTAAAGAATGCAAAAAAAAAAAAAAAAAAATTCTGTCTGTTAATCCCTAGCTAAAGCAAAAGCAAGAGAAATTGCGCCAATTTTCTACTAGTCACTAGGTTAATGTATACGATTTACAAGTGGTGGTTGTATAGTATATACAAATGGCACAAACAAATCTAACAGGGCAAAGCACAAACAAGGTCAACACCAGACAAAGAGTCATTCACAGAAGAATCATAGAATATCAGATCATATTAATTAGAATAAGTGAACAAACAACACAGTAAACATTTTTTTTTTATTATTCACTCCCTAAACCATTCCATATGGCCTGAAGTTCATTTATGCTATGCAAAAGTAAAAAAAAATACAATTTGCGACACCTTTAAATATTTCTGAAAAATTGTTATTTTCAGTGTTTTTGTTTATTATCCATATCCTCAGTATGCCTGCCGGAATTTTTTATTTTTTTTTTTTGGTTCTCGTTGCCTACAATAGCATTGTTCAATACATTTCCCCCCAAAAATTATAGAGAAGTAATTTGTTTTACTTTTTTTTTTTATTAGGAGCTCTTTTAGACAAAAGTGGTGGTGTATAATCTTTGCTGCTCACTGCTGTATAGCCATTAGTTGCAGAGAATTAATTCTTTGGTCAATTCATACTAAGGCTTATTCTCTGTTTCTGTTTCTCTGTTGATTTATCTAGGATTTGAAATTTTGCCTTAGCCTCAGTAGCACTGTTTTCTTATTGCCTGACCCATTGTCTGCATTTTAATGTCATGGTTCTTTACCCAATTGTTGTCCCTCTTCATGAGCCACTGACTAACACTCCTTCAATTATTACACTTCTGGGGTTTTCTTTCCAGGTGACTCCGGAAGTAGCCTAGTCTATGTATGTCTCACTGTAGTGTCTCACTACATGGTCATCCATTCATTTCCATTTTCCTTGAGTACCTTTTTTTTTTTTTTTTTTTACCTTTTTTTCAACCCTCTTATTTTGGTTTCCTCTTCCATTAGCTCCTGTTCTGTCCTGTTTTTTTAGATCATTGTTCCTGTTGATATAGGTCCATGATACCATGATAAAACTTGCTTTGGTGCCAATGTTATATTCATAATACATATATGGATATTAGCCTATTAAAACATTATTCTTTTTATTTGTTTGTTTGTTGGGGCAGTGGTGGCCCCGTGGTAGGGTGCTGGCTTTCTAATCCCAAGGTCTGGGGTTCAGGCCCCACTATCAACGGATTGTCACTGCTGTCCCCCCAGTGCAACTCACTGGGTTATCATCTCTCACTGTCTGTGGTGAGAGGCATGTAAAAGAACCATTGCTGATTTTTGTTAAGAGTAGGCTACATTGCTGTCAGCATGTTTCTGCCCTGCAATGGCCTGGTGAGCTGTCCAGGGAATAGTCTGCTTTCACCCAGAGTTGGCTGAGATGGGCGCCAGCCTCCCTGCGACCCTAATTAGGATTAAGCGTTTCAGAAAATGAATGAATGTTTGTTTGTTTATTTAAATTATTAGTTTTTTATTTATTTTATTTTCTATTTTCTTTTTACCTTTTCTATTTTCTTTTTTATTTTACCTTCCTTTTATCTTTTCTATTTTCTTGAGCATGTTGGAATTAAAGCTTGTGCCAGGAATGCTGGGTATGAGGCATGAAAATATCCTCAGGGCATTATTCACACACATTTAACCTTCGGGGCAATTTAGTGTAACGGATTCTTCTGCATATTCTGGGTAGTTGGAGAAAACCAGAGGAAACCCACATGGTTTCAGGGAGTGTCTACACAAATTAACCTGAGCTCAGAGCCATACCAGGACCCTGGAGCTACTGAGGCCACTTTGAGGCCTGTTTCTAACATTCATTAAAGTTATCTTAAGATCCAGAGTTATTCGGTTGTTTTACAAGATTACAGGTATGCAGTAAAACAAACTAAAATAACATTTCCTCTTTGCACAAATGAAATGATATTCGGTGCAAAATCAAACCTTTTTTTTTTTTGTCTTTGCAAACACATAGTACTCAAAAAACAAAACAAAAAAAAAAAAAAAAACAAGAATAACCGCGTTGTGTTCATTCAGGACAGAAGTTAACGCTCGAGTATTGATACAGACATTTCGTGGGATGTAGATTCTTTATCCCCCAAGCCTTAGTTTTTTTCTTTCCTTTTCGCTTTAAAGCCTGTTTGTTTTCAGTAAAATCCATTCATCTTGATTTTGTATCCCGTTTTGACCTTTCAATCTCATCAATTTCACATTGCCTTTTAATGAAACCCAGAGTTCAATTTTCCTTCTTCTTCTCCTTACGGACTGATGAATAGCTTCAGCTATGAATGTGTAAAGTAAACATTAACGTTTCTTTGTGAAACTTCACGTCCAACAATAACTTCCCTAATTCGTGCTTATTTTTGCAATTACATTTTTTTGTCTAGCTTGAAAGAATTATGGCTACTAAAGAGTAGCACTTTGCTCATGTTTCATATCCCATAAATCATAGCAGTGAGGCTCTGTTTTGGGTTTTGTCCTGCATGTATGGTGAAGGCTTACAGGCAGTTTCCTTTTTGTGATCATCTCATGTTTTCAAAGATTGCAGTTGTTTACAAATGAGCTGGTTATCGATTATCTTTGCTGTAAGCTGCACACCAGGATCCCATTTATTCAGATATAAATATTAATATTCTTAATGAAAGTTTCAACTGTTGCATCAGGTGCCAGCTGCAGATGTTAGACTTGATTATAATGGCTAGAAGATGTGAAAATATTATATATTCCCATAAATAAAAAGACGAAACGCTGCAAATAAGTACATTTCTAGAAAGATATTTGTTAACTTTGACCGTAAATTCTTCATTTTGTTTTCTATTAGAGTTAAAATTTTAAATATATTATGTCCCTGTTTTTTCCTGATCGAATATATTCACCCTTAAGTCAAACCTACATAGTTTGGTCCATCTTTTTTTATTTTTTTAAATTGTCTTTCTTTCTTTCTTTCTTTCTTTCTTTATTTATTTATTCATTCATTCATTCATTCATTCATTTATTTATTTGAGAGATTGCTTCTCCTGATAACTTGCCTGAATTAATAGCTTTGTATTTAAAGTAATTTAATTTGAATATTGCTTGTTTTTACACTAACTCTAACGCAGCATGTAGCAATCAGGCATGTGAAACACTTATTATCTATAGTCTGAATGAAAATGAGGTGAAATTAGCCAGTAAATAACACTTTGAATAACAGCCAAAGATTTTAAAGCTTCAAATGTCTTGTCTTACTCTTTGACTTTGTTTCTGGCTGATGGGAGACGAACTTTTATCCAGCTGCACATAATAACAGATAATTACTGACCTTGGTGTCTTACAGCAGATTTTTCGTACAAGTTAGCAAGCAGCAGGATTTGTCTCAGCCTTCATGGACCTTCTAATGCACCTGGATAGCTCAATAACCAAGTGGTCATTTAAACATGTGTTACAAGTACTCACGATTTTCAATAGTAGCAATATGTTTATAGTTTATTTTTCTTTCTAGGGCTGCAGTGGAGGCTTCCGGCAGGTGTAGTAATGCAGGATTTACAATCCTTTTTGGGAAAAAAAAATCCTTATTAAGAGAGTGGAAGTTCAGGTTCAGTGTTTGGGTTTTTAACTAACTGGCAAGGTTAAATACTGTAATTGTTTGAGTATATACTACATAAGAACCTAAGCAAAAAAGCACACTAAAATTAGATTTTATTTATTTATTTATTTATTGGGCCTCAGCCTTCCCGCGACCCTAATTAGGTATAAGCGGTTCAGAAAATGAATGCAATGTATGTATGTATGTATGTATGTATGTATGTATTTATTTATTTATTTATTTATTTAAATCAAGAAAGTTGCAGATGGGCTCCCAGCACAGGCAATTGGAGAGTCTAAGAGCTGTGCAGTGGTTCTCTTTAACCCTTTTATGGAGTTTTGGTGGTTCTGTGTGGAAAAATAAAATTAAAATAAGATTTTCATACATTTTTATGGATTTTATTTAATATGCATATATTTACATATTTTAACCATGACACAGACAGGTCAGGTGAGCTGTGTGCATCGAGCCGAGCCAATAGTGCTAATGGAGTGTTTTATGTATAATCATTTAGAGCTTAGTACATACCACATGGACACATGAAAAAACCAGGTCCTAATGTTGCACACTAATTCAAAATTGTGGTATATACTACATGGAAATACAATGAAAACAAACTAAAATTAGATTTCTGTGGTTTATGTTTCCGGGCGGCACGGTGGCGCAGTGGTTAGCACGTCCGCCTCACAGCAAGAAGGAACTGGGTTCGATTCCCAGCTTGGGCGTTCCTGTGTGGAGTTTGCATGTTCTCCCTGTGCTTGCGTGGGTTTCCTCCGGGTACTCCGGTTTCCTCCCAC
>JAQMYF010000001.1:7821904-7834014 GCA_030014195.1 Neosilurus mollespiculum
TAAAGCTGCTTTGTGACAATGTCAATTGTAAAAAGCGCTATACAAATAAAACTGACTTGACTTGACTTGACTTATCAGAGTTTAGTAAGAGGAAGTTAGTAAGCATCCAGTCTCTAATGTCTAACTTTATTAAGCTGGTATCTCTCATCTGGCTTTGCTGAAATATACAACTGTGTATCATCAGCATAAAAATGAAAGCTAACGCCATGTTCTCGAATAATATTACCCAAAGGGAGCATGTATTAAGAAAAAAGCAGTGGGCCTAAGACAGAACCTTGGGGAACTCCAAACTTAACATTAGAATGTATAGAGGAATCACCATTTAGATCTACAAACTGATAACGGTCAGTTAAATAAGATTTAAACAAGGAGAGGGCCGTTCCCTTAACTTCAATAACATTTTCTAGTCTATGAAGGAGAATTGTATGATCAGTCGTGTCAAAGGCAAAGGTCGAGTAACATAAGCAGGGAGACATAGTGTGGTCAGAGGCCACCCGTAAATCATTTATCACCTTAACGAGTGCTGTCTCTGTGCTGTGATGGGGCCTAAATCCAGACTGATACATTTCATGAATGTTATTGATATGTGATTCATGTCAAGTCTGTGTCTTTGTATTTCTTGGGATGTTATCACCCTTTAAGAAATTTCCTTTTCAGCCGTGGGGGACCATTTTGGTCATCTAGCAAAGTGCTTTGGCAATGTAGCTGCACCTTGTAATGACTTGTTCGTACATACATTTGTTTGATTTTTCAGTCTGCAGTTGTTTAGAAATGGCTCCATTACACATTCCTTACTTGCTTAAATCCATGGTCCTTAACTCCATGATCCTTAAATCCATGATCCTTGTTCTCAGATGTGCTTTGACATCTGCCATTTAGACTTTGCCATTGTACTGTGAGTTGGCCAAGCCAATGAGCACTGTCAAACAAGCCCTTTTTATGTCGGCACAGATAAGCTACCAGCTGTAGTCAATCAGGATCACTGACAGGAAGTTAAGAGGACTTGGCAAGTTAAAATAAAACAAGTTAAAAAAAAAAAGTGGGTGTTTGTATATTTTTGGCCTTGTGTGTATGATGTTGATCCTGTGTTGATTTTAGGAACCCTAAAATAAAATTAAACTTGTGCACCAGATTCCTGTGTTTTTTTATGAAATTGGTGTATGTTGTATAATTATTCTGCCACAGGGGAAAAAAAAAGTTTAAAGAAGTCATTGAAAGACAGAAACTTCTCGCTGTGAGGCTAACCACTACGCCACCGTGACGACCTATAAGTAAAATCATGACTGCCACAAAATCATGTGCAAGTTACAATATTTTTTATTTGTTATAAAATCGATAACAAGAAGATTTTGTTCATTTTGGAATTTTAGCAGTATTACTCCACTAATACTTTATGGTATCCTTTTTAAAGGGGCACATGCACTTCCCGAGCATATTAAATAAACATGAAATACAGTGTTATATCTTGGAAATAAAATGGAATTGGTGATGAGGTTTTTTGAAACCATTTGCTTACTCTTGTACGCAAGTATCAATGACCTGCACCAGGTGCAGTGATATTAGTGACACTGCCATTGAGCCAATGAAGTGCAGAATCACTTGATCTTGTGCTTTTCCACTTTGTACGAAGGCTATCGTGCATATGAAAGTTCGTTCTTTTGGTCACATGTTCTTGTTATTGTTTTTTGTAAACAGACACAGAACTAAAACAAGATGTGGAACATGTGAATAAGCCCCTGAGGTGGGGTGATTCCCAGTGATACCTTTATAATGAACCAAAATGAACTGTTAATGGAAGATAAAATACGTAGACCTTTTACTAGTGGGCCCCTTTTAAGGGTATCAGGTCTACTCAGTGTTTAATTATACATCTTCAATTATTGGTAAAAGTATACTTTAATTACATTTTCGACTGCAAGAAACATGGGCACCAAAGATGTGCAGCTTGTTGGACTGAGCAAGCATCAAAGAAAAGTACATTTTAGTACGTTTATTTCTGAGCAACAGTGGAGCAATGGTTGGCACATCCACCTCACAGCGAGAAGGTTCTGGATTCGCTTCCTAGTCTCAGGCATTTCTGTGTGGAGTTTGCATGTTCTCCCCGTGCTTGCATGGGTTTCCTCCAGGTACTCCTGTTTCCTACCGCAGTCCAAAAACATGCACAGTAGGCTAATTGGCTATTCCAAATTGCCCCTAGGTGTGAGTGTGAATGGTTGTATGTGTGTTAGCCCTGCGATGGCCTGGCGAGCTGTCCAGGGTGTACCCCACCCTCGCTCAGAGTTGGCTGAGATAGGAGTCAGCCTCCCGCGACCCGATAGGATTAAGTGGCTTAGAAAATTAATTAATGAATATTTCTGAGCAACTGCAAGAATTCTTTTGCCAGTCAAAATCGTAAAAGAAGTCTGTAAAAGCTAACACCTCTCTTATAAGTGGATTTGTTCCTTCTTTAATGCTTCTCATTGGATCCATTGCAGGATAATTGGGCTATTTGTCTTTTTAGTGAAATGATATTCTAAACAACATTCTAATTTCTCAATATGTTCCTGTCATGTTTTCCGTAGAGACACTTGCCTTAATAAAATCATTGTGTGGAAGATGACTTGTTGCTTATGATGCTTATGGTAGAATAGATTATGGCATTAGTATAGATTGTTTTTTCCCTTTAGCTCATATTGTAGGATTGTAATGTTTAATTCTGTCCGTAGAGGTCTCCTTTGCTCTGGAATCCAGTACTGTTTGAGTGATCCCGTGGTGTCTTTGCAGCTTTCCCTCTGTCCTGACTTCTCTCTAGCCAAGTTTCGGTCCTGTAATGATTTATTGAGGTAAACTGACAACTTGAGGGATGTGTGTTTCTTCTCTAGAGTCAGATGTGATCCCCCACACAAAGATGTCCTCGTGATGAATTTCAAGCTCAATTAGAGCCGGCTGTGTGATGCCATTGGTGCTGGATTGAACCAAGCATTGTCATAAACTTGAACAAAAGAGTCAATACATTATTGATTATAATATATAAAATTCTTGCTCCAGTTTTGGTAAAGTGTAGCCTGGCTTATCGTTGGCAATGGCCTGATGATCTCCATGCGTTCTGGTTACAGCCATCTGAAAGGTCATAGTAAGCCAATTATGTGCAGTTAGACTCTGTAAGCCTGAATTTGTGCAGCTTGACCTGCAACCTACAGATTTTTTTAAAAGACATGATCCAAGGGATCTACATAATAATGGAAAATGTAATGATCCTCTTATTTTAAAGGCAGTAATTGCCCTAATAATACAGGTTTCATAAGAAACTCTAAGATTCTAGGGGTGTTTAGTGACAAATCAAAAACGAATTGGTAAAGATGTTCAGATATGGACATCTGCTTGGTGATTCCATAGTATCTTATTACTGTATTTTTAAGGATCATGATTATTACAATTATTTACTGAAGGTAAGGTGGATATCGCCGAATAGGACTATTCGATTTAGCAACATCCAACAAGTCTGCGGCAAATTGTAGTTTTAGTATACACTACACAAGAACATTAGCAAATAAAGCGTACTTTCATGACTAATTAGCTAATTTTTATGTTTTTTAAATGATGACTGTGGTAGGTGAGCTCCACACACACAAACGTATGTCAGAAATGTGAGCAGAGCAGCTTCACTAGTTTTGTATGAGCTTTTCATAATACTGCAGCTGAAGGGAATTTTATAGACTGTTGGCTGAATTTTTCCAGGCTTGCTTAATGCTTTTAAAATGAGTTTAGTGCTTTATTGTCTAGAGTGAATTCTGGACTGCCTGTGATAGAAAAGAGCCTGGTGGCGCTGTTTGTTACGAGACTTGCTTCCATGTACTAAACTCTGCGCTGGCTTTTCACACAAAGGTAAAATTCACATAAACACTTGTTTAACTCAGGCAGCACAGCGGCGTTGTGGTTAGCACGTCCGTCTCACAGTAAGAAGGCCTGGGTTCGAGTCCCAGGCTCGAGCGTATCTGTGTGGAGTTTGCATGTTTTCCCCGTGCTTGTGTGGGTTTCCTCCGGATACTCTGGTTTACTCCACAGTCCAAAAACATGCACAGTAGGCTAATTGGCTGTTCCACATCGCCCCTTGGTGTGAGTGTGAGTGTAAATGGTTATGTGAGTGTTGGCCCTGCGATGGCCTGGCAAGCTGTCCAGGGTGTACCCTGCCCTCGCCCAGAGTCAGATGAGATGGGCTCCAGCCTCCCCGCAACCCTAATTAGGATTAAGCGGCTTAGAAAATGAATGACTTGTTTAACTCCTCATTCCATATTTTGCATTTCTGTTGGAATTTTTTTCTTGATGGGTAAACCTTTCTAAAGCAAACAGCAAATTGGCACATCTAGGTTTTGATAGAAATGTTTTATAGAAATTTTATTTATTTTAAGTTAACTGTCGAAAATTATGCAAATGTTTTAAAGCCATGAGCTCGGGTTTCTGTGATCTCATACCCACGCGCGATACCCAATGAGCACGTGTCTGCCACCGCCATCAGCATTGAGTGCATTTGCACTTTGCCGAAAATTTTTTTTGTTTAGTCAATGTTTACTCTTCTTGAGGAAAAATAGGTTTCCAAATACTATTGAAAAGACAGTGAGTTATATTATGGCTGTTTCTTTACTGAACATAAATGCAAACATATCCGGAGCTCCGCTTTTAGGCAGTGCCTAATTATTTATATTACTTATTATTTTACAAGTTCACAACTTGGAACTGATGGGGTAAACTGGCATCATTAGAAACTCATTCAGGAAAAAAATAAAAAGTTTTTTTCACCTTTGAAAAATGCATTTTGTATAATGTCTATTAGTGTATACTACACGAAAACAGCACAATCTGATTGGTCCACAAAGTGGTAAGTAAAAAACATTATCCCAAGTAAAAAATAATTGAATCAAAATGATTCGGTGAAATAATTCTTAAATCGCAGTTTGTCACCGTCATTGGAGCAGAGGACATTCAGTCTCAGGGCCTATTTAATGCTATCCACCTTATCCACCAAATCAGATAAAAGTCAGATTGTGACTTTCTTGGGTAGTATGTAATAATGGATAATAATCAAATTAGTCATGACTGTCTAAAGGGAAATAAGTTAGGTGAAGAAAAGTCAACAAGAAAGAAAAACACTCAGTGTTGTGTTCATGGGTGAAACATAGCAGCTCAGCTTTCAGACATGAGTGACACATAGCACTGCATAGCAGCTATATCTTCTTGTTGTTCAATTATCTGACATCACACCCAGTTAAACTCGTATTTGACTGTTCAGGAAGTCATTTACCTAATGCAAAGCTTTACAGCAAAAAATATAGAAGTTAACTTTTTTTTTGTTTGTTTATTTTTTTGTTTTTTTGTCATTCTTGGTGTGTAAAGACACACACATGTGTGTGTGATTGGGTGAATGTGTGATTTTGTCTGAATAACTATCCTAAAAATTAGGGTCCAAAGGCATTTAGGTTTAAGATGCAAATTTATAGGACTATACATAATGGCTACTCAATGTTAAATATATAATATAAGTTCAGAAATTCTAACAGGAGTAACTTCAAATTTCAGAGTTCTCCTGCTACATGCATTCTTCACTGCCTCATCCATGTCCTCAGCTCTAGACTGTCACTTTCCATCCCCCACATTTATGGTCTAATGGATGAATCTTACACGGATTCCGGGCACTTAAAAGCTGTTCGTGTATGTATGGGACACTCTCATGGGAAGAACAGAGTCTCTTATGCGAGCTTAAGCCCTCTTTCTATGTCTCTCAGACCCTGTCAATATCGATGTCTTGTTAGGCAGATCATCTGGAATGACTTTACATAGCTTTACAATTCTGGACCATCCTTTATCTATTTCTATATCACAGTATATAAACATCATTAAAAAGTGATACAGAGGTACATCTAACCTTTAAGGAATGTGAAGGCTAAATCATCATCTTCTTCTTCTTCTTCCACTTGATCTGGGCTTGGGTTATGGGGGCAGCAGCCTTAGTAGTGAGGTCCAGTTGTCCCTCTCCCCAACCACTTCCTCCAGCTCTTCCGAGTGCACACTGAGGCGTTCCCAGACCAGCTGAGAGACATAGCCCCATTGTGTTCTGGGTCGATCCCGGGGTCTATTCCCAGTTGCCTGACACACCACACCAGGGAGGCGTTCGAGAGGCATTCTAATCAGATGCCCAAGCCACCTTAACTGGCTCCCGGATGGCTAAGATTCTCACCCTATCTCTGAGGGAGGTATCCGCCACCCTGCGAAGGAAGCACATTTCAGCCGCCTGTATCCGTGATCTTGTTCTTTCAGTCACTACCCAAAGCTCTTGACCATAGGTGAGGGTTGGAACGTAGATCGACTGGAAAATTAAGAGCTTTGCCTTTCGGCTAAGCTCCCTCTTCACCACGATGGACCGGTACAAGCACTGCTTTACAGCAGAGGCTACACTAATCCGCCTGTCAATCTCGCGCTTCATCCTTCCCATAAAATTTATGAACAGAACCTGGTGACAGAGAACAGCCTTGGTGGACTCCAACCCTCACCGGAAACAAATTCTACCTGTTGTTACCAATGCGTACCAAGCTCTGGCTCTGGTGGTACAGAGACCTATTGGCCCGTAGCAACGGGTCCGGAAGGCTAAATCAAATTGACAATTTTCTTATAATGCTGATGCTACCTTAGTGTTCTAGGTATCCTCACCTTGGGTTCCTGTGCTTAGGTTCTAGAGTTTAGAGGTCTTAAGTAATAACACTCTCTGTCCTTGTGTGGCTCACACTGAAAACCAGGCATATAAATAGAGAAGATGATCTGCATATGCCTGTTTTTTCTTTGTTTGTTTGTATGTTTATAAGCCCACCCATACAATCATTTTCTAATTAATTTAATTGGCTCCCAAATTATAAAAAAGTAGTAGCCTGAGTAAAACCACTTTGACTAAGGATGGTGTTTCTGCAGCATGTAGTATACAAGTTTATGGTTATGAATCTTTATTTGATCCACAAGACTTACCAGACTTTACTGTATATTTATGTGTCCCCACATGAAGGAGAAACTATTTGGTTACATGTCTAACAGTGATGAATTACTACATTTTGTGGCAGCATGGTGGTGTAGTGGATAGCACTTCCTTACATCAAGAAGGTCCTGGTTCCATAAAGTTTGCATGTTTTTAATGTGTTTGTGTGGGTTTTCTCTGAATGCTCTGGTTTCCTCCCACAGTCCAAAGACATGCACATTAGGTCAATGGGATATTCTTTATTGTTTTTTTTGTGTGTGTGTGTGTGTGTGTGTTTGTGTGTGTGTGTTGGCCCTGCAATAGTCTGGCAAACCGTTCAGGATGTACCTCTCCTTTGCCTGGAGTGGGCTGAGATGGGCCTCCGCACAACCCTAATAAAGGATATAGTGGCTCAGAAAATGAAATCAAATGAAATGATGCTACTTTAAGAGGCAAGGTGGTGCTCCCCTATGTGTGAGATCACTGAGCTGTACGAGCCAAGTTACCAAGTAGCCAAGTAGTCTTTTACTACTTTTCCTCGCTTCTTTTATGTGTCGAGTCAAGGGGACAGTAAGCACAAACTTTATTTATGACCGGGTGGCTTTTTATTCTTAAGCCCTGTATATCACACTACAGTTGTACATATATGCTGTCCATACCTACTGAGATTTTATTTTTAAATATACTGTGTTAATCCCGGAAGGAAAATTAGGCATCCGAAGCGAGCACACACTCGGAGCAATGGGCAGCCACACTGCAGCTCCTGGAGAGCAGCTGTGGGTATAGGTGCCTTGTTTAAGGGCACTTCAGCCATGAAGGTGGAGGAAGGGGAAGCTGCCGCTCTCTTGCTGCTCTGTCACACATTTTTCCTGCTGGCTTGAGAATTGAATCGGCCACCCTTCGGTTCCAAACCCACTTTTCTATTCATTATTCAAAATTTTATTTTGTGTATTTTTATTTTATTATCTTTTTTGCCTGGTTTTATATTTTTAAATCTATTTTATCAGTTATTAGCCTTTATTTATTTATTTTTTTCCTGCCTCAAACTACTGACTCCAAGAGCCCTGCACAAGAATTCACATGTGCCCCGACTGTCCATTTGTGCACAAATGGCAAATAAGGTTAAAATTAATTCTTGAATCTTAAATCCTTTGATCTAGTGTGTGTCTGTAACGTTTGCATACGTAGAATGGTCAACAACATGAAAAATAAAAATATGAACTCCATGTGATGTGATGTAAACCATGTGATATAATGTATAAATGCAATATTTGGCACACTGAATGCCGAAGCTGGTTTGGCCCACCAGAGGAAGCATCAGGGTGGCTGTTTACTTAAAACCAAATCCCACTAAGTCTTAGAACATTCATGCTCTAATTTATCCTTTGATGGACATATGGTATTTGTAAAAGCAATACTTGTAGTTTGCAGTTCCTCTGTCAGCATCAACTCTGCTAGCGCCAAGCTCCAATCGACCCCCTACACTCAGCGGGATGAGTCATTCAAACTACAGCCCACTCTGGGATTTCATGATCCACGCGCGGCACCCATTATTACTCATATTAGCGTTAGCAAAGATCAAGATCAGGAATAGAAGTGCTAATTACGTAAGTATTGGGTTTAGGTGTTGAAGAAATTGTCTTTTTGAGGATGATCTGCTCCACCTTTTTTTTCATGGTATTATTTACTGCCTGTGACTTATATAATGAATCTCGAGTGGTGCTGAAAAGTTTGTGAGCCCTTTAGAATTCCCTATATTTGACCTAAGACATCAGTAGAGTTTCAAAAGTAAAAAGTGAAAGTGGATAGAGAACCCTGACGTATGTGAACCTTTGCTTTTAGACCCTCCGTGTGCTGTAATAACTATAGCTAAACACTGCTATGTTAAACCTAGTTCAGTAAATGACTTTAAAAAATGGTTTAAAAATATTGTGTTCATTTATTTTACTTCAAAGTGTAATGTACAGAGCAATGAGCTAAAAATCCCCCCCAAGTGGATATGCACAACTAATCTGTGGTTACTGGAAATGATTAGTTGCCGTTCACATACTTTTGCCCCTCACAGTTATGTAATTTACGATTTTGTTTAATAAATAAATGACCAAGTATAATGTATTTGTCCCATATGTGTAATTGTGTTGTTTTTATCTACTTTTGCGATGTATGAAAATCTGATCACGTCTTTTGCAGATTTACAGAATATTCTAAAGGTTTCACAGAATTTCAAGCACCACTCTATACAGAATTTCAAAGCATTAGTCTAAGTTCACACTGGGGGCATGATCTGTCATCCTTGCCGTTGTGCTGTGCTGCAGATGTGGTCCGTGGTTGCCAAGTACTGAGCTCACAAGTCTGTTGCCTCGGCTCATGGGTCACAGTGACTGATCTCGGAAGATTAGTGAGACCCCAGTCGTTATCCAATCTTCACCAATTGGAACTAATCTATAAACCTCAACATATTACCACACGGTTTCATTTTAAATCTTTTTCGCTATGAGTAATTAGTTATTTCCTATCTGGGTCTCTGTCAAACATCAGTCTCCATCATGCATATCAAAGTGAAAGGAAGGCTAGGCAGAGGAAAGTTTTAGAAATTGACCTACTAGAGCTGTTACTTTGGATTATTAGGTATTGTGTGATGACTATCAGATGGTGCATGAGGCATTTTCAAGGAGTATGAGTTTTAAAAAAAAATAAAATCTTTATTTCACTGCTTAAAGACGAACGGCAAATTGTTTAATTCTGTACTTGGTTGAAGCTGCTGTGCAACTTTATTATACTTTAATCTAAGGGTTTCACCAGCTTGTCGACTAGCTGACTATCTTTACCACTAGGTAACTAGTTGTGGACAAAGTGGCAACATGCAGTCATAATGTCTGTAGTGTACCGCAAATGGTTTCTGGGTAAAAAAGCCTGACATTCCTGTACAGCATCCACGGTGAAGTGTTGTCTGCGTACGGCTGAGCTGAAGTACAAGATTACCTTTGCAATGCTCAGTCATCTGAAGATAAAACACCTGCTGCAAACAGCTAGCATTAGCAGAACTGCTAGCACCAGCAAACAGTGCATTGCACAGAAGCATATTAGCATTAGTGATTATTTTTCCCAAGCACCCAATCGCAGACAGCCGCACTTTTTGTGTCTTTTGTTACATAAAGATTTGTCGACTGCTGTTTTTAAAAAACTTTGCAAATAGTAAAAATCTAAACCTGATGCTAATGTAGTGTGACGCGACATTATTTGAACTGATCTCTTATTTTTCATTAGTTTTGGATAGAGATCAATTCACAATTTAATATATGTTTCAGCCATAGCATTCATTAATCATTATAAATAAACATTTATCATAATTTCTATAACCTTTTATCATCCTAATGAATACTGCTATATGTCTTTTTTCTATTTAACTGTCTGGGAATTCATTCATCCCTGAAAAGTGCTGTCGCATTGAACAGAGGCCAGCGAGTGAAAACTCCCGGTGCGAAGTAGCCTCTGAGTGAGCATTAATCTTTATCTGGGTTAGCCACCTGTCCTCAGCTCACCTCGCTCTGTAATTCTACAGGAAGTCTCACAGGCAAGAAAATGAAGTCATGGTGTAGCATAGTCCAACCTGTTACTAGCAAAGACATATTTACACAGACGTCTTAATCAGAACATAACCATTTGGTTCTCATTTTATCTTGACATAAAGGTATGTTACAGAAGCCATTACAAAGATGCCTGTTCAAACACATCATAAAGGGTGAGCGTTCATTTTAATTGACAGTGTTTCCATGTGGCTTAATTATATCTTTTGCTAGAAGCAACATGCAGTTAACTGTTGATTTAGACATTATAATTGCTAAATGAGACTCCTACAGTTTTGCCGAATGAAAATTACATTACGAGGAAAAGAAAAAGCCTCGGGCAAGTTTATAGCGATTTACACTTCCATTTTTAGAAATGTATACACTCCTGTTTGCCGAGGCGTTCACACAATAGTACGGTTTGAATGAATTATTAATGTAGCACAAATCTTGCTATTTCTCATCAATTTTCTCACACTTCTGAATGCAGCAAAGGAGGGGATTAACAATAGTGAGAGGAGAATAGTGAATTGTAATTGACCATGTGAACCGAACCCTACCCTGAGTAATTAGAGAAACGACCTGGCCATCTGACAACTGAAGATCTTCTCCTGTGGTCAATCTCATGCTCACATTAACGCATGATTGGGTTTTGGAGATTTGTAAACTTGAACAAAATGCTCACACACACACACACACACACACACACACACACACACTAAAGCCTGGCCTGGGAGTGTGGTCACAGTGGGTCCAGTGGGTCCAGTGGTTAAACAAAAACCACCATTTTGTTATGGTCAGCTTATTTCTAAAAATAATAAGATGACAAAACCATACACATACAAAACCTAAAGCCATCATTCCAAACTTTCCCAGTGATTCCGGCTAGTGAACTCTGAGTGGAGTGGCACCTCGCAACTTGTTAGCGTGCCAATTTGAAGCCATTACTGAGTGTTGGACACACCAATTCACACAGTTTACCCTAAAGGAACATCTATGACTTTAAGACAAACTCAGAGTATATATTGTGTGCATGTGTGTGTGTGTGTGTGTGTGTGTGTGTGTGTGTGTGTGTGTGTGTGTGTGTGTAAATATCTATAGTTACATATCCACAGCTCTTATATATACCCGTAGCAGTTACCTTCATCCGAATTGCTAATAAAATAATATTATCATTATTACAATGAGGGGCAGTGATGGCCCAGTAGTAGGGTACTGAATCCCAATGCCGGGGGTTCAAGCCCCACTGTCAAAGGGTTGTTACTGCTGTCCCCCCAGTGCAGCTAACTGGGTTATCAAACGCCGGCCATGTCTCTCACTGTCTGTGGTGAGAGGTATGTAAAAGAACCATTGCTGATTGTTGTCAAGAGTAGACGGCATTGCCGTCAGCGTATTTCTGCCATGTGATGGCCTGGCAAGCTGTACAGGGTGTACTCTGCCCTCGCCCAGAGTCGGCTGCGATGGGCGCCAGCCTCTCTGCGACCATAATTAGGATTAAGCAGTTCAAAATATATATATATATATATATATATCGAACACTGTTTTACGGAAAATCGACTCAAGATCTT
>JAQMYF010000001.1:7844487-7855832 GCA_030014195.1 Neosilurus mollespiculum
CCCCCCCCCCCCCCCCCCCCCCCCCCCCCCCCCCCCCCCCCCCCCCCCCCCCCCCCCCCCCCCCCCCCCCAGGTGGAGGCTTGCGATTTATGAAATAAACAGCATTTTCATTCCTAACCTGATACGACTATTCAAAGTTGTAATATCTCATCTGATGATATAAATCTATGAATTCCCGAAGTGTTGCATCCGCTTTATGTTGTAGATTTTACACTCCCGTGGTTAAGCGTACAAATAAATTCGTAACAAGACCAATTTAAAAGTTCACAAGGTTTCAGGACATTTTTTTGGTCTAATTACTTGCTCATTCTGCTCGTCTGCATTTTATGTTTCGCTCGCAGTAATTATCCCGCACTTTGAACAGAGATCTGGAAACACTGCTTCCCTTTGCTACTTTGACTGAATGAATAAAAGCTGTGTGTGATACGTGTGATCTGGACCATGAGCAAGCGCATCTGTGTTACATTAGACTTTCATTACCATAACTCATACTTTTAGATCTGCTCTTAAATACACTCAAGCATGACACTTAAATCAGTGCTTGACCCTTCATATTTTCTTCACTAAAACATAATGTTTTATAGGTTATTGTGTAATGATTTATGACTTAAAGCTACTGCCATGTCTGCTCATTGTGCAAATTTTATGCTATACACTACAGCACCTTTTTCTTTCTTTTTTTTTATTTTATTTTTTTTTTTTTTACTTTTTTTAAGTAGTTTTCTGTTGCATATGTCTAACTTGTGGCTGCTTTCATGTGTTAAATATCTTCAGTAGATGCACCATCTGTTCATATTGGGCACAATGATGGATGTTAATGGTAGAAAAAAAAAGCACAGTATATCACATTTCATTGTATTCCTACTAAACATTGCTTTTGTTCCCCCTGAAGAGGAGTTGACATGTTTTCACAAGACGTGTTCGTTCAAAAGGTGTAGTTATGTGTGAAGTTAGGGCAGTCTATATCTGAATGGAAACTGATCATTTCTGATTAATCATGAGTTATAGCCATTGTTTGGTTAGGTGCATGCGGAAAAATCTGCTAAATTTAGGGAGGGAAAAAAGAAAAAGAAAACAAGGATCTTCTCATAGGATTTGAATCGCTATGTGTTAGCGTTGAACTGTGTCTGATTATTTTTCCTGTATTTTCATCAACAAAATAAGTGTTGCTCATTTGGGACTCATTTCCATCTTCATAGCACTGTATGAGTCCATCTCGAGCCCGGTACAGTGAATGGTTCGAGCGGTGCTGTCCCTTGATGTCTTATTTACTTAACTGCTCGAATCTTTCCATACCACATCCTTCACATTAAAACCCATACTTTTGATCTGAAGTTTGTTTTTAAGCTTCATTCAGTTATGAGTCACATGGTCATCTGGGTTTCATTACCCAGTTACACTTACAGTATTTTCCAACTTTGGATGGCGTATGGCCCTCTTAGTTGCCATTGCATAAATCGGTATCCATGGCAAGTGTTGGGTTGGTGTCTGGCAGCTGCTTTATAAACGTGTCATACTGCCATCTTGAATAAGGAGTTAGGTTTCGGTTTAAATGTGTAGATCATGCTATGCTCCTTACAACCAGAGCAATCATGATTATCATGGCTTCATTCATGTATACTGTACGTGCTGACGTCATGCAACCTTATGGCTCCATGTAATAGATCCAGTCTTTTAATGGTGTAGCATGGTGCCTCATGCAGTGAATTAATGGTCACCAAAATTAAAAGGAATAAAGAAATGTAATAAATTTGCATGCACTAAAAATACCATATGTATGAAGTTTAAATTAAAGCCATCGATCAATGTGTAGGCTTTATTATTCTCCCCCTCCCTCTTGGCTCCACCTACACAGTCGTAGAACTTGCCAGCTACTGTGAATTGGTACAGGGAGGAGAGAAAGCATGAGGAACGATCTTGAAGGAAGGATGGAAGAAGGGCCCGGAGGAAGCTATTAAAAAGTGCAAGAAACACAAATAAACATGGCTTTTACTGCACGCAGACGCTGAGGCCCTGAGTCTGGTTTTTCGAGCTGTATGGCAAGGCACACATGGCCGTGCTGTTGATGTGCCAGTCACTCGCTGGCACTTGCCGGGGTTTATTGCTCTCCAGAACAAGAGGTTAAGACACATTCATAGGCTTCAGGCAGAAATTTTGCTGCCCACGTGTCTATATTTATTCAAACTGGCTTTGAGGTCCTGATAATTCCACTTTATCAACTAATTCTGTTTACAAGAAAGTCAGTAAAATTTGATAAGTAGGATTACTTTCCTCATTCATTCCCATTACAGTGTAGTTCTTTCAAGCTTTATGAGGGTATTTAAGCGATATAGCATGAGCAAGAGTGCAGTTATACTGCCGTTCCAATACTTCACTAGATAACCACATCATTCTGAGTGTTATACTGCTTTTATGCAACATATTTATAAATAAGAAAGTAATATTAAGTGATTATCACAAGTGTAATTACAGTATGAACACAATGTGACTATAATTAAATAATTTAGCTAGTTTTGCTCCACTAATAGATCCAGAGGAAGCACCACTCACTGATAGACCATCAGCTAGCTGGCAAGTTATTTAAAGAAAGAACAACAGAATATTCGAGTATTTAGTTTTTTTTCCCGGGGAATATAGCATCTGTGTGTATGATTTCTGGCCTAAAGTATGAATGGTAATTTGCTAATCACCAGGGACACCTTTAACAGGAACATACAAATCACTTGGATCTACAGCCTTAATTACAGAGCGTAATCACCATGGCATTGTTTTCACAAATTTACACAACTTCACATTTATTTCTATTTAGTGCTGGGTTCATTTTTGACTTTTTCACACTCATTTTCAGTGCTGGGTTTCATTTTTGTGAAAGTCTTCTCTGGCACATACCAAAGACTTTCAGTAGGGTTAAGGTCAGGACTCTGTGCTGCCAGTTCATGTGTGAAAGTGATTCCTCAAGCTCCCTGAACCACTCTTTCACTATTCGAGCCCCATTTTTATATCCATATCATCAAGGAAGGAAAAAAGTATGTTGATGGAATTACCTGGTCATCCAGGTCTTTGACTGACTTTATTTTATTGCCTCATAATGTTGCTGAGCCTCAACTTGACCAACTGAAGCAACAATACATTGCAATTACACACTGCAATCAAGTCTAAAGGCAGTAATTACACACTGCAATCAAGGCGAGACTTTTTTGGGCTAGGCAGTGTATAACCTATGAGGATTCTTGGAACTGTTATGTAGTTACCATTTCAGTTATACTGTTGCTTGAATTGGAATATTACGTGGCAAGCACAGATGCGTGATACAAACGGTGAAATGTACCAGTTATAGTAAGTATAGCACATCTCAACCAGTCCGATCAGTGGAATAGATCTACCTGTTGCATGAAGATGTTCTTTATTAAGATACATTAATTAATCGTCAATGAGCAATTTATTCTTTTAAAACTTACTCCGGATCTGGAGCTTATCCCTGGAATACATGGCTTGAGACGAGAATCGTCAGCTTGACATCAGTTCATTATTGCTTTACTTTTTTCCCCCTCGGCCTTCTTCATACAAGTTTTCTTTTCCCTTTTCATGAAACAGATGGTCAGATTCCTTGAATACAGCGTCTTCTTCCTTTTGCTTTCTAAATCATGTGCGCCTCTGAAAATGTCCGTTGACCTAATTCATATGAACACATCTCATTCTATTGACAGGCGCGCTCAATAATTTATAAAGATAGACACATCACTTCCCCAGCCAACACTTAATAGGTTCTCCAGCATCTGTGATGAGCGAACGAACACTTGGGGACTTGTTATACTCCTTCATAACTATTCCTTATTGGAGCGTGTGTGGACATAGCCTTTGGATGTGCTTTCCACTATTTGTCTTTTGCACTTGGGGCAATTGTATGAATAATTCCCATCATAAATCAATGTCCAGTGATGCTTTTCTCATGTTATCTTTCTGCCAAGTTGTTGTCATATTGTCTAATTATGAATGATTATAATGAATGATACTGATGAAAACATGAAATAGATTTATTACTGGAATTCAGTAGTGTCATGACAACACGTCATTGCTAATAAATGCATGGCTCTGGGATGCGATGAAGTTGACCAACTTCTTAAACATCACCTCGATGTTGTTTATGAATATATGTACACAGAAGTGTTTAAGTGGTATAGCATATGCTTGATAAAGTCTTGTGGAAAGCTTGAGAGGTTTGCCGTGTCTGTCAGACATTCTCCCAGAATGAATTTGTGGCTCTCTACCTCCCCACCAAGTAGGTTCGGAAATTTATCTGTTGTGCTTTTCTGAAGGACACAAACATTCAGTAGATCTTTCCTGAATATGTCTCCTGTTGTAAAAACAAATTGTTGCATCAAGCCATCACTCTTGTTTACTGTCTGGGTTGGTCCACTCTCGTTCTTTAATGGCTCATCAATCTTTTACTAAGTTGGGAAAAACTAAGAGGGGAAAATACCAACATTCGTGATTCACTTTGTTTACTAAAGCAAAGGAGAAAAAAATTGCAGGGGGTAGTTTTACAGGAATGTCGGGCCTGAAGCTCAGTGAACTGGTCAAGCTTAATTATTCTGTTAGACCAATGCATCATGTGGCATTCTTGTTAACTAGTTTAAACAATGTGACATTGTGAGCATCTGGTTATTATTAAGATATATATATATATATATATATATATATAACTTCAGTCCACTTACCATTATCAATTTGAATCATTGTTCAACATTAGCTTAGGGAAAAGTACATTGTTTGCTGTCCATTAGATTACATTTAGGTCATTTCTTACCATATACACTGTCACCACAGAAAAAAGTTTTAGCGTAAAAAGTACAGCGCGTAATCACCATGGCATTGTTTCCACATATTTAAGCAACATCACAACATGTTATTTTATTGAATAATATATTATATTAATAGCAAGATATTTGAGTGTAAGCTTTTTTGGCTGAGAAATACAAGTACTACTGAACTTTCTGGTACGTTTTATGTAATCCTGTGCTGTCTTTGTGGCTTTGGCCATCTTGATTATATTCAGCAATAATTCCATCATGGTATGCATTCCGCCAACAGTAAGTCACAACTGTAGGATTGTCTTGTGATGCAATATTTTGTTGATTTGTTTGTTTATTTGAGGGGGTTAAAGTAGCTCATAATACAGTTGCTTATTTATTTGGCTGAGCAAGTTTAACGAGGTAAGTCTGTTGGGCTTTTTACACCTGAGGCTAGTGGCTCATCAGGCCGGTGCTTATCCCCGGTTTCTGTAGTGTGGAGCGACTAGGAGTTCAACTCCTCCTGGAAGGGACGCCAGTCCATCACAGGTTACTGTCCCAGTATTTTACCCATTTATACTGCTGGGTGGAGAGAGAGACACTTGTGGTTAAGACCTTGCCCAGGGGTCTCAGCACGGTGGGGGTCCAACGGGGATTCGAACCCATGATCTCACGATCGTGAGCCCGGTACCCTTCTACGCCACCAGCCCCAAGTATAAGAGAGAAGCATAAAAATAGCTGTTGAATGAACTTCAAACCATATGGAATGGTTTAGCGAGTGAAGAAATTGAAATATACAGTACACTTATACAAGTTAACAAAATTAAGATAAATCAGAAACCAAGTACTATTCAAGTATTTATTTCAAGTAATATTAGATCATATTGATGAGAATGAGTAAACAAACAACAATAGTAATAACAAAAAGTAATAACAACAACAACAGTAATAACAAAAATAACAGTCTCTTTTTTAGGAAAAAAAAAAATCAGTATTTATTGTGGCCACCCTTTACTTTGATTATAGCATTTAATCTTTCAGGCATAGTGTTCATACATACATATATATATATATATATATATATATATATACATATATATTTATATTTATATTTATATTTATATTTATTCCTTCACTCGCTAAACCATTCCATATGGTTTAAAGTTCATACATGTTATGCAAAAGTCAATTTTTTTTTTCTGAAAAAATGGTATTTTCAGTGTTTTTGTTTATTAGCCATACTTTTACCTCAACATACTTGTCGGAATTATTTTTTTTTTGGTTTCTTATATAGTGACCTAAAGAACAAGCTCACGAATACAAGCGGCTGAAATGAGCTTCCTTCGCAGGGTGGCAGGGCTCTTTCTTAGAGATAGTTCTGTCATCCGGGAGGAGCTTGGAGTAGAACCGCTGCTCCTTCGCGTTGAGAGGAGCTAGTTGAGGTGGCTCGGGCATCTTATTAGAATGCCTCCCAAACGCCTCCCTGGTGTGGTGTTTCAGGCATGCACAACCAGGAAGAGACCTTGGGGCCGACCCAGAACACGCTGGAGGGACTACATGCCTCTGGAAGTGCTGGAGGGAGTGGCTGGGGAGAGGGAGGTCTGGACCTCACTGCTTAGGCTGCTGCCCCTGCAACCTTACCCAGCAACAAGCAGATGAAGATTTAGCCTGTTTAGGTCTGTGTTTCCATTAGGCTGTATAAAGGGGTTGACTGTCATGTATGCTCATCAATTTAGCTCGTAATAAATAAAATTTAATAAAACATTTTAATTAAACACCAAAACCGTTGTATTTATTTCTCTCTGGCCTGTTGGTTGAAGTGAGCTAGTACAGTATAGATTAAAATCTAACAGCCTGAATACACAATCAGCTTGTCCCAGGTGTCCTTGATTTTTTATTTATTTTTATTTATTTATTTATTTTATTACTGCTGCTACAGATACCCCTGAAGTCTAAAATGTTGTGGTTCTTGAGGGTTGAGAAAATAAACTTGTTAAAAAAGGTGGAAGGTAATTAAAAAACTAGCTAATGTCAGAATGACTCCAAAGAAGGTATGTTTTTAAAAACTGCTGAAACTGAATGTAACTAGCAGTTGTCCCTTCTTCCATTCTAAAGTGACGTGTATGTATTTCTCACTTTGAAGAAATGTTTCTATAAGAAGCCAATTTCACAAGGTCAGGGTAACTTGTACAGACATGAGAGCTTTATAAGGACTTGTAAAAGTGGTACAGAATCTTACCCCTCACCAGCCATGATCCTAAAAAAGCTGTCATAAATTGTGTCATTTTGACCTTGTTTTCTTCTCAGGTTCAGAGTAAGACCGGAATAATTTTAAAAGTGTTGTTGATGTCTTGTGTAGTGCAGCGTCATGAATGATTACTAAATAAAGTAAGTAATATTCATGTTAAACTGTACAATTATATTTTTATGTGTTTTCCAGGTTGTTCACAATGGCCTAATTTTGGAGATGGAACATCCAACTTCAGGGAGGATTGCAGTGCCAGGTTTGTTTAAAAGCTTGACCAAGTTTTAAACCTAAAACAAGTGCATTATTGGTATTCTTTACCTAATAGAAAATGGAAGACATTCTCTGGCAGGTCTTTCATTGAACTACATTTTAAAGTGAAATGAAAGGCAATCCCTCTGAACTCTCCTGTTATACATGAACATATGTATATTTTCATTATCAAGTGGTTTTTACTTACACTTTCAAAGGATGTGAATTTGTCTGTTCATATAAGCCAAGCTAATGGCAAAAATAACAGCATACAGATATGTAAACTCATCAATATAAATAAGTGAACTATGGAATAAAATAAAACTAAACACATCTACACATAATAAGAGCTTCCATTTCATCAGAAAAATGTTAATTAACATGAAAGAATGATATAACCCTCTGTTTATTCATATGCAAATTATTTCCGTATTTAACCGTTGCAGATACACATGATTCATGTGCGACTTTTTTACAGTACATTAACCCCCCCACCCCCCCGTCCGGTGTGGATTTATTACTTTTTTGTTTGTTTGTTTGTTGTTTTTATGAAAAAGTTTATAATAGCAATACCGCATCATAGTGTAGAAAGATGTATATGAGCCCTTAGAGCAACAGTGGGATAAATCCATTTTTGTCGAATTTGAGTTAAGTACAGAAATTATATTAATATTGGTCTGAATCCAGGTAGAGTTCCAATTTTGACGTAATGTGGCACTTCACTATTGCTCCTAGCTATTTCACTGATTTACTAGTGCAACAGTAAACTGCAACTTCCTCCTGAGCTTACTTCCATTTTAAGCTCAGTGCACATGGGAGACTTGAGTTGCCTGAAACTGGAAATTATGTAACGACAGAATATCCTGAAACAGGTTTACCCATACTAAAGCAACTCCACTTTTTTACTCTAAGAAATTTTGGATCCTGTTGCAGGCTAGAAAATATTCAGTTGCATGTCCCTGCACATGAGTCCTTTTTTTTTTTCTTTTTTTTTTAAGGATAATCAGCTGACGGACATCCTGTTGTATGTCTGGGGTGCACGAATGTTTCACTTTTTCCTCTCACTTGGTATCACCTCTCAATTAGCCATATTTCAAACAACTTTCCATTTCAAAAGGTTGTTTGGTCACCCTGGAATATGTCGCATCCTTCATGTCTTGAACAATAGAATATTGTTTTATTTTTCTTGAAAGTGAACTGGTTTTCTCGTGTAGCACGGACGTCCGGCTCAGGTTCTTGGATTTGACAGTCCCAGGGAGACAGTTATGTGAGCTTACCCTTTTCATTTCCAATCACTCACATAAGCAAAACGAGCTTTTATTGGTCTCCAGACAGACTGTATGGTTTTCCTACCATGTATGTATCTGACAGCTGTCTTACATGAATCCTAACCACAAAAAAGGAACATTTGGTAAGATAAGTCATAGCCACTGGCACAAATTTTGTACTGTCTTATAATCAGCTGATGACAGAATTTGGTGGTAGTGGATTTATAGAGGAAACAGAAGAGAAAGAAAAGGAGGTGTTCAGAAGTAGTCTGATCCTCAGATCTAAAGAGCTCAAGTCATAACTACAGAGCCCTTCTCCTGCAGTCCTCCTTTTGTCTCAGAGGTCTTCATCGTGATACCATCAAGGACTGTGGAGAGGTTGCCTGAACAGCAGATTAGCAAATTAATGCTTTCTAAACACACAAACAGTCCCTCTTGCGTAAATGCTATGGGTCAAGGAATGCTAATGGTCTGTGTTTAATGTCTTCAATGAATATACAGAACACACTGTGTGCTCGAGTTTATGGCTAGTTGCTCTGGTCCATCCCTTACCCATTGGCCTTTTGGGTTCACGTACCTAGACTTCTTAAATCTTCCCACATAGAAGAGTTTCTAGTTTGTTCCATGAAGAGTGGTACAAGAAATTCTGAATGCTGGAGAGGGCTGCTGTGTGTCATCAAGTCCCCGGAGTGATATCCTGGACAATCAGGACCTCTTTCAAAGGCTCTTTGATGTCTCTGATTCTGCTGTTTGCCATTCTGTCTGTGTGAACTTTGTTGATGCTAACTAAACTGAATCGAGAATGATTATGAAGAATGGCATCACAAAGAACAAGGCAAAAACCACAACAAACACCTTTTTCCATCCTAGAGGCTCTGACCCATCAACTCGACAACACATACATCACACTCCTGTACACACCCCGAGCCTCTAATCTTCTACCGCTATTTGCCTTGAACCAAATAGTCAATCAGGATTTTTTTTTCTCTTCATGAATCTCTAAATCCAAAAGATGTTCACACTTGTTGCAATTGTAAACAACAGAGTTGTGTGTGTGTGTGTGTGTGTGTGGTTTCAAACAAAGACCTTTATGATATTGCTATTTACGTAATTGCTTTACCATGCTGCCCATTTATTCATGAGGACAACTGACTAAATCGTGTCCGTTCTCTCATAGTCGAACCATACAGCCTCAGATAACACCTCTATTGTATTTCGATGAAGAGGCAAAATAAACATAACAGCATACTATCAGATTACATAAACGCTTCGACTGGTTTTCTTGCTTAACCATTAATTTTTAATTTCATCTATTTTATTAGATTTACTTTTACTTTTAGTAAGTAGTTAGATTTAGTACTTTTACTACAGTAAAAAGTAACAGAAAACTATATACTTTGTTAACTATAGATAGAAATGAGGCAAGTTAGTTTCTGACAAAAAAATTTAATAGTTACAATTTTTTTTAATAGTTTTTATATATATAAAAAAATCTGCTTCTTATTAGGTTTTTATTACGTTGTGAATCAGCTATTACGTTAGATGACTTTTAGAACCAATGCGTTATTACAAAGCTGGGACTAAAATTTACATCCATGGCTGCTGCCCTTTATATTAAAAAAAAAAAATCCAAACAAACAAACAAAAAAACGTTATGAGTTCTATGATGTAAAATAGAAATGATAACCAAGGCATATCACAAGAACTTTCAACACACTGTTTGCACTATAGAGGTGTTTTTGTGCCAATGATTGTGGAATGCTGCCTGTTTAGTGAGCGTGCAGAACAGCGCATTGTGAGGCACTTCCAAAAATAAACCCCTTTATTTACACAAAGAGCCTTGGCACAAGCACCTTGTTAGCTAGGTTTCCAGGCACTGTGAAGTCTGCCCATTAACTGGCGCTCCTAAGGCTGAAGTGTGTTGGCTAAAGTGGTGGTAACATTTGTTTGCCATGATATTTTTACAGTTGCATAAAATAAAGACGAGCAGGGGCTCATTTAACCTCTTAAACTTTTTAATTATTTTCTTTCTAATTCGTCCAAAAAGTAATGTTACTAATCATCTTTACGCAATGGCACTGAGCCTGAAAGGGTGTTTCTGCTTTAAGGAATAAAAAAATGAGAAATTAAACACAAAAAAAAAAAATTCTTTTACACTTAATACAAGCCAGGTTTATAATATCATCCATTTTGCTACAGAATGTAACTCCTCTCCCTAGAGTTTATGGTGAATACCATGTAATTTTATTTTGTTTGTTTATTTATTTATTTAGTTAGTTAGTTAGTTAGTTAGTTATGTACTGATACCACTGACCTAATGAGCCCAAATTTTCTCATTACTTTGTGAGATTTCTCTGCTTCCACCATCAGGATTGATTCGTTCTATAATAATGGAGTTTTTTCTCCATTTAGCTAGAACATCCTGTACTGGGTCATGAATGTTTCAGGAACACTGCAGAATGCATGTGTGCCACATGTCACTATTAATGGCATGTTAGTGATTTGTAAGCCCAGTGTTTAGATGCTTCTATTTTGCATGAGGTTGCCATCCACTTTGCGAATTTGTTAGTCACTACGTTGATATGAGGATGAAGATAAAAACAGAAAAGCTTACATGTAATGATGATAATGCAGACTCAACTTCCAGAAAAGTTGGAATATTTTACAAAGTGCAGTAAAAACAAAAATCTTTGATTTGTTACTTTAACTTTTATTTAACCGACAAAGGTATGAAGGAATATATATATATATATATATATATATATATATATATATATATATCTATATATT
>JAQMYF010000001.1:7878803-7893161 GCA_030014195.1 Neosilurus mollespiculum
TGCTTGTGTCTTCTGGTTCTAGTAAGAACTCTTGCTGCTGCATTCTGGACTAAGTGGAGCTTGTTTATGCACCTATTAGACCATCCAGACAGTAACGCGATACAATAATCTAATCTTGAGGTAATAAAAGCATGGACAAGTTTTTCCGCATCATGCAGTGACATCATATTTCTTATTTTAGCAGTATTTCTGAGATGAAAGAAGGCTATCCGAGTAATATTATCTACATGAGCTTCAAATGAAAGACCAGGGTCAATTATCACTCCAAGGTTCTTAACTGCTACACACGACGAAACTGAAACATCATCCAAACTTACTACATATAATCAGAAACCTTACTTCTAGCTGCCTGCGATCTGAGTACTAGTACTTCTGTCTTATCAGAGTTTAGTAAGAGGAAGTTAGTAAGCATCCAGTCTCAAATGTCCTTTACACAATTCTCAACTTTATTAAGCTGGTATCTCTCATCTGGCTTTGCTGAAATATACACCTGTGTATCATCAGCATAAAAATTTAATTTAATGCCATGCTCTCAAATAATATTACCCAAAGGGAGCATGTATAGACAAAAACGCAGCAGGCCTAAGACTTAACCCTCAACTGCACAGTTATATTGTTATGATAGACTCTCAGCGACAAGAGGATAGGTGGAAATAATGCAGGTTTTATTGATCCCAAAATAAACACGGGTTCCGTGAGCCACAAAACACTGAAAACACAAAACGGGGTCAGAAAGGAAACCTGCCATGAGGGGCAAACCAAAACCAACGAAAACAACAAGAAGACAAACCAAGGATCAGGGTAAACTTCAGGAGAAGTCACAATGGGTTGAGAACGAAGAAATAAAGGTGAGTCCAAGACACTAGAAGAAGTAGCTGAGATTCAACGTGTATCTCCAATGAGGCTAGACCCCGAAGTGTGTCTAGTGGGGGTTTATATGGGGACGCTAATCAGCGCTGGTGATGAGGTGCAGGTGATGATGATTAGTACCGTGGACGTGAGAGTCTGAGCGCAACTCCGGCATGGGCGTGGCAGTACCCCCCGTTCAGGCTCCGCTTCGGGGCTCAGGGGCAATCGACGCCACGCACGACCTCGAGTGCGTGGCGCTGGTCGACTGGGGTGCTCGAGCCTCCCACGGCGCCAACGAGCATCCTGGATGCTGCTGACGGCACAGAGAGGACATTCCTCAGTAGCCCACGGCGGAGGGGGTGGCTTGGCGCAGTGCACTTCCACCACCTGGGCCTCTTGGCGGACGGCACATCGGCGGAGCCGGCTTCTGACATTGCAGGAAGGGACTCGAGGTTTTTCTGATTAGGGATGGGGTCCATTCCCTGGATTGATTGATCTTCCCAGCATGGCTATGACGAGGCGTCTCTGGTTCCTCAGCGGCCCACTGGATGGTGTTCCCCAAAAGACCACCGGGGCGGGGGTGGCTGAGGCCACGACCGCCAGTCAGATGGCGCTTGGACGGGAGGTTCTTCCCGCCCTGGGTCCCTGGAGGCTCTATGGAGATTGTGAATTGGTCGATGTGATTGTGGGTCGGAGGTTGAAGTCCCGGAACTGAAGTAGCCTGCTTTGCTGGAGTGGAGGTTCTCCGCATGGGACGAGGAGGGCGAATAGGGCAAAGCGAAATAGTATGCCCTGACTGGCCTCAGTACAGACAGAGTCCCTCCGTGATCTGTCACAATCTTTCAGTCGGGGTGAGTCGGGCCACATCAATATGCAAGGGCTCAGGGGTGTCCTGCAGTGGCATAGGAAAGGTAGGCCCATGGATGTCCTTTGGAGGCATGGACTGCAGCCAGAGCAATGGCTCCAAGCCCTGATGGAAATGGGTAACCAGCGCCGCTTCATTCCACCCACTGAGCCCAGCGAGTGTTCGGAACTCCAGTGCATATTCCCTAATCTCCCTCTTTCCTTGACGGAGCCGATGTACCTTTTCCCTGTTGGTGGACTCTCCTTCGGCCGGCTGAAAACCTCTCGGAAGTGTGCGGTGAAATTGGGGTACGTGGAGACAGCTGGCCCACTCTGCATCCACAGCCCTTCTGCCCATTGCAGTGCTTTGCCGGATAGCAAGGAGATGACATACACGATCTTAGAGTGCTTGGTGGTAAAGAAAGTGGGATGCATCTCAATGGCGAGCGCGCACTGCAACAGGAAGCCATCACAGCAGTCGGGATCTCCGGAGTAGGGCGCGGGGTTAACGAGGATACCTCCCACGGGAACAACGTGCATTGACGTCATGATGGGAGATTACGAAGCTGCTAGGGACCGTCGTACTTGGAATGCTTCCAGAGAGAAAGGGGGCGTGGCCTCCATTTTTCCATTTAGGTATATCATATTTATATCATGTTTAGGTATAAGACAAACCAAGGATCGGGGTAAACTTCAGGAGAAGTCACAATGGGTTGAGAACGAAGAAATAAAGGTGAGTCCAAGATGCTAGAAGGAGTAGCTGAGATTCAACGTGTATCTCCAACGAGGCTAGACCCCGAAGTGTGTCTAGCGGGGGTTTATATGGGGACGCTAATCAGCGCTGGGGATGAGGTGCAGGTGATGATGATTAGTACCGTGGATGTGAGAGTCGGAGCGCAACTCCAGCGTGGGCGTGACATATATAAATGAGATGAAAATGTAAGTTGCTCTGTTTAAGGTTGTCTGCCAAATGCTTTCATTTATAATGTAAATGAGAAAATCCTAATAATAATAATAATAATACAATTGCTTTATTATGTAAAGGTGATTGTTATTCAAAAATGTTGCAGCATACATCATGGCATTATAAAGAATACTTATAATTATGCTATCAAGGAATTATTCATAGAACATTGTTCTAGTTTTAGAAAGCATTAGTATTGCTTATAAAAATCACTTGAAGTCATTACAAGTTACTAACTTGCAAAGAATTAGATGCACAATTATAATAATTAGTGAATACTGGCTCCTTAATTGTTACTCCAACATCTAGCATGTATGTTAGAAGAAGTTCCGTTGTTCATGCGTAAATATCATACCGGCATAATTGCATACATGACTTTAGGTATATTGAAGAGAAAAGCAGTAAGTAGAGAAAGAAATATTGAGCAAATACAACATGGAAAGGGAGGAGAGTACAGAGAGGGCTTTGTTGCGGAAGAGGGAGAGGAAGACCTTGAACCGTGCCTGCGGAGGAGAGAGGAGTGTGTCCCTCCCTCGCCAGGGTACAGGGCTGAGGAGAAGCAGATGTTGGCGCTGAAGATGACGACAGGCCCGTTGTTCTTAAGCAGAAGCAGGGGAGCGAGGAACAGGGGAGGAGAGAGGGAGGGAGAAGATGGAGGATGTGGTTAGGGCATTGCTCCTAACTGCTGAGGCTGCGAAACCACACACGCACACAATCATGTTTGAATTTTGCTGCTCCCTCCTTTTTCTGCCTTTTATTTTAATGGCCCGTCTTGCCCTACATTCTGTGCCGCCCCGCTTGCCTCTGGTTTTGTTTTAGGCCACTTTTTTGTTCTTCTCATCTTTTTCCTCATATTACATTAGTTTTTTATTAATATATTTTTAATTTTGTATTATCTAGATGAGTTTGCAGTTACACAGAGTTATTTATAAGGGTTTAAGGGTTCATCAGATAAGTAAGGGCACTTGAATTGTAATCACAAAAAAAGTTCTATTTTAACTATTTTAATTGCACAATAGGCTAATTGGTATTTCATATTGTCCCTAAGTGTGAATGGGATTTGTGTATGGTTGTGTGTGTGTTAACTCACGAGTTGTACTGGGTGCACCCTACCTTCGCCCAGAGTCAGCTAGGATTCCCTCCATCCTCCCACAACCCTAACAAGCAGCTCACGACATTACATGACATTTGGGTGGTCAATGCATCCCAGTCTAAAGCAAAGACCTCAAAGAACTCCTAAACCTATGGCAACTCCCCCCAGACACCCCAGATAAATGAATGAGGGCCACAAAGATGGATGAAAACAAAACCAAAAGGGTTCTTAGCAACCCCTAGGCATATGTTCTGCTTGAAGTTAATAGAGGTACACCTTTGTAAACCTGGCATTACGATGCCAAGTTAACAGTCTCTCAGTGATCATCAGTAAGGCCAAGGAGCTAGATGTTGAATCCAGTCAGAAGCAGCTATGAACCCCACGAACCTCAGGATGAATTAAGTCTCATTGAAAAGGGTGTGTAGGTGGATATCTTGGTGTGCACATCACTGAGGACCTGATGTGGGCCCTTGTGTGTCCATATTCATGTTGCTAAGCCCAGGCAGCATCCTCACCACCTGAGGCAACTTGGGCTCTTATTGGGCTCATACTCTCTTTAGCCATACTGAAAAGTTTGTGTACCAGCGCCACTGAAAGCACTCAAAAAGTTAAGTTTAGGAGCCTTTTCGCCCAAGACCTCAAAGCCGTTCATAAATTGGTGCATTCAGTAGAACGCATCTCTGCCTTCACTGCAGGACACCAGGCTAAGCAGGACCAGGGAAAGTAAAAATCATCGAGGACTCTACCCAGCTCAGGAATGGTCTGTTCAGCCTGCTGAAATCAGGCAAGCATTTCCACAGCCTGTTTCACCCTCAGGCTGTCAGGAGACTTTGCTCTGATGTCTCCAGGAACTTTCTTTGAACAGGAACAGTATCTATCTTTGCATGCAAATTGCTTATATCCTTACTCTTTCAGTTGCCACATCTTGAGGAAAATCTTCTCAGTTACATGAACATTTAGCAAACACAGCCTATTCTTACTACTCACTGCACATTGCCTCTGCCACCTTGCTTCTCTTCAGTCATATTTATCACCTATTATTCGTCAGTGTTCTCAGGCGGCACAATCCTGTAGTGGTAAGCACGGCTGTCTCACAGCATTAAGGTCCTGGGTTCAAGCCCTGTGCCCAGGGGGCATTTTTCTGTGTGGTATTTCTATGTTCTTTCCTTGCTTGAGTGGGTTTCCTCTGGGTGCTATGGTTTTCTCTCAGAGTCCAAAGACATGCACATTAGACTAATCGGATATTCTTGATTGCCCCTGAGTATGAGTTCGAATTGTTGTGTCTTGTGATGCCCTGCAATAGTCTGGTGAACTATTTAGGGGGCACCTTCTCATGGAGTTAGCTGGAATAGGCTTTAGCCTCCCCTTGACCCTAGTAGGAGTAACCCTGGGTTTACACTGGGCCATGATGAACGCGATTTCCATGATTTGAGTGTGGGGGGTCGAAGGATCGAACAGTGATGATCTCGAGGGAACTTGGTGGATTCATAATGATCTTAAGGGAACTTGGTGGATTCGTGATGATCTTAAGGGAACTTGGTGGATTCGTGGTGATCATGCTGTTCGCAACAAAATTTTGTCTGTCAGGAAATTTTGCCGCGATTATTACGATGTATTACTATTTGACCCCAATCATGATAGAACATGGGAATAATAGTAGAGCGCAGTAGAGCGCAACAGACCTTACCAGAGCGTAACCATCCTTGATACATCATCGTAGGGGATCTTGATGAACCTGAAAGCACGATTCCTTCAAGTTTTGTCTCTTGGATGCTCCCTGCCTCTTTTTTAAACCCCAATTATGCTCAAAGCGTGCTCATGAATGGCAGAGCTCCACACCTTTTTGAATCGAGGAGATCGCGGACACCATGCCTCAATGTAAAACCAGGGTAAGCAGTTCTGAAAATAAGTTAAGATGAGATCTATTTTTGTTAAATGATTATTTTGGATCAACTACATTCTGAAAGACAGCTAGATTTACATTTTATGGCACATTGTGCTTGTATATCTGTAAATATGACAAATAAAACTTTTAGATTTATTTGTGTATGCATGTATATGTTTTTCAGTGTATGCATCCCTATTTAAACCATCCATCTAAATGAATCCTTAAAGAATAAACCCAAATACGTAAAAGTTTTTGGACAAATTAAGGTTCTTAGGGTGCTTTTTACTAGCTTTCTTCTGTATTAAAAATTGATGTTGCTTGTGCAAAAGTACGATGTGCATGACCAAGCATCAATTTCAAGCCTGATCAGGCTCTTATATAACCCACTTTAGAACACATCACTGTCATGAAATATGTTATTCATGATTTAACAATATTAATATATTATGATTCAGTGACATTTAAGGATGTCCTGAAGATCTGAAGAGCTCCATGAAGCTGTGGTTCTTCCTGCATGAGGATTCAGACTGCCTCTAACGAGACATGAGTTTGGATTTCATTCATTCATTCATTCATTTTCTGAATCGCTTTATCCTAATTAGGGTCGCGGGGAGGCTGGCGCCCATCTCAGCTGACTCTAGGCGAGGGCAGAGTACACCCCGGACAGCTAGCCAGGCCATCGCAGGGCAGAAACACTCTGACAGCAACCCAGTGGCCTACTCTTTACGAAAATCAGCGATGGTTCTTTTACATGTCTCTCACCACAGACAGTGAGAGACATAGTTTGGATTCAGTTCCTTTCTAATTCTTTTTTTTCTCGTTCTAAACCTCACATCATAATTTATTTGCACAATCATCATTTCCTGATTTCCTGGCCATATTGAAATCAAAGGTACATGTAATTTTATCTTGATGGCATCCAGCCTATTTTACTGTACAGATGTTCTCCTGTATCATCCATGTATGAGAATGAACATCGGGAACCAGTTATGAGCTGCACACGAAGGAAAGAGACAAGAGATGTTGCTCCTTCATCTAAAACAGCTCATCTAATTCAGATTTTCCTTTTTCTTATCTCACTTATTCTTAATAACTCTTAATTGTGCCACTCTTGAGAACTAACTGTAGTTCCACTTCATATGACTCATCCATGTGTTGAGATTCCTTCTGTCTTGAAATGCAGAAGGAATAACTGTTGGAGGTTCGAGCATTGGAGCATATTTCTCGAGTGCCATTAAAGTCTGTGATGGGTTTGACCTATTGGCGTGTTGCGGAAAACACAAAGCACAGAGGAAGGAAGTGCTACAGGCCTCTTATGCATATTAAAACAGTCTGTAGGGGGGGTCACAACCTTTCATTGCGTGAAATGATTTATGAATGTAAGTCTTTCACTCTTGGTTTGTTCACTGAACAAGCATCTGCCTCGGATATTTTGTCAGAAATGGATTGGTAATTAGTTTCAGCAAAATTAATGAGGCTTCGGCAAGCAAAGATGGAAGCGGGTGTATGCTAATGCCGCCTAATGATTGCAATAGCATGGCTACAAGGGGATGAGTCATACCCTATGATTGCTTCTCATCAACTTTAGATTTTGAAAATGTTTTAATGAGTCTTTAAACCTGTTTCCAAGCACCTGTATCAGGTTTTAAAGAAATGTAAAGAATAAAACTTGTCCCTTTATTATTGTCATATCATGTCATTTTCTGAACCACTTAATCCTAATTAGGGTCGCGGGGAGGCTGGCGCCCATCTCAGCCAACTCTGGGCGAGGGCAGAATACACCCTGGACAGCTCGCCAGGCCATCGCAGGACAGAAACACGCTGACGGCAATGCAGTCCAACCATTAGGAACACAGAGGAGTGTTGTGGTCGAGTGTCCATAAACTTGTATATCTACTCATGTAATACATAAATGTTGTGTACATGGCCATTAAGCTCTAAGCTCTTTGTTTTTATTTGTTTGTTGGTTTGTTTGTTTGCTTATAGCTCCTTTTCTCTCTTATTTCCCTCTTTCATCTCATCTCTCCTTCAAACATCATCTCATGTAAAGTACTTGACATTTTCTCATGACCTTTTATTTAAATTAGCAGTTTGGCTTTTTTTTTTAAATCAGGAAAAAGGTAAAATCATGAAAATCAGCTAAGCTGTGTATGATGTACATTGTGTGGGGACAGCAGGAAAGCCACCTTAGGAAGTGGTCTGAATACAATGAGCATGGGAAGTGGGCCTCTCTGTGCTGGACATACATCAAGATGAACTAAATAATAAATAAACTTTATGTTTTTTTAGTGGTTGTATTATGTCTAGAACATCATCTAGAATTGTGTGATTTTACACCCCTAAATCAGAAAAAGGTGAGATGGTATGAAGAATGCAAATTAAAAAAGAAAGCATTCATTCATTCAATTACCAAACCGCTTAATCCAACTAGTGGGAAGGTTGGAGCCTATCTCAGTCGACTCTATGCGAATGTAATGGAAAAGCTGAACAAGCTGAAAGGAAGATATCACCAACTATTGTAATGCACAGGGGCAGTGGTGGCCTGGTGGTAGGGTACTGGATTACTGATCCCATGGTTGGGGGTTCATGCCCCACTATCAACGGGTTCTCACTTCTGTCCCCCCCAGTACTGTTAACTGGGTTAACAAATGCCGGCCATGTTTCTCACTGTGAAAGAACCACTGCTGATCAGCGTGTTTCTGCCCTGCGATGGTGTACTCTACCCTCACCCAGAGTTGGCTGAGATGGGCGCCACCCTATTTAGGATTAAGTGGTTCATAAAATGAATAAATGAATTAATTGTAATGCGCTCAGACATACTTTGGCCAACATGAATCAAATCTTTTCCTGTGCCTGTATATTGGAAGGTGTAACTGTAACACTGAACTATGCATGTGAACGTACTGAGTGTCGCTGCACAGCAAGCAGGTTCTGGATTCATCGATGACAGTCAGCCGGGAATTTCTTTACGGTGTTTTGCATGCTGTAGTCATGCAAATGTGGGTTTCCTCTGGGTGCTCATGTTTCCTTCCATAGTCCAAAGTATTACATCAACTGGCTACTCTTATTTCAATATTTATATGAAAGTGAGTTTTAATGTTTGTTTATCTCTCTGCATTAGCCCTGCAATTGACTGGTGACCAGTCCGGAGTCTACCTCACCTCTTTCCCAATGTATAAAGGTATAGAAAATAAATTCATGAATAAATGAACAAATCACTGAATGGATTTGTTAAATAATGAAATGCTTGACTTATTAATTGGTCAATCAGCCATGTTTTCATGTGTGACAATCTCCTGCATCTTGGTATAATAGACTCCTACCAAGTAAATATTTATTTACTGATTGTAACATGATGATTGTATTGTGTGTTTGGTTATACTATACCTGGCACAAGCCACTTTCCACACTTTATCCTATAAAACACTACTATTGCACTACTTATTGCTCACTTTGGATTACCTGTGTGTCTGAGGGTCTATGACTTTGTACTTGCCTTATCCTTTATCATTCATTCATTCATTTTCTCAACCACTTAATCCTAATTAGGGTCACGGGGAGGCTGGCACCCATCTCAGCCAACTCTCGAAAGGCCATTGCATCTTATCCTTTATGTTTTGTCTTATATTTTGTCTTTTTATGTTCCCCCTAGCCTTTGTATGCCCAGCCACTTGGCTCGATTAGTAGATTTACCCATTTCCAAGTGGCTTGTGCTCTCTTTTTTTGTCTTTAATTCATGTATAAATATGTATACATGACAACAGAGTGCTAAATAAAGTCATTTCAATTTCAATTGCACCAGGGTTCACAGAAATGCTATTTCAACCTTACTGTATATTTGTATATGGACGGCCGGTCAACAAACATCTCTTGAATCTTGGTGTCATGAAACATTTGCTATTGTACGTAATGTGATGATGACAAACATACGTAAGTAGACAGACAGAAACACAATTGATCTAGTCATCCCACACAGACAGAGACGGATGCATGTATGGCAGAGATATTGCCTTACAGTGGGCCAGGCTTCCTGCCTTTGTCAAGAACATAGCATTATTTTAGTCCCAGTGATGTAAGATCAGCTCTTTCCTGTGTATGGGATGGGGGATGTGGAGGGATGCTGTTGTGTGTAATTTTACTAAAACGCGTGAAAAGTGCTATATAGGCTATGCATCTTGAGCAGAAGTTTTTAGGGTGTTTCCCATGATGTGATATTTGAATCCTGCTCACAAGTCCTACATGATCAGGATCACTGGATAGTGCTGGGTTTGAAAGGGATTTATAGCCCTGTATGTAAAAATATAACAAGACAAGATTTTATATATAAATATTTAATTTGTTGATACTGAAGATAAAGAGGAACAAGGGTAAAAATCACTGGTGTAAGAATCAGGACCTTCTGTGTGTGTGTCTGTGTGCGCGCGCGTGCCCCGGCGTGCGTGCGCGCGCCCGCAGCCCCCAGGGTCGGGGTCTGTTCATTGTCTTCAGGGAGATTTTACTGCTGACTATCTTTGAGAAACGCGGGCAGAATAAGCACTCCAGCCTCAAGTGGAACCTGAAGATTGAACCATCTCGATGGATAGATATTGAAAGTAAAACACTGAATATGGAACTTCGGAGCTGCTGGCAACCTTCCTCCTCCCAGTCCTCCTAATTGTCAGGTAGGATTCACACACCTGACCTCACACACCTGACCTCACACACTCCTCTCAGGTAAACTATTCGTGAAGATGTTTATGTGCTTGCTAAGATCTCATGGCTCTGCAAGATCTATAACAGATATAATATCTCTGAGACCCTAAAATATTACTCATGAACAGCAGCAGCAGCAGCAGCAGCAGCAGCCCCTGAACGCTGCATGGTTTAAAAGGAACCTGCAGGACTTCAGGTGTTACTGTAGATAAACTGCTCTCCAAACTAAACTACAGTAGTTCAACTTTATTATAGCCAATATCAATCCTATTATAAGCAATGTCTGTTACCTGGGTGGGTCATATGGCAGCTATTTGCCCTCATGAGTCTGAATTTTTCAAGCAGGTAAACCAAGTTGTTTTCCTGATTATGCCACTAAATTGTCACTCGTTTATACTTATTAATCTTACTAGGGTTGAGGGGAGGCTGGAGTCTATCTCAGCCAACACTGGGTGAAGGCAGGGTACACCCTGGACAGCTTGCCAGACTATTGCAGGGCCAACCGTTCATGATCACATTTAAGCAGCAAATTAGCCTAATGTTCATGTCCTTCGACTGTGGGAGGAAACCCATGCAAGCACGGGGAGAACTTCAGTCAGGAACACCCGAGCCGGGCCCGGGACACCATCGTGCTACCCCCTAAAGAAATACTTTATACCCTTATTGACTTTTTGTTATGTCATTTTCTTTAAAATCATTTGTCTAAGAAAATATTTCCATCTACAGGCAGCAGCTGTGTTATGAAAGCTGGTAGCTGCTCAGACAACAAGGAGGTTATTTATATCTGAAATAACTATCACTACTGGTTAGGATTGGGGTTTGATGTTAATGTTATTATTGGCTACGGAGACTAGGGGCCAGTAGTACAAATAGAGTTTAACCTACTCACAAAGTAAAGATTAACAAACCTAAACCAGTTTTAAATTCTACTACGACTGTGGTTAAGGTTTTGGTTAGTTAAATCTGTGTTCATTTAATTGGAGTTTGCACGTTCATGTAAAAAGGGCGTGTTTGGTGACGCAAAGCAGTTTTTCATAAGGGCTCGTGCTCTGTCTGTATTTTTCCCAGAGGAATGTGCATTGATAATGTCAGGATGTGAGGAATCTAAAACACTTCAATGCAATATTTTAAACCGTGGTGGCCAACAAAGCCAGGAAACCAATGCACTGCCGGCAGATTAAATTAGTAAGAACAGTGTTCTATATTTTCTCCTCTTTTTTTTTGCAAAGTGACTGAAATGCACTGTAACAAAATGTACACTATACCTACATAAAAAATTAAGGGAACACTTTACAGGTGATATTAATTATTCATTCATTTATTTTCTGAAGCGCTTAATTCTTATTAGGGTCGCGGGGAGGCTGACGTCCATTTCAGCCGACTCTGGGCGAGGGCAGAGTACACTCTGGACAGCTCGCCAGGCCATCGCAGGGCAAAAACACGCTGACGGCAACCCAATGGCCCACTCTTTATGAAAGTCAGCAATGGTTCTTTTACATGTCTCTCACTACAGACAGTGAGACACATGACAGGCCTTTGATAACCCAGTTAGCTGCACTGGGGGGACAGCAGTGACAACACAGTGAGAGTGGGTCTTAAAAGCCCCGATCTTCGGATCAGTAATCCAGCACCTTACCACCAAGCCACCACTGCCCCATAATATTAATTAATTAAATATAATTATTCTCAGTATTGGGTTAATGTTATTTAAATGAGATCTTTTATAATTTATCATTTCATTCGATTAGATACAGAATTATATAAATCCTAAACTTAAATAATGAGGAATTCTGAATAACTGAAACTTCTAAATTGGTAAATGATAATAATAACAATATATTTAATTCTACATATCAATGATAGATAATTGGATAATAAACATGTATCTGGGCTGTTTCACAAACAGGGTATACCTTTTGGGTCCACAGTAGGTCAAAAATAAAACTCAGTAGTGTTTGTGCTTTCTTGTTGCTAAACAGCACCTTATGAGACTGGCATAATTTGTGCAAAGTATCAGAGCTACAGGTCAAAACACGTGTACATTACATTACATGAATGTATAATATCTACAGTATCTCAAGAACAAGTACTTTTGCTTGTAGTATACTGCTTGTAGCTTTAAATAGGATTTGGTTACTCCAAAGACAAAAGCAACCTGTTATAGTACAGGTGTGAAACTCAAGGCCCACCAACTCATTTTATGTGGCCCGCGAGAGCTTTCAATGAATATGATCATCGTACATTCTTTGCATCAACCATTACCATGAAACTTAATTCATCTTCCTTCCATTAGGTGGCGGCAGCCTGTGTCAAGTAAACATCCTTGATTGTCATCCATGACTCAAGAAAGATTGCACGCAAGCTTGTCTCTGTTAAGCGTTGAGAGAAAATGCAAGTGAAAAAAGGAAAAGAGAACAAATACCTAAACGAATAATTTTGCCATGCGGATTTTATGGTTTCCCTTTTAGAAGAAATGTTCAGTGATTATTCGGCCTTCGATCACTTTTAAAATGAGTTTGACAGCCCTGTACATAAATATCGTTATGGTGAATAAAATGCACTGAAACTGATTTTTTTTATCGACAGATATAGCCTCTTATCTTTTGTTAAAACTTACCTATATTTCACACTAATGTGGTCTTTTAAATGTTAAAACCCCTCATTTGAGTCCTGAATATTTACTGGAAGGTTATTCCATAACTCTGGGGCTTTGTAAGGGAAAGCTCCGCCCCCTGCAGTAGTCTTTATTATTCGAGGTATCACATTAATCATATTTCTTATTTTATATGATTAATATAGATCTTAGTATACAATGTGAAGATGACTTTTCACTGCTGGTGATATAAACTCTTTTACTGAAATGATTTCGGACTACAATTCCCATTACAGTTATAAGATAACCAATTGGGCTACATGTTAAACTATAGTGAAGTTTCTGCTACATTGTTTGAATTTTTGTCTGGTTTCACCCAAATGAGGATGGGCTTCCCTTTTGAGTCTGGTTCCTCACAAGGTGTCTTCCTCATGTTGCATGAGGGTGTTTTTCCTCCCACTGTCGCTACGTGCTTGCTCATTGGGAATGTGCAGAGTTTATAGAAGTAATGTTTAAATTCTTAATTGTAAAAAAGGTTTAAACCTGTTTTTACTATGTAGAGCTACTTTGTGATAATGTCAATTATATAAATCACTATACCAGTATAACTGAAAACTGATTTCTCATCCAATCCAAGTTATATCTTCCAGCAAGCTATACAATACTCTATTGTTTCAGAAAAAACAATTATGTAAAAAAAAATGCACATCTGACCCTTATATGTGGTGTCTACTTTCTGAAGAAGACATTTTTGATTAACAAAGGATCCTGTCAAAGCCAATTACATTATAAATAGAGCTTACAAGTACTTTCTAGAGTAAATTAAAATACATCTTCCAAAGTGAAACTCTAAACTACTAATTAGTAATTATAGTAATACTTTAATATATGGTACTGTACAGTAAGTAGACATTATAGACAATCCACAATATACACATAATATACACATTATTTACAGATGACTGATTGATACAAATTGACAGAACACAATAAACAGGTGGTATATATACAATAGAGAGTTAAATACACTATGGAGAATTATAAACTAAAGAGAATTCAACACACTGAGGAGAACTATATACACTATAGGAAATTGTATACTTTATAGAGAATTATAAACACTGTAAAGAATTATATGCACTATAGAGAATTACATACACCATGAGGAATTACACTGTAGAGAATTATAAACACCATGGGGGATTATACACACTATAGAGAATAATATACACTATAGGAGTTATATACACTATAGAGAATTATATTCACTATGGGAATTATATACATCATGTGGAATTATATACACTATAGAGAATTATATACACTATCGGAATTATATACATCATGTGGAATTATATACACTATGGGAAATTATATACACTATAGAGAGTTATATACACTATGGAGAGTTATATACTCTATGGGGAATTATATAC
>JAQMYF010000001.1:7903704-7919184 GCA_030014195.1 Neosilurus mollespiculum
ACAGTCATACTAAGCATTTCACTACATATTGTACTGTGTATAATTTGTATGTGACAAATAAAAATTTGAATTGAATTTGAATTTTTGAAATGAATTTGGTCAGTACAGAGAAATTCCAGAAAAAAAGGTTTTGATGTTTTGACTGAAAGATACTGTGTTCAATGCATCAAGCCTAAGGTCTGGAATTTCCTTGTACTGACCAAACTAACGAAAAAATGTGAGTGGTATGTGAGAAAAGGAGCTCTTGCCTTTTTTTTTTCTCCTTAGTTTTTTTAAGGAGTTAAAATCTGAGCGTTGTCACAAATGTTCATTGACTTTTGTTTCCAATTAAACACCAATATAACTATGCTGCCAATATCAACACTAATTTATAACATTCTGCACACCAAACTAGCCCCAGAATACTCTCACGCACTCACTCAGTTGCTGAGCTGCTTAATCCTCCTTTGGTCACGGGGAGGCTGGTGCCTATCTCAGCCGACACTGGTGAAGGCAGGGTACACCCTGAATATTTCACCAGACTATTGCAGTGGAACACATTCACACAACCATTTACATTCACACTCACACCTGAGGCAATTTGGAACAGCCAGTTAACCTAATGTGCATGTCTTTGGACTGTGGAAGGAAACCGGAGTAAACCCATGCAAGCATGGGAACAACATGCAAACTCCACACAGAAATGCACTTGTCCAGGTATCAAATCTACGACATTCCTGTTGTGAGGCAGACGCACTAACTATTATGCTACCCAAGCCCCAGAGCAGCCATTTGAAATATTTAATATAATATCATCATCATCATCTTCTTCTTTCACTTAGTCTGGGGTTGGATCGCAGGGGCAGCAGCCTAAGCAGTGAGGTCCAGATGTCCCTCTCCCCAGCCACTTCTTCCAGCTCTTCTGGGGGATATCGAGGGGTTCCCAGACCAACCGAGAGACATAGTCCCTCCAGCATGTTCTGGGTCGACCCCAGGGTCTCTTCCTGGTTGGACATGCCAAAACACCACACCAGGGAAGCATTCAGGAGGCATTCTAACCAAATGCCCGAACCACCTCAACTGGCTCCTCTCAACATGGAGGAGCAGTGGTTCCACTCTGAGCTCTTCCTGGATGGCCGAGCTTTTCACCCTATCCATGAGGGAAAGCCCTGCACCCTGCGAAGGAAGCTCATTTCAGCTGCTTGTATCTACTTGTTTAAAAAGTAAAGGGCACATCAATACAGCATTAACATTTACAGTCTGTGTTTTTTTTTTTTTTTGTTTGTTTTGTTTTGTTTTGTTTTGGGGTTTTTTGTCCGATGGAGTTTTTTTCCATTTGAAGCTGCACTTCAATTTCTACCAGAATATTTATTTCATTGAGTAATTGTACTTGTATGTGTGAAAAGAATTTTCAAACAAAGCTAAATAAAGAGTTAAAATCATAATTAAAATGCAGGCTCCTCATCTGCAGTTTTTTCATTTCTTGAAAGTTGCTTGACAATTAAAAAATTTTAATTCTTAAATAAAAGATATGCTTTTTTTTAGTCGTAGTTTTGTTTGGAGTATTGATATTTCAACTTTGGTGACTCTTTGAAGTTAACATTTGATCTTGAGAGACACGTATTACTATCCTATCTTAAGAGTTTTAACTGTGCTTTGGAGATTTCAGTTCTGACAGACTTCTACTTTAGACAGTCACAGAGCTGCCAAGGTTTGCTTGTGAAAGCATCGCTTATGACAGGCGTAAGTACTGTTGGGATTAGTCAGTCCCTCGTTTCACTTGGCAGCCACAAGCAATGTTGGACAGGTCCAGCTAGTGACATGATATTCAATGCAGCATAGTGGGGATGTAATAAAATACAACAATATTATTCAGAAATGATCTAATTATGTGTTATAAATGCATACGAATAATGAATAGGAGATGCACTATGCTTTTATTCTTTTCTTTTTGCAGATTATCTTGTTCAGACTTGGGGTATGTATCATGACTGAGATCATAGGGAATGCATCTAAATATTTTAACCTAGAGGAAGGTAATATCATGCTGTCACAGATCTGAGATCAGTGAAGGTTGCAGTCAAACAAACACCACATTCATTAACTAGCAAGGCATTTACGGCCTCTTTTCCTTCATCCTTAGTACCTGCATGGTCAGGGTAGTTAAATTAGACAACTGGTTTTCAGAAATATAATCATTAAATATAAATTTGTTTGAAAATATCTCAGGCCGGTACAAACAGAAAAATAATTCTCGGAGCAGACATGTCTATAGAGAGGCCAATTACAGACTTGATGGTGATGATGTTTGCATTTCTACCCCTGGGGCTTTTTTCCCCACACTGTACAATTGGACAAGTTCATTTTTCTTAAAGGAATTCAGGAAAACGGTTGAACCGGTTGAGTAAATACTACCACTACATTCTAGTTATGTTTATATTTTATTACTATTTAAGTTTACTTAATGCATAGTTGTGTTCACTCAGTTGAGTTGAAGTGCAGTTCATAGAACACTTAGTTCAAGGTAATTTTATAGCTATTATTCAGGTTTACTTTAAATAGCATGTACACATTTCCAAGTGTCTTCAACTTACTCGTATTTAAAAAGAGTCATGACAACTTAATAACCGATTGCCTTTAAAAAATAAAATGAGCTACTTACTTTTAGTAAGTAGAATGAATGTATTTCTATTTTTTATTTTATTTCGTTATTTAATTTTTTTTTACAGTTACAGCATTTGTGCAGACGCTCTTATCCAGACTTTTATCTTTTCTTCTTCTTTTTTCTAAATTCATTCATTCGTTCATTTATTCATTCATTCATTCAATCATTCATTTATTTAGGGTGGTGCAGTGGTTAGCACGTCCGCCTCACAGCAAGAAGGTCCTGGGTTTAATTCCTAGGTGTTTCTGTGTGTAGTGTGTATGTTCCGTCCATCCTTGCATGGGTTCCCTCCAGGTACTCCGTTTTCCTTCCAAAGTACAAAAACATGCACAGTGGACTAATTGACTGTTCCAAATTGCCCCTAGGTGTGAATATGAGTGTGAATGGTTGTATGTGTGTTGGCCCTGCAATGGCCTTGCGAGCTGTCCAGGGTGTACTCTGCCTTCGCCCAGAGTCGGCTGAGATGGGCACCAGCCACCCCGTGACCCTAATTATGAATAATCAGCTTTAAAAATGAATGTATGAATGAATGAATTCATTTATTTAATAGGAATCTTATTCATTAAAGTTGTGCACTTGAGTGCTCAGGGCCTCACAACAATGGTGATATGGTGATATAAGGGTTTGAGCTCCTGTCCTTCTGACCCAGTGCCTTAACCATTGAGCCACCACTGCCAGAAATACATGTCTGTGGTTAAAATGCCACAACTATACTGGGTTCATTCATTTATCTATTCATTCATTCATTCAATTTCCAAACCACTTACTCCTACTAGGGTGGAGGGGAGGCTGTCTGGGTGAAGGCAGGGCACAACCTAAACAGCTTGCCAGTCCATTGCAGTGCCTAATGGGGGGGACACGCACTCAAGAACAGGGAGAGCATGAACACTCCACACAACAAATACCCTTCTATTGTGGTAACCACTATAGCACCATGCTACGTCCCCATGCTGGGTTTTAATCTGAATACACTTGCATCTTTTCCAGAGGTTTAATGATTTGTTTCTAAAGTGACTGGTGGGAGTAACATTCACAGAATCAACCCTCTATCACACCCAGGAAGCCTGGACTTTTTCAATTCATTCATCCATTCTTGCCAAGAGTATTGTCTTATTTCCTTCCATTTAAACAAGTGTCCTTAATGTAGCAGTTTGCCCTCAGGCCATAGAATGAAACATGCCTGTTTTGCTGTTGATTTATTTTCATGGTGACCTGGAATTTATCTACACATTCTCCCTCGCACTGGTCATTTGAAATAAAAAGAAATGCCACAGATGTCCCACCTATTAAAAGGTCAACTATGTCCCTTGGCTCTATGCGGCTGAGGTTTATGCCTGGAGAGAAGGGTCACCGTTTGGTTAGGCAGGAAAAAGAAGTTGACTTTCGAGCTCTGGTTGCTCCCTCTGGTGCGGATTGTCTGGGGTAACAGGGTCTCAGCTCAGCAGACAGGGGACAGAAGCCAAAAGAGAAGAAACTCCGAGAGAACACATGAGGAAAAAATACAGAGGAGAGGGGAGGGGAGGGGAGGGGAGGGGGTCAAAAGTTGGAAATGATTTTATCTTTGTTGGAGTTTAAATGTTTATTTCAAACCATCTACTGAATCAACCCTGTGCATTATTCTGGTAAGGGGAAGAATGTGATGAAAAAGATGCATTTGCCAGTGGTAATTTGAACATAGGTTTTGATAATACATAGAAACAGCAACCACTGGGGTCATACACAAGCTGTCAGACTTATTCACTATCAACTAGGAAAATATATATTTTAGGCCCTTTTTGAGTCCAAATTAGAGTGAATTTGATACTTTTGGTTTCCCCATGATTATAAGAAGGAAAAAAAAGTTAATATAAATGTCTTTCAGTCATTTACTCATCTGCCGAAGCGCTTAATCCTACTAGGGTTGCGGGAAGGCTGGCACCTATCTCATCCGATACTGGGTGAAGGTAGGGTAAACCATGAACAGCTCTTCAAACCATCGCAGGGTAACACGCACACCCAACCATTCACACACACATACACATCTAGGGGCAATTGGGAACAGCCTGTTAGCCTAATGTGCATGTCTTTGGACTGTGGCAGGAAACCCATGCAAGCACAGGGCGAACATGTAGATTCCACACAGAAACGTCCTTGTCCAGGAAACAAACTCAGGACATTCTAGCTGTGCGGCAAACATGCTAACTACTATGCCACCCAAGCCCCAGAATAGCTATTTGAAATATTTTGATATGATATTAAAGGTATATATTCAATGTGTTTTAAAAGTAAAGGACACACCAATATGGCATTAATATCAACAATCAGTGGGGTTTTTTTTGTTTGTTTGTTTGTTTGTTTGGTTGGTTTTTTTATTTTTTGTTTTTTGTTTTTTGTTTTTTTTGATGAAGATTTTCTTTTCCACCTGAAGCCGCACTTCAGTTCAACCACGGATGTTCTTGCAGTGAGGGGAACATGCTAACCACTACGCCTCCATGCTGCCTGTCTTTCAGTCACTGGTCAGAGATACAGTGATAGAAAAGACTAAACCAACATTCGCCACGTGAATCCCGAAACGCACCAGGGCAGACAGAACACATTGCTGTGTTCCTTTGTAGTGTTTTGTTTTGTTTTTTTTATTTGCTTGTCTGTTTTTATTTCACTGATTACTCTGTTTATGAGCACCATTCCTGTTATTTTTTCAGCATACATGGTTTTCGGCATGGTGCAATCGGTTTGATGAATAAATTGCATCCTGTCTTCTGGAAGGGTGTGCTTCAAAACAACATGGGTTTGAACTCTGATTAATCACCCTATGCTCATTTAACAACAGACATCATCACAAAGCAGCTTTACTGACATCTGGATGTAGATTTTAGATTTCGATCCCTAATGAGCAAGCGAGAAGGCACACCAGCAAGGAAAAACTCTCAAAGATGACAGGAAGACAAGCATCCTCTGCTAGGTGCCACCAGATAGACAAATTAAAAATCTTTGCATCATGCACATGTAGAAGAGTACAATGCAGGTCTTACAGCTCCTAAAAGCCTCAGAAAATTAAGCATTCACTATATACAGTATATGATGATTGGGAATAGTTAAATTGGTCTATAATGTCCTTTCTGGTGTGTGAGAATGTAAGGGTGATTGACTGATGAAGTCAGTGTTAAGTAGTAGTGTCTGACTTTAACAATTACCAAGAGTATAATAAAGTGAAAGAGGCATACTAGACGACAAGACCTCATGAACGAATGCATCAAACTAATTAATGAGCACAAGTCCCGATAGTCACACTCCAAAATCTAGTGTAAAATCTCATAAGTCTTTCCAGAAGAGCAAAGGGGCACTTAATATGTAATCCACTTACTCTCTCACTCATTTGCCAAGCCGCTTAATCCTACTAGGGTCGCTTGGAGGCTGGAGCCTGTCTTAGCCGACACTGAGTGAAGGCAGGCTACACCTTGAGCAGCTTATTAGACAATTGTAAAGCCAACATGCACACCCCTAGGGGCAATTTGGAACAGCCAGTTAGCCTAATGTGCATGTCTTTGGACTGTGGGAGGAAACTGGGGTACCAGGAGGAATCCCACACGAGCACGGTGATACCCGAGAAACGATCGAGCTGAGAACTCGGACCCAGGACCTTCTTTCTGTGAGGTGGAAGGGATAACTACTAAGCCATCGGGCCGCCGTTCAAAAATATTATGGGTATGGGTGGGATGGTCAGCTGTCCACCTACTTTTGCCCACATAGTGTGCATATATCAGTCTGAGGCAATGTAACTTCTCCAATTGTTAAAGTAAAGCAAACATACTTGTGGCTAGGATACTCTTGTGTGCTGGTTCTCTTTCTTAAATGTAACCCTGCAATACAGTCATGCAAAACAACTCAACAAAAATTACTGCAGTTCGCAATTTTGGAAAATTTGATTCGCGAGAGGGTGACACAGTTGCATAGTGGTTAGCATGTCCACCTCAAGCAAACCTCTGGTTTCCCCTCACAGTCCAAACACATGCAGATTAGGCAAACTGGCTGTTCCAAATTGCCCATAAGTGTGAGTGTGAAGAGAGTCAGTGGTATAATATAATAATTTCTTGTTTTACAATTGCATTTATTTATAAGTTGAGATTTGTAATTGTTTTTAACTTGTACACTTGGCCTATGTATGGAAATAAGGTTTTAAAAAGTATGCTCTTAGGATCCAGTGGAATATATTTCTATAGACTGCATTGCGCCTATCATTCCAGAACTCAAACCACATGATAAGTGCTTACTAAACATGAATGAATGTAATGGGACTTAAAAGTCATTAATTCAGCACAGTGCTTATTTTATACCTGCCATGTTTAACTTTGACCAATGAATTATAGCTCTGTATATTGAGAGCTTTTTGTTAACTACATTTTTATTCATATCTTTACTTCCATCACACTTCTGGAACACCCACCGAGAAGTGCCTGAGGCAAACATCTCCCTACACGCCCCCCTGCTGGCTGTATGAAAGGGTTTGACACAGCAGTTTTACATTACATAGTTTGACATTCTGCATGAAGAGCTAGTGAGCATTTCTACCAGTTGAATAATGTTCCTTTCAGTGTTTTGTGATGTCCTGGCTTTCTCTTTCAGGAGAGCATTAGAATACACAGGACAGTGGCAGTACTAGCTATCATTTGGTTTTGTTACAGCTTCCTGCCTTTCAAAACAAGACATTAAAGAGCAGATACATTTGGGTAGAGGAGATCTGAATACAGCACTTGCTAAATAATTGAATGTGGGTATTAGGGATATTATCAAGTACAATATCCAGAATTAATAGGGTTTTTTCTATTACCCTCATTTTCAGAAAAGTTGGGATATTTTCCAAAATGCAATAATAGCTCAAATATGTGATTTGTTATTTCACATGCACCTTAAGTTGACTGAGAAAATTACTTAATAAATAAATGACTTAATGATTTAAATTATTGTTTTTATTGACCAAATTTGGTAAATTATTCAGAAATTGTTATATGTTTATATTATGTTAATGTCAAAGTAAAAATATATTATCTGCAACACACTTAACAAAGGGTGGGAGACACATTTTGGACACATTTCAGGGCAGGGTGTAAAGGGCAAGGTTAAAAATCAGTGTTTTTTTTTTTTTTTTTTTTTTTTTTTTTTTTTGACGTGAATAGCAGGAGATGCTTTGAACCGAGAATTTATTCCTATGCTTGGGAAGATATTTAAGAAAGCCTTGTTACCCTCAACTCAAGCCATGATCTTGGAACCACATGTATGATCTCAGTTTTGAGCAGTGTTGAAGGAGGTCACAGATATATTCCAGAGGGAAACAGTGGAAGCCTTTAAAAACAAACAGCAAATATTTTAAAATCAATGTGAAATCTAACTGTGAAGAGAGGCTTGTACAGGTGATATTATTCTTCAGTGTGTATATGGACCTGTGGGATCAAGAAAAGACTTCTTCAGTAGTAGCTGAATGATATTTATAATAGCTTAAATAATTGGACTAATGACCCTGAAAATGTGAGATTTTGTTAATAATTGAGAAAAGGTTTCAGGAATACTCTCGGGTTACCCAGTTTACTTAGCTGTTTTCTCAGTGTTCATATAGAACATTTAGTATAATTAAGGTTGCTTGTTTTTTGTTTTTTTTTTTTTTTTAATAAATAATTTGGGAACTATATATCTTATATATATCTCTGTACTTTATTTCTATATATGCTACTACGAGCAAGAATAATAACTGTCTAAACAATATTTGAAAATAGTTCCTTGCACAACATTTCCACTTCAAACCACTTAACAAAAAAGAAGGGAAGACTTTTCTGGTTTAGGGCATGTCCGGCCCAGGCGATGAGTTGAAACACAAAAACACATTGAGGAGAATATTTGGAGGACTAAATAAAATACCTGTATTTATATAAGTTATCATTTCATCTTAAAGTATGGTCCGACTTTCTTTTTTATTGAACCTGCTCATTAATTATTCACAGTTCTGGCAGAAAAAGTCATTAAACCTTTAGTAATTTTTATTAACTGGTTGCATTTTGCTGGTAACAAGCTCAAGCAAGTGCTCCCAGAAATCGTTGATAAGACCTGCACAACATTTCAGAAGGAATTTTTGACCATTCTTCCTTACAGAACTACTTTAGCACGGCCATATTCTTTGGATGTCTGGTGTGAATGATTCTCTATTTGGTTATGGTCTGGGTTCTGACCTGGCCACATCAAACTGCAGATTTCCTTTTTAAAGTCATTCTGTCATAGATTTACTTGTTACTTGTTAGTTGAAATGTTTAGGGTCATGAGCCTGCTATATCACCCAGCTTCTAATGAGCTTCAGCTGGCAGACAGCCACCCTGACATTATCCTTTAGGATACCTTCATAAAGTTGGGAATTGATTTTCCCCTTGATGACAGCAAGCTGTCCAGGCCCTGAGGCAGCAAAGCAGCCCCAAATCAAGATGCTTCCTCCACCTTAACACCAGAGATGATGCTTTCATGTGCTCTTTATATGTCATACATTCTTTATATGTGTTGTGTGTTCTTACTAATTCCACCCTTGTTTCATCAGTCCACAAAACATTTTCCTAGTAGTAATGGAGTATCAGGGAACTCTTTGGCAAACTTCAGGTGCACAACTGTATTATTTATTGATTTATTTTTTATTTTTGAAAACAGTGGATTCCTCTGAGGTGTGCAGAAATATATGTCCTATGATTCCTTTTTATTTATTTATTTATTTATTTATTTTTTTACCTTATTCAGAATTGAGTTTCAGTGATTAAACTCCTGGAGTTTGCATATTCTTCTAGTGCTTGTGTGGATTTCCTCCGGGTACTCTGGTTTCCTCCCACAGTCCAAAAACATTCCAAATTGTTGCCCTGCAATGGCCTGGCGAACTGTCTACGGTGTACCCCGCCCTCGCCCAGAGTCGGCTGAGATGGGTGCCAGCCTCCCCAAGACCCTAATTATAATTAAGTATCTTAGAAAATGAATGAATAAATGAATGATTAAACTCCAATTTGCGTTTGTTGTGGTCAGTAGCATTGTAACCCGGGTGTAAGAATGCACCCGTTTCTGATTATTGAGACACCCAAACAAACTTGGAGCTGTAAAAGAGTCGGGAGCTCAAGCTCAGTGAAGTGTGACAATGAGTGCTGCTACTGGAAATGAGTCAGTGAGGTGTTTAGTATTAAAATATTACAAAAAAAATTGTGTTGCGTTTTCATTGGCAGTGGGTATATATGCCAGTGTACACAAATAGAATGCTTCATCAGTTTTTGTCCTGACTTGGTATATACCATAACAGTCATTGTTATTCCTCGATCTATTGCAGGACAGAAATACATTTTCTAAATTCCTATGATCTGAGGAACAGAATGAGGTTTGAACATGACAAAGGGAAAAATCATGTTATTGGTCTTAAAGACTAATTCAAATGGCATGCATTTTCCATTGTCATTCTCAGACATCAAATCCATGGAACCTACCAGACATTCCTTTCTATTTTTGCACCTCTGGACAATACACAGGATGTCTGTTATGTGCTTGCTATGCTTGCGTACTTGTTAACTTAATCTGTTTATTACAAAATTCAGAAAAAAAACAAACAAAAAAAAAACATGCTAGCTTTATATATTATATAGAGATCTTGTGTATGCAACTTGACAGGCACAGTGGCATAGTGGAAAGAGGAAGGTCCTGGGTTTAACTGGGGCTTTTCTGTGTGAAGTTTGCATGTTCTCACAGTGCTTGAGTAAGTTTTTTCTAGGTACTTCAGTTTCCTCTGACATGCAAGTCCAAAGACATGCACATTAGACTAAGTGCTAATTTCAAATTGCACCTAGGTGTGAGTGTGAATGTGAATGGTTGTGTGTTGGTCCTGCTGGCATGCTGTCCAGGATGTACCCTGCCTATGCCCAGAGTCAGCTAAAACAGACTCCAATATTCCTGTGACCATAGAAGGATATAGCAGTTTAAAAAAAAAAAAAAGAGTGGAATAAATGCATTTATCACCAAAAATTTAATAGAAATGTATATAGAAATATGTAATAAATACGTTTAAAGGAATTGCAGCAAAGGAAATCTAGCTTGTGCTGAAAATACAATTTATTTAAAAAAAAAAATGGGGTACACCCTGAACAGACCATCATTGGCCCAGCACACATGCAAACATTCACACTTTGGCAATTTGGGGCATCCTAATGTGTCTAAGTCTAATGTGCATGTTTTTTTCTACTGTGGGAGGAGTACCCAAATGAAACCGACGCAAGCACTGGGAGAACATGCAAAACTCCATATAGAAACGCCCTTGCTGGGCCAGGAAGTCGAACCTACTGCCTTTTTGCTGTGAGGCTGATATGCTAACCACTATATCACCATGCCACATTGATAAAAACATAAAATCAATATTAGGTTGCTGAGACCTTCATTAAGGAATGTGATATCCTTACATACTAACGATATCCTGAACATCTGGGTGTCAGTCCCAAATATATTTAAACGAAAGAGCTAATTTCTCCAAAACAGGTTTATTTGGATCTCTTCCCCAGCTGTCTTTGATCGCCCAATACCACATCTCTGTTAGAAACTGGATCTGAAATACGCAATGTTATGTTACAATAGAATTGTATACAGGTGTTCCCGCGGGCACTTGCTTGGCTGTGAAATTTGTCTTTTTATTTAAACAAGGAGGTGCTTTTCAAGACCTGAGTGTAGTTTTCTTATGATTGACCTCAGCACCTCGTGGGTCTTGTTGCGGTCTGTGGAAATGTAAAGGATATAGCCTCATTTTAAAGTATGTGTACAGAGTGTGAGGCTTCTTGCTCTCTTCCTTACTGGATGAGCAGATCCTGTTACATAATTGTAATATCGGCGGTTTGTACAGAAGCTTTTTATGATCTGCAGAGACGCATGGATGGCAGCCTGGGTTGGCTGAGGTGGACCTGTAAAACCGAGGACAGATGTGTTTTACTTGCATTTGTTTGCCTTGGTAGTTGACTATTCTCTCTCTTCTCCATGACTGTAGATTATTGCTCTTTTATTCTGTGCTCTGCTAATGTAAGATACATCTATACATCCCTACCCATCTACTCCATCTTTAGCTGCTTTAGTGTTTCACACACTCACACACTTACTCTCTCAGCGGTTTGCCTATTTTAGATGTTTTATGAGTCTCTGGGCACAGCAGGACTGGTGCCCACCTAATGCTTAAGCTTCAGGCCTCACCATGCTGCTGAAACCGTTTAATCCATTAAATGCTCATTAGGCTGCTCTCAATCATTTTCCTCTCCCAACCTTACTTTCTCTCTTTTTTCTTCCTCTCTCAGATCTTGCTGGGCTGTCCGCCTTTTTTTTATTATTATTATTATTTTATTTTTATTTTTTTTTTGGCATTTCATCCCAAACTCTTTAGTCCTATTCATGTTCAATGAGTGCTTTATTTAACAACTCCTTCCTGAGTATGCTAATCTTATCGTTTACAGCTATCAGCCTTACATTATTAACAGGTTAAAATTTTCAACTGACTTGAGGAATTTTTAAGCAAAGCTCAAGTGGAAGATATTGGCCAATGAAGCCCACATTTCCAGTTCATCATCCCATGGAGAACATCTCGGAAGGTGGTTCCATAAAAATTCCTCCAGCATGTTGTGTAAACATTGTAAATTCCCTAATGTCTCTACTAATGGAGAAGATAGCCCTTGCTTACATTCACGTAAAAGTGTCCCAGCCTTGGAGGATGATAAACTTTAGTGTGGATGATTCAAATTGTTAAAAACAGGGCTGGGAAAAAATAGAAAGTATAGTGGATCCAGTGTGGGCTTGATCAGACCTCACACCAGAGTGATGATGATTCTTCTCACTTCTGCATGTGTTTGTGTATGTATGCGTGCATGTTTTAGACTGCCTGTTTGCTCCCTCTGAAGTCTCGCCAAGGGTGTGTTCTGTTTATTAGTAGATGAGGGAAATGAGGGGTGGGTCAACAGTGGGAGCGGTACTTTCGGAGAAGACCGGAGAAGAACGTTGCAATCTAAACACCCATTCCAGCTGCTGCAGGATGCCGTGCTGGCCAGAAAAAGTGTCGCTTCTTCCGTTATATCATATCCAGTGGCCTACATGTTTGTCGTCATATATTCAGATGCTCCTCACAGAGCAGCCAGCTATACATTTGTCTGGTGAACCTGTCCCAGGGTCATGTAATCCTGGTTCCGTCTTTTCGTGCTTGCTGAACTTAATATCACAGGACTCAAACAGTCCCCAGCTGGATAGTGATGAATAAGCTCATTTATCATCTGCCTTTCTCATAGAACTCAAGGGAGACATGGTAGTAGCGTCACTAAAACTAATGAGAGGTTTGACTTTTGTGCGCCAAGGCCTCAAAACACATGCAAGTGTGTGTATGCGTCATGTGCATTTCTAATCAGAGGCAGAAGCCAGAAACGTGATTGAGACCGGACGCCCCCTGAGTGCTGTAACAGGAGGAAGAGCAGTGAGGGGCGCTGGCCTAAGCACTTCTGTCAGCTGATGACACTTCCTATGAGTGCTTTTATTACTTCTGCTTCCATGAGAGACATGCAGACTCTAGGCTCTTGAGTGTGTTTTTTTTTTTTTTTTTTTTTTTACGCCTGCATTCCTGGTGTATCGCGGCTACGGAATAGCCACAATACAAACTGTTCCATTTCCAGCTGCAGCAGCGGCTTCTAATAATTCCCTATGGTTCATAAGTCTGCTCTGAGTGTTTACACAGTATACACACAGACAGCTTTCACAAGCAGCCGGTGAAACTGAGAAGAATGTTTATTGATGAACATGACACTACAAGTCAAGGCGACTGCGAGGCTGTGGACTCCTCTATAAAATATTGAATGCAGACACGCATTGCAACCTGTTAAGGTGAATTCAGATGTTTATCACTCATTTTCTGAACTGCTTAATCATAATTAGTGTGGTGGGGAGGCTGGCGCCCATCTCAGCTGACTCTGGACGAGGGCAGAGTACACCCTGGACAGCTCACCAAGCCATCACAGGGCAGAAAAATGCTGATGGCAATGCGGCCTACTCTTTATGAATGACAGCAATGGTTCTTTTACACCACAGACAGCGAGAGACATGGCCGGCCTTTAATAACCCAGTTAGCCTCGGTGAAAGTGGGGCTTGAACCCCTTGGGACCTTGGGATCAGTAATCCAGCACCCTTCCACCGGGCTACCACTGCCCCTGAATTTAGAGGTGTGTTACTAAATATTTCTTATTTGGGTTTTTCATTTATTAGCTTTGCTCAAGTCTGGTAATTCCTTTCCCACCAACCTGAGCATAGCAACGATAAACTGAACCGACCTTTTTCTTTGAAAACTGTAGCCCTTCCTTACTCCTGTGGTTTTCTGAATGGTGCTGATTCCACATTCATGGGTTTCCTCCTGTGTGGTCTTTTCACACAGTTTAGATGATGATGCTCAGCTCCAATGGGCCATCCCTCTCTCATTCTGTGATCCGAGCACCGTCCAAGCCAATCTGCATTGCCTGCCAAGATGAAGGTTGGATTGGGACCAGATATGTTGGGTACACAGTGCATTATGGCCTAATGATGTTGTCTGGAGGAAAGTGATCACTAAGCGCGGTGAGTCAGTCGGGAGAGCCACTGTAATGTAGTTAGCATGCTGTCCCTCTAGTTCCATTTCTGATTCATTATAGCCAAATTTCATAAAAAGCAGCAAAATATGGAATTAAAGTATTTGATGGTAAGAACATATTTATTATTTTCAAGAACAAGACTTTTTTCCTGCACCAAATGCGACTTTATCAGCTTGATGCGAGGAACCAACTCCAAGTCTTGAAAGCTGGCAGCCATTTACCAGCTAGCTCTCTTTGGGGGGAAGGGGGAGTGAGGAATATTAGCACATGACTGTAAATCATGCAACTTATCCAATCATAATAATAAAATAAGTCAACTTGTAGGAGAATACCAAGAATTAGCCAGTGGATTTCCACCAATCAGAATCGAGAAAGTATTTAGAATGAATAATAATAATAATAATAATAATAATAATAATAATAATAATAATAATAATAATAATAACACACCATATCTAACACTTTGACAACAGCAGAACTTTCGTGAACTGTTATGTGGAGTAGCATTGCATGACTTTCCATGTTTGTAAGCCACTAAACTCTTCAGTAGGACTCATTCTGCTTCAGGTGTTGTCTATGCATTGCATATTGCAAGGTTATGTGCTTGATTTATTTCAACCGTTAGCAATAGCCGAAACATCCGATCTCAGTTATTAGGTGGTATGTCCATATAATTTAAACTACCATTAAAAGGGGTGTCTTAATTTTCTTTAATTTTGCGGGGGACGGTGGTGTAATGGTTAGGGTGCTGGGCTATATATAAATATATATATATAAAGGACTGATGCACACCTGAAATCAGAAGCAAAAAAAATGTGCAAATATAAACTGCAATATTAGGGACTAGCACTTCCGCCTCACGAGAAAAAGATCCTGGGTTTGAGTCCCGTGGGCGTTTCTGTGTGGAGTTTGCATGTTCTCCCCATGCTTGCATGCTCAGTTTCCTCCCAAAGTCCAAAGACATCTAGATTAGGGGTGAGTGTGAATGTTTGTGTATGAGTTGGCCTTGGGATGGTCTGGCAAGCTGTTCAGGATGTACCTTGCCTTGACCTGGTGTCAGCTGGGATGGGCTTCAGCCTCATTGCAGCCCTAATAAAGAATAAAGTTGTATTGGAAAATGAAAGTAAAAAATAATATTAGGCACTAGGTGTTTTAACAGGTAATACACACACACACACACACACACACACATACACACACAATATATATATATACATACACACA
>JAQMYF010000001.1:7956290-7975604 GCA_030014195.1 Neosilurus mollespiculum
CGCCACCTCTCTCTCACTCTCTCTCTCTCTCTCTCTCTCTCTCTCTCTCTCTCTCTCTCTCTCTCTCTCAAAGTAAAAAAAATGTAAAAAAAAATAAATTCTAGCCACTTTTAGGTTATACGCTAAACTTATAATGGTTGGTACCGTCCTCGTGGACAGTGCACTTCATTCATTAATTTTTTTAGCCATTTTATCCTAATTAGGGTTGCAGGGAGGCTGGAGCCTATCTCAGCTGACTTGTGCGAAGGCAGAGTGCACCCTGAACAGCTCGCCAGACCACTGCAGGGCCAACACTTTTTTTATTTTTATTTTTAACCATTTCCTTTGTTTGCATTTGTTTGCTAATCCCAAATTTCTCCATCTATCTCAGTGGATGTTGCTGAATAGTCTATTCAATAACATAAACGAGACATTCATTCATTAATTTATTCATTCTCTGAACCACTTAATAGTAATTAGAGATGCTGGGAGGCTGACGCCCATCTCAGCTGACCCTGGGCGAGGGCAGAGTACACCCTCCCTGACAGCTCACCAGGCCATCGCAGGGCAGAAAAACTCTAATGGCAACTCAATGGAATACTCTTTACTAATGATTGCTCTTTTACATTCCTCTCACCACATATTTAAAGTATATACAGTACTTAATGGCAATATAAAGAAAAGCAAACTGAAAATGGATTTTATAGATAATCTAATGGCCATGTACACTGGTTATACATTTTTCAATATAGACCTTGACTTAGTTCATAATGTCGAAATGTTTTCTTCTTTAATAAGTCCTACACCTCACGCTTCTGCAGGGCTATGGCTCTGTTATTTGAAAGGATCCCGGTTTAGTAGTTCATATGTACAGAGTAAAAAACAAATCTCTTTCAGATTAAAATAATGAGGTATTTTTGGAAAAAAAAAAAAAAAAGACATTTGTCAAACTATATAGGGTACATGCTTTCAAACGTGTGCACATGAACACACTCCAAGAGATATGCATGAGTGATTTGCATTTAGATAGAAATACAGAGGAAGAATAATAAAATTACCATAAAAGGCAATCAGTCAAAACTCAATTGAACTTCTAATTTAAGCTCCAAATTTGAAAGTCCTGCAGTCTGGCTGACTCAGGGTTATCAATTTCTCACTGCATTTGAACCACACAAGATTTCTGTAAGAAATAAACTGTAAACATCTTGCTCACACACTCTTGTTAGTGTGATTTTGGTCAGCACCTGATTGTTGTGTTCTCTCCTCCAATTTAAATGGACCACATATTGCATATGGGTTAGCAAACTCAGCCTTAAGGCGCGATTTGAACAAATGACCTTCACTTAACTCCAATTTAGAGATACACAGAGAGAAAAAGTACAGAGGCATTTCACTCATTGCTAGCACATTGAACCATATGTGAACTAAGTGAACTTAAGCGTAAGAATGTTTCAGGAGTTGCTGAAAGTGCTTGCTGCATGATGGCCGAAACATGCACCCACATTACGTTCATCCATCAACTTGTGTTCAGTTGCCGACTTTGCACAATTCAAGTTCTCTTTCAAGAAACCCTTTGATGAGATCAAGTCTGTCGGCAGCTCGTGGGTTTCTATGAAGTAAAAAGGATTCAACTTGGTAAGAGATCACAGTGGTCTTTTTAACACACAACCCAAAATGTCTGATTGATACTATGAGCTGTAAAGGCCTTGAGAAGTTCAAGTGGTTTTGACCAATTGCTTGTTTTGGTGGTTTTTATTCATCTTACCCCAGATTTCTGTAACATGATCTAAATATGAACCTTCTGTGTGTATGTTTCATAGAATATATGCATGTACGTAGCTCCGCATGTCTTGTGATAATATGTATGCGCAATGATTTTGATGTCTTGCGGAAACAGTTGTGGAGTCTTCATGAACAAAGGGAGTTTTTACCAGTTTTACAGTTGAACAACTAAAACGAACAAATTGTTTTCTTTTAAGGTACTTAGATAGGTTTAAGGTTAAGGCTAATGTGCCCCAGAACCATTTCAGAGGTTTTGTTTCTTGGAAGTGAGAGTCTTGTGTGTCTTTCAGACATGTGCAGTAACTTATATAGGATGACCCAAAAATCCTCTCACATTTTAAAGGTAAAAAAAAGGTTAAAGATAATATATATTTTTTTTCATCATCATCATGATTTACACATCAAACTTAGTAAGTCAGGAGAGGCAGGGCTAAGGTCTGTTAGTAGCTCAACCCCAACCGTCATCAGTCGCCAACATGGCGTAGTCAGGAGCACACCATGTGTTTGATGTTGATGCATCCTTTGCAAACAAATGCTCCATGATCGTCACACAGAGGGCCTTCCGAAGACATTTTAGTATTCCATTGAATCAAAACATTCCAGAACAGCAGGCCAGTGGGTTAAGAATGTTAAGGCAACGAAATGTGGTTTCAGCAAGATGGAAGTATGGCACAGAGAGCTCACACACAAAGTGCTGAAGCAAATGTTTCTGGATCACGTGACCTGGTTGTGTGGCGATGTTGGGTGGCCAGCCCGTTCCCCTGACATCTTGTGAGTGACAAGTGTATACTTATCAACCCTAAACTCTTCATTTTCTACCCGATATGACTTCAGAAATCGCCCCCAGGCGTGTATAGACAATGATGGCCACCATTTGAGGGATGGAATAAAAACTGCAATATTTGAAGTTTGATGTGTGCAAATAATAATTAGGTTATCCTTAAAGATTTTTCATTCTTTACCAATAATTTCATTAAAATATTTTTAATAACAATGATTCGTACATGCTACACGAAAGCAATGAAATCCGATTTGACTCTTATCTGGAGATTTAAAAAAAAAAATCCTCAATGGATATCCCAAGTCCCCAGTGGATAATCAAACCAAAGGACACTCATTTTTGTATAGTGTTCACTTGAAGCTGGTGGCATCATTACTATCATGATTTAAAATAAAACATAAAATCTCAGTTTAGTTTGCTTTTCTTGTGTTTTCATGTAGCTTTAAATGCATTTACTTGTTATGTTTCCATGTAGTATGTACTAACTCTGAATAAGTAGCCTATAAAACAATGCCTTTAGCTACACAGCGCTTAACTAGATTCAGGGCGCGCAGAGCTCACCTGACCTGCCTCTGTCATAGTTAAAATATGTAAAATAAATAAATAAATAAATAAATAAAGTATAAAGTTCTTATTTTGATTTGTTTTTTGTTGTTTTTATTTAGTATATAGTAAAATTCTGAATGAGTTTAAAAACGTTACGTTAAGCCTACACCGTGCTTAGCACTGGAGCACTTGCAGCACATGCAGCTCGATATTCGATCTACCTCTATCATAGTTAAATACATGACAAACACTTAAATAATCTAAAATTTTGTTTGTTTTTTAGGTTCCCCATGTAGTATACACTAAAACAAATATCCACCTTTGGCTGAATGGATGCTGCTGATTTGAATATTCTTTCATGACACCCACCCGGCCTTCAGTGCATAATTGTTAATTATTGATAGTAAAGGTATAGAAATGTAATTCAGATAAAATCTAAGATCTAAGAAGTATTCTGTTGTGAGAAAATAATCAGTGATGGGAAGTTGAGATGCAATTTGACACAAAATAGAGGTGTTGTTATCACCCCAAAGTGTGAATAGAAGCACAGCATTATGCGTTTTATTCCTCTATATTTAATAAAGTATGGAATGTCATATTTCTATCTGTTGTTTACAGTTTGATTTGATAGTGTGTTGAATTCATGAAAAAAGCTTCTACTAATGCTTTAGATGTCTATCGGTCTGTCTGTTGGTCTGCCTGTTGGTTGGTCTGTCAGTTGGTCAGTTGTCCATCTATCTATCTATCATCCCTGAAAGAAGATATTTGCTATTATCACCAAGGGCATAACCATAGTTTAGACATTGGTGGGATCCAAATGAAAACTCTCCCCTAGAAAGGAGAAGTGCATTTCCCTCAATTCTATTATATTATTATATGAAAATTATATTGTGATTGGAATCACTAGAATGAGCAGTGGACTTTTAAGTTAATTCCAAGTTCCAAGTTTATTTGTATTTTGTTGATTTGTCTCAAAATGAATGTGATATTTTACAATGAAAAGTTTAATAGGAATTAAATCACAGATTTGTACAAAGAATTAAATGTGAAATCTTGATTTTGAACTGAATGTAAACAAATGTATTATTTTTTTATAAATGTATTACCATTTTAATTTGATGCTAATGTTATTTGCTTTAAACCACCCAAGCCTATCAGTTCAAATGTCAGTTGAATTTTAACTATTTAAATGTCAATCACACATCACACCCAGGGCAGGTAGATTATATCTCATATTATTTTATTAGCAACACAATAACAACCAAACTCTCCATCCAAATCCTCCTACTCTCATCCTCCTCCCGTTCTCATTAGGTCTGTGACTGTACGCGTGCGGGAGGGGCGCATTGATTTACACAAACGTAGTTTGCCTCGGAGGCGGAAGCAGATAGCCTACCTTATAATTCCTTAACAAATGGATACAGGAAAATAAATCGTAGGAGGCTCATAAAAGTGGTTCATATGACATATATTAATGTATATTATTGGAATATTGGCTGGGTAAAATTTGTATTTTCCCGATATTGCGGGGACATGTCAAGAATATGAGGTTACGCCCATGATTATCGTGTTACATTGTTTATAGCAACAGTAAACTGACATTTCTCAAGTCCACCCTGTTCTCCTCTTTCCTGAAGTTAATAAGAAAAGAAAATGGAGCTTTTCTTGTTACTGAGAAACCAGAAAGTTCAAACTACTCTATGCTGAAGATTCTCTAGTATGAGAAAACAGAAAGTTACAGTTTTACCTCAGTGTAGATCCTGGGAACTCCTTTCATGCTCAATAAACTTTGCCTCATGGTAAACTTCACCTTATCAAATTACACAACTTTTTTTTTTTTTTTTTTTTTTTTAATCTGTGTATGCAGATTTGTGCTTGTGCTTGTTTGAGTTTCCTCCGGGCACTTCCCACACAATCTAAAGACATGCACATTAGGCTAATTGGCTGCCCCTGGTTCTGTGTGTGCTAGCCCTGTAATGGTCTGGTGAGCTGTCCAGGGTCTACCCTGCCTTCTCCCAGTGTCAGCTGAGATATGCTCCAGCCTCCCTGTGACCCTAGAAGGACTAAGTGATTCAGCAACTGAGTGAGTAAGTGAGTATATGCAGATTTGCGGTTTACGTGAATTACGAGTTGAAAATTAATCAGTCACTGACCAATCAGAATTGTGCATCCAACAGGGCTGTAAAATTAATATATTATATTATATAACAGATGACTAGAAACAAAGAGCATTAAAGGTGCAAAGTACAAGGATGAAAGATGAAAAACAAGACCTGCCAGTAAATGTTAAAGAGTCTTAAAAATGGTGATCAGGAATTCCAGGAGAAAAAATGTTTGGTACATTTGGTACAATCACTACAGAATGACAGTTTTAGACCAGTTGCTCAACTTGTTTGATCCTGGCGTGTTTGATAAAAAAGTATGTTTTATTATCACACATTATCTGTTTTGAAACTATAAAAAAAAATGAAAAAGAAAGAAAGAAAGTCTACCTTTATTACTTATGAAATGACAATTTTTTGCTATTTCTTCCTCCTTTTTTTATAAAGATGTGTGTGTGTGTGTGTGTGTGTGTGTGTGTGTGTGTGTGTGACAGTGAGAAATAAATACACTTGTTGTGGCCTGGGACATTTTTGACATTCCAGCGATTTGTCCACTTATCCTTAAAAGTCTACACGTCTCAACATGTGCGGGAAATGCTCTGCCTTAAGTACATCTGTGGTATACTTTGGTGTGTTGTAAATAGTGTACTTGTGCGTGTTCCTGTGTGTGTGTGTTTGTGTAAAAAGAGAAATTGAAAAAAAAGAAAGAATTTGATGCATCATCTCCTTTGTGTGAATTGTTCTGCGTGTATTGTAAATGACGTTTAACAATTTTATCTGAGCTCTGAGGTCAGTTTTCCAGTTTTACTTTGTCGTAGAAAGTGGTTTTGTTTAAATGATTTAACAGACACTTCACTTAAGAGAAGCGTCATTCAGAATTTGCTTACTCACTCATTGTCTGTCTCTGTCTCTCTCTACCTCTCACCATGCATTCAAAGACTCTTACAGTCATCGTCTGAGCCTGAAGAATCCTCTCACCGTCTATCTCTGATTAAGAGCTCAGTTTTACTGTTTGTATTAACCACTGTTCCCCCTGCTTTGTCCCAACAGCAACCAAACTGCCTACGTTATTCTGTCTTAAACCTTACTTCTGCTGATGCAGATGATTTATTGGAAGGCGTATTTGTGTCCAAAGGCCTTTGCTGACTACATCTGGTCTGAAGAATCTTTTCTACAGTGCAATTGTAGTTTTAATCAGAAACAGATAATGATCCACAAACTTGGAAGAGGAAATAAGCCAGTTAATATACCAGTAGTGTCGAGAGATATCAGTGAGGTTTATTAATGGATCATGGCTGATGCAGTTCCACAGATTGGTTTTGCATGTATACAGTTCAACTTTTTCTACACACAGTAGCCCATATGTTTGATACAAGTCTTAAATATCAGTCTTCTCTCACATAAAGGACGTGAGACGGAGGTTAAAAATCTCGCACCCATACAGTATCGGTTCATCTTAGATTAACTCAAGCGCAGAGAAATTGGTATTTGCATTAGTAAATGCTAGACAAAGCATCAAGGTGGGGAACAGGTGCTGTAGTTTATTGTGTACTTCCTTAATAAAATAATAAAGTCTTTAAAGTAGTTTCTAATTTATAATTACTGATGTAACTGCAACTAAAGAAAATATATTAATCTTTATGTCACAGGATACTAAGCTTAGTAGCTGACACTACACATTTGTTTAGGCATGTACATTACAATTTATTTATTTTTTTCATCTTGCATTATTGATTAACATTGTTTGTTTTATTAATAGATGATTACAAACATTCATAGTTGTCTATGTGTCACAATGTTTACATTTTGACACCTTTCTCTGGCTTACGTAAAGGTGCTTTGCAAGTGTTCTTACATACACGGTGAACATCAGTGACACCGGGTAAAAATTCAAGACTGAGTTAAAATGAAGCCATTGCTATTATAGTGTATGAGCAGTGAGCAGAAGTAGCATTTTGTTTATTATGCAGAAGCGGCTCTACATTTAACACACTGTTCAAAATCATTAACTTCAGGCTGCATATAAAACTACATACTATTTATGCTATTAACCCTGACTGTGATTCCATAATTGATACATTTACATATGCAATTAAATATATTAAAAAAAGCATTAATATTAAATACAGGTAAGGGTACTTTATAACACCTCCAACACACATTGCAGATAAAGAAAATCTACAAAGTATATGGAATCTCTCCAACAGGATTTTACTTGTCTCAGGCCACTATATATACAGTTTTCCTTTAAATACACAGATATAGAGGATATAGAAAATAATCACCCCCTTTAAATTTTCACATTTTGTGGCTTTGCAGCCCAAAATTTCAGTTATGGTTGGCAAGGCACTGTTAAAAGATCTCAAGTTTATTTGTCATATACAGGGAACAATGGAGCATCACTACCCGCAGTGAAATTCTTGGACTTAAAGCCCCCTCAATATTGCACTTAAAGAAACACGTATTGCACCTAAAGAAGCATTTAGATAAATATAAAAGTAAATATAAAAATAAATATATATATAAATAAACTGTAGAAACTGTCCCTGAATCTGCTGGTTCAAGTCCGGATGGTCCTGTACCGTCTGCCTGATGGCAGGAGTGTGAAGAGTGTGTGGCTGGAGTGGCTGAGATCCTGGATGGCTGACAGTTCAGTCCTGGTGATGCGCTGCGCTGATCTGCGGTCCATAGTATTACAGCTGCCGTACCAGGTAGTGATGCAGCCAGACAGAATACTCTCGTTGGTGGACTGGTAAAAGTTGGTGAGTCAATTCCAAACCTCCTCAGCCGCTGAAGAAAGAAGAGCCGTTGTCTCGCTGCTTTCGTGATCACACCCACATGATGTGACCAGCTCAGATCCCCGGTGATGTTGATCCCCAGGAACCCTGAAGCAACTGACTTTCTCCACCTTTTTCTCCTTGATGTGGATAGGGTGTGACCTCCACCATGCAGTCTCCTGTAGTCCACGATGAGCTCCTTGGTCTTGCTGACATTAAGCAGCAGGTTGTTGTCCCGGCACCATGATGTCAGGGCTCTCACCTCTGTTGTCTAAGCAGACTCATCTCCGTCTGAAATGCAGGTGATGATGGTGGTGTCATCTGCAAATTTGATGACAGTGTTGGAGCTGTGTGTGGCTGTACAGTCATGGGTGAAGAGGGTATACAGCAGGGGGCTGAGCACACATCCCTGGGGGGCACCAGTGCTGAGCGTCAGTGTGGAGGACATCACACTGCTGACCCCCACCACCTGTGGTATGCCTGTCAGGAAGTCCAGGATCCAGTTGCATAAGGAGACACTGATGCATAGATTCCGGAGCTTCATGACAAGCCTGGATGGAATTATGGTGTTGAAAGCAGAGTCAATAAACAGCATCCGTACATAAGTGTTCTTGTGGTTCAACTGTGAGAGAGCAGTATGCAGAGCCAGTGTTATTGCATCATCTATGTATCTGTTTGACCAGTAGCTGAACTGAAAAGGGTTGAGTGTAGCAGGAAGTGAAGATGTGATGTGAGCTTTGACTATACGCTCAAAGCACTCCATGATGACGGAGGTTAGAGCTACTGGGCGATAGTCGTTAAGGCAACTTACATTAGGTTTCTTTAGGACAGAGATGACGGTGGTCCCCTTGAAACATGTGGGGATGACAGCAAGGAGCAGGTAAAGGTTACAAATGTCAGTGATATATATACAGGGCATAGAAGGTGTTCTGCTCCTCAGGTAGAGAAGCAGTCACCTCCCCCACATTAAAGCTTTTTCCCTTGTAGTCTGTGATGGTCTTTAGCCCACTCCACATGTGCCTAATGTTTGAGCCACTGTAACAGGATTCCTCCTTTTCTCTGTACTGTCCTTTGGCTGTTTTTATTGCTTTCCTGAGATTGTACCGGGCTTTCCTGTACTCAGATGGATCTCCGGATTTAAATGCAGCTGTCCTCGCTCTGAGTGCAGCATGAACCTCTCCACTGACCCATGGCTTCTGGTTGGGACAAGTCCGTACATTAACCCATGGTACGACATCAGCGATGCATTTGAGAATGTACCCGGTAACATATTCAGCGTAGTCATTCACAATACTGTTGGCGGCAGTCCAGAAAACTTCCCAGTCTTTAGTGCAGAGGCAGTGACGCAGGACGGTGTCTGATTGGTTGGTCCAGTGTTGAACAGAGCGTTTCATTGGCTGCTCCCACTTCAGCTTCTGCCTATAGGCTGGAAGCAGCAGGACCGAGGAGTGATTTTGTAGGCGTGTGCAAGCAGAGTGTAAACACTGTCCAGAAATTAATGGCCACGTATTGGAAAGTCTACGTGCTGGTAGTACTTCGGCAGAACTTTTTTCAGGTTTGCATTGTTAAAGTCCCTAGGCACAATGAAAGCAGCCTCTGGGTGTAGTGCTTCCTGCCGGTCGATAACCTCATACAATTTGACTAGCACCGCGTGGTGTCGTCGTGGGGGGAATATAGACAGCGGTACAGAACACTGCTGTAAACTCTGGGCAAATAAAAAGGTCTGCCCTTGACCATGAGGTGTTCATGATCTGGATAGCACACCGACAAAACTGTTTGTACATCCACACACCACCGCTATTTAGTCATAATGCACATGCCACCTACCCTGCACTTCCCGATTCCTCTGTCCGGTCCTGACAGTGAATGGAGAGGCCCTCAGGAACAATAACCGAATCAAGGACCAAGGGGTCCAGCCATGTCTCCATAAAACTAAAGACATTGCAGTCCCTAATGTCACGGTGGAAGGTCATCCTGGCCCGTAGTTCATTCAGGCTGTTTTCCAAACTTTGGGCATTAGCTAGAAGAATACTGGGAAGTGGGGTACGGTGTTGTCTGCTCAGGTAAGCCACTTCCATTCATAAAAAAGTCTGTTGGTGGGGTCTGAGATATTCTCGGATGTCCAGAAGAGTTTGTCTGTTGTAAGTGATCACTGCATTGCATGTTGCCAGAATACTTGAAAATAGCACTAAAAACACTAGAAAACAACACAAAGTTGAGGAGGACACCGAGTGACAGCAACCATGCTCGACTGCTCCATCTTTAAATAATGAGTTTCAGGGATAAAGCTGTGGAGAGGCACAAGTCAGGAGGTGGATGTAAACAAATTTCTAAGTTTTGATCAATCCCTGGAAGCGCAATTAAATCCATAATCAACAAATAGAAGTGTTTGATACTTCTACAACCCTTCCTGGATGGAAATGGATGGAAACACAAGAAGGAAACTGGTCAGAGTGGTTACCAAGAGGCCTATGGTAACTTGGAAGAGCTACAGGAATTTTTGGCAAAGAATGGTCATTGTGTGCATGTACCGACAGTATCACAAATGCTTCATTAATGTGGCTGGAATGGGAGGTTTGCACCTAGTTGATTCTGGAAAAAAATGTTATGGTTAGGTCTCATCTGTAAGGAAGACTGGGCAAATATTGCACAGTATAGATGTGCAAAGTTGGTAGATAAAAATCCCAACAGACACATGGCTGTAATTAAAACAAAAGGTAGTTCCACAAAATACTGAGAGAGGAAATGATTCGTAACGTGTAAAGTGTAATCTTTTTATTTGTTTTATCAATAATTTTTATTTTATTGATTTATTTAGTTAGTTAGTGGTTAGCACGTCTACCTCACAGCAAGAGGTCCTGGGCTCTAGTCCAGGGGCTGACAAGGTTGTTTCTGTGTGGAATTTGCATGCTTTCCTCTAACTCGCATGGGTTTCCTCCCGGTTCTCCGGTTTCCTCCCACAGTACAAAGACCTGCATATTAGGTTTTTTGTCTGTTCCAAATTGCCCCTAGATGTGAGTGTGAATGGGTGTGTTGCCCTGCAATGGTCTGGCGAGTTGTACAGGGTGTACCCAGTGTCGGCCCATGTGATCCTGGTAAGATTAAGAGGTTCAGCAAATGAGTGAGTGAGTGAACTGTTGCTATTATATCTTTTACTTGGCTGTTTTAAGTTGCAGTGAGTAAATACATCTGCAAAAATATCTTTTTTTGTCTGTATTTCAGGCAACAAAGCTAAGCAACAAAATGTTTTTTTTTTAGAGGGGTGTATTTTTGTAGCGGAGTGACTCTTTTCTATACCAACTGTATTCATTAAAATTCTCCTTTTTTTCATTAATATATGAATCTATTTATCATAGTATGCTTGAATCATCCTTTATGAGTCATCTATAATACGTAGGTTATGAAAAACGTGCGTGTTTGTTCCACAACATTAACTCAAGCCTGTCACTTATGCCTGTGAAACATTTGGAATATTCCACAAGTCGCATTTTCAACAGGAAGTGGATCCAAATTCTCTGAATCTCTCCTCTTCATTGTTTCTCATTATTGTCAATGATCCTGGTATTGAGTCAGGAGGTCCCTGTTTCTCAAATGTTAGTCAACCTTATTATTCGCTCACTCGTCACTCACTCATTTGCCAAGCCACTTGATCCTACTAGGGTCATGGGGAGGCTGGAGCCTATCTCAGCCAACACTGATATACCAGACCATTGCAGGGCAACACACACACACACACACACACACACACACACACACACACACACACATACACACACACACACACACCAGGGGTCAATCTGGAACATGCAAGCACAGGGGGAACTCCACACAGAAACGCCTGGGAATCAAACCCAGGACCCTCTTGCTGTGAGGCGGACGCGCTAACCACTGTGCCACCATGCCGCCTACCTTATTATTAATTTAAGGCAAAATGCAGCCATTTTCAGGGAAGAATTAGATCTCTCATCTAGGCATTTCCTATGTGACCACTTCTTCTTGTGTTCATAGCGGCAGTTATTTGATGTACAGTGGCTTCGATTGATGCACTGTGCTAGTCATGCAAATTTAGGGACATTTACAATTCAATTTATGGTTTATCAGTGCAGATATATAATGCACCTGCTCTACACACACACACACACACACACACACACACACCTGCGTTTGAGGTTCAGCAGTGCTTGTTGCTATGACTCATGGCCCTTATCGGATATAAAGCAGCTGTTTTCACTCTGTTTGCAATCTGAAGATATATCTAGGCAAAAATCAGTTGTTTTTGGAAATCTACTTAAATAAACTCTTCTTGCTAATCCAATTTTATTGGGTAATATATTATAGGTTATGTATCATATTATAGGCAATAAAATATTAGGAGGTAATGAGTATCCACAAAAACCAGCTGCATCTCTGAACAGTGTAATTTACTTAAGCAAAGCGTATAATGATTAAGCAGGGTTTCCTTCAGAGGAAACTCCAAGGTCGCCAATATACCAATATGTTAGTGGCAGAGCCACTGTGATTAGCATTTCTTATACAGATTTTTGTTCATGTTAAAATCATTTATGTTGGGGTTTTAAAACATTTTGTTGGCCTGGAAAGGTCTCCTAAAATGTTGCAAGGTAGATTTCACTGTGCAACGTCATATTATTCCCTTGAGAGTATGGAGTCAACCATGTGATGCATGCTTTTTTCATAACAAAGGCCTATAATGGCTTTTCTGTGTAACTATATGAATATTTTTATTAATGAATTTACTGTTTATAAGGGATGCACAGCAATGAAGAAGGTAGATTCACCATCTTTTTGGTTTCCTCCAACCTTGAAAAACATACTGGGAAGTAAAGTGGTGAGTCTAAATTGCTCTTAGATGTGAACAAGTGTGTGAATGTTTGTAGTGTCCCATCCAGAGTATTCAGTATTCGGCTCAAGCACACTGTTTTCTGGTATAGTTCTAGGACCTGCTACAAGCCTGATCAGGATATCACGCATACTAAATTAAAGGAATCAATTTCATTCATTTATTTTCTGACCCGCTTAATCCTAACTAGGGTCGAAGAGAGGCTGGCACCCATCTCAGCCGAGGGCAGAGTACACCCTGGACAGCTCGCCAGGCCATTGCAAGGCAGAAACGCTTTGATGGCAACCTAATGGCCTACTCTTTACAAACGACAGCAATGGTTCTTTTACATGCCTCTCACCACAGACGGTGAGAGACATGGCTGGCCTTTGATAACCCAGTTAACTGCACTGTGGGGACAGCAGTGTCAACCTGGTGATAATGGGGCTTGAACCCCCGACCTTCGGATCAGTAAGCCAGCACCCTACCACCAGATCACCACTGCCCAGGAATCAATTTTTTTTATTAAATTATAAAATAAGCTGCTTATTTCTCCCTGATTTTTCATCTTAGAATGCAAGGAAACACTCCGAGAGACAACATTAGAGGAACCGGAATAAAAAGTGAACCTTTTCTTTTTTGAGTAGCACTGAATGGCAGGATTATACATTTTTACTCTGCCACAACTGTAAAGATATTTATATATTTATATGTAAATATATAAATATATAAATATATAAATATATATATTTATATGTAAATATTAAATGATATTTATATATATTTATATGTAAAGTATAAGCATCCCTTATTTCCTAATTTAGCAATAACCCCAAGCCTAGGAAATGAATCGAAGCCATCCTTGTTTGATGTACCTGCATGTAACACAAGACTGTACTTACTTACTCACTCAATCATTTGCTGAACAGCTTACAACTACTCACCAGACCACCACTAGGCAACACACACCAAACAATTCACACCCACAGCCAGTAAGTTACAAATTGCCAGTTAATGTGCATGTTTTTGGACTGTGGGAGGAAACCAGAGTACCCAGATGAAATCCATGCAAGCACAGGGAGAACATGCAAACTCCACACAGAAACGACTGAGCCTGGGAATCCAGGACCTTCTTGCTGTGAGGTGGACATGCTAACCACTACACCACTGTACCGCCCACAAGTACATTGCTGCCCCAGTGTAATTCATCATATCTTTCCTCCATCATAGTTATTATTGACATCTAATTCATTCATGTTTTAGTCCAGTTAAGACTCCTGTTCTCATGATTTCCCTCTGCCTACAGACATGGCCACCAGAAATACAACACCCACATGCACTCCCACAATCCACATCACCACAGATTAAATCACTCAGAACTGTTTCTAGTTGACTAATCAGGATGGTGGCATAGAGGTTTGCGTATTCGCTTCACAGCAAGAAGGTTCTGGGTTTGAGTCCCAGGTTCTGCAGGGGTGATTCTGTGTGGAGTTCTTCCTTTGCTTGTGTGGGTTTCCTTCGGGTACTGCGGTTTCCTCCCACACTCCAAAAACATGCACATTAGGCGAATTGGCTGTCCCAAATTTCCAAAAGAAATAGGCAAAATAGGTCAGCTCTGTAATTCAAACTGCCACCTGGGGTCATGGAGAGGTTGGAGCCTATCCCTGCCACCTCTGCACGAAGGCAGAGTACACCCTGAACAGCTTGCCAGTCTGTCGTAAGGCCCGTACACACATAACCATTTACACGCACACTTACAACTTGGTACAATTTTAGCCAATTAGCCTAATGTGCAAGTTTTTGGGCTGTTGGAAGAAACCAGAGTACCCAGAGGAAACCCACGCAAGCACAAGGACACCATGCAAACTGCACAGAGAAGCACCCTTGTCGAGTCTTGGACTCGAACCCAGGACCATCTTGCTGTGAGGCCAATGTGAAAACCACTACGCTACTGTGTCGTCCCTCCAACAATCCAGTCTGGCTCCTATCATCAACCAGGTGTCTCCACCCATGGAACTGTGACTCACTGGATTTTTTTCCAGCATGTTTATTTGTTTGTTTGTTTGTTTGTTTTTTCACACATAATCAATATGTGTGAGAAAACGCTGCGACAGCTTTCCAATTCTGCCATTTATGCTTAAGTCCCAAAGTTTACATCTGAGTCATTAAACTGTGATTTATGAGGATGGAATCTCTTCCCATCCTCCTCCTTTTCTCTTTGATCCATAACTTCAACAAAAATATGATACAGCACCAGATCATTCATCCTCTTCTCCCTGCTTCCTTCTGAGATGTCTGAACTCTTTAGCATGCCTCTACAAATCGCACACATGCTGCTGCCGTTGCCGTTCTGGAATCCACAGCCTGAGTGTGTGTAAGTGTGATAGGTGTGTGTGGATGCTGCAACCGTGGGCTGTGTTGAGGAAAAGAGGGGCAAATAGAAGCCAAGGGGAAGTACAGGGAAATCAGAGAACCCTGAGAGCAATGAAGCAGGAACTGGAAGGATGATCTCCTTCATTTGTCACTCACAGGCAATGATTAGAGTATCTCTGTCTCCTCTCTAACTTTATTTCACATTCTGCTTGGTGAAGCTCTTTGATGTTTCTTTCCGGTGCCAATTCTTTGTCTTTGATTCTCTCATTTCCTTGTAGATCTCGTTTGTATATTCACTTCATTTTAGTTCAGCTCATTTTAATTAGCATGTCCATACTTAGCTGCAGCATTGCTGCAGCACTGGTGATTCACCACCTCTATATTTTAATGGTTTTCTTAAATGCCTTGCAGCAGTTGGCTTTTCCTGTAGACTCTCATGAGCACCACTTCATCCAGGGGGAGAGATTGGTGTGAAAAATGGGGCAGGTTTAATTTCCTAAGAAAAGACTGTTGTTTTGTCAATCATGGCATTTTTTTTTCAAACACTTTGACATGACAAAAACACTCTCCGCTGTGTTCCATGAATGCTGCAATCTGATATTATTGTCTGACAGGCCCAAATAAATCATGGAGCGTCATTATGGAGTGGTGGTTAGCATGCCCACCTCACAGCAAGAAGGTCTTGGGTTCGAGTCCCGGGCTCAGCGAGGTAGTCTCTGTGTAGGACTTGCATGTTTTCCCCTTGCTTGCTTAGGTTTCCTCCAGGTATTCTGGTTTCCTCCCACAGTCCAAAAACATGCACATTAGGCTAATTGGCTGCTCCAAATTGCCAGCAGATGTGAGTGTTTGTGTGAATGGGTGTGTATGTGTTTTGGCCATGCGATGGACTGGCGAGCTGTTCAGGGTGTGCCCCGCCTTCGCCCAAAGTTGGCTGAAATAAGCTTCAACCTCCCTGCAACCCAAGTGGGATTAAGTGGTTTGGCAAATAAGTGAGTGATTGAGTGAAACCCAAACAACAACATGTGGGGCACCAGTTGAGGACAATGCTTAGCTTTACTTTGCAGTTTTGCTGTTTCGTGCTTCAGAATGACTTCACGGGTTGGGGACAGTTTTGGGAATTACCAGTGGGGTTGCCCTACTTTAAGAAAAAAAATGTAAATAAAAAATAAAAATAAATAAAATAATAATAATAATCATAATAATAATAATAATCATAATAATAATAATAATCATAATAATAATCATAATCATAATCATAATCATAATCATAATCATAATAATAATAATATTAATATTAATAATAATAATAATAATAATAATAATCAAATAAATAAATAAAAACAGTGAGGGAGTAGAAAGGGAGGGGGGCAGTTCAGTGCTCTGAGCCACTAATTTGTGATTCTTATCAGGTCCTGACAGGTTGCACAGGAAGCTAAAATGTGTGGCTTTAAGAGGAAACCAGTCAGCTCTCATTACTGAGCTGAGCTGCTGAGCCATAGGAGAGTGCTCGTCTCCTACTGACCTTTTGATAGCATTCCCAGAACCATCAAAAAACATTTAAAAACATTAATATGGGTCTCTTATGAGTTGTCTCTTTTCTGCACACTTTTTTGGCTCAGGTGTGTCTCCATTTTCCAATGACATTATGTTAAGTGTTCCGAGGGGCTTACGAATATTCCCCCATATTTTTTTTCCTCTTTAGACAAAAATGAAATATGATGGAGAAACCAGTCTCCTCGGCACTCATCTTCCTGTTACGAATGAATACGTTCATTTTTTTAAATGCTAAGGATCGAGCTGTTCCTTTACTGAACACCCAATAGATTTCTTCAACCTCTGACATACCAACACACACACACACACACACACACACACACACACACACACAAAACCCTCCCAATGTTTTTTTTTTTTTTTCTTTCCTGGCTTCCCATAGACTTTGCTGCAAATGGTTTCCATTAATAGCCTTTTTCTGAGGGGTGGAGGGTGGCTGTGAGTTAATCTCTCCTCCCACCTGCGGTCCTCAACAGGAACTCTGCTGCAGTTCTATGGCCGCTCCTGTGGATCTGACACTTAATTACAGCGTGGAACGCTCGTACTGAGTCAGGTGTTGTCAGGAGGCGCGATTAATACTGCTGACAACGACCAAGCTGGAAGCCAAGTCTACGACATGAGTACACTGAAGTCCAACTGTGATTCAATACGTGGCAGTGTATTAATATAAACCACCACTATTCATTAGACTTTGCAGCTGACAACTGGCTCGGAGTGTTCCTGGAAACAAGTGTGATCAGTGGTTCCTTTTTAGGAAGTAATATTATACTCCTTATAAGTCCTTGAGAAAAACAAGGGGTTTTGTTTCACTCTGCATAACATGACAGCCACAACCTTAAGCAGGAGTAACTGTTTAAACAGGATGAAAATGAGACGGTTTATTCAGCTGAGATATGGCTTGTTAATGATTACAAAACCTCTTCATTGCATGAGTGCGTTTTTGGAATCAAGAAAATTATTATTATTTTCACCAATGTACCTCAACACTGTTTGCAGTGGATTGACTTTAGACTAAGTGACATCCTTTACATGCGGTACGGTGGTGCAGTGGTTAGCACATCCGCCTCGCACCAAGAAGGCCTGGGTTTTGATTCCCATGCTCAAGCGTTTCTGTGTAAAGTTTGCATGCTCTCATTACATGTGCTTGTGTGGGTTTCCTCCAGGTACTCCAGTTTCCTCCTATAGTCCAAAAATATGCACAGTAGACTAATTGGCTGTTCCAAATCACCCCAGGTGTGAGTGTGAGTGTTAATGGTATGTGAGTGTTGCCCCTGCAGTAGTCTGGTGAACTGTTCAGGGTGCACCCTGCCTTGGTCCAGAGTCGGCTGAGATGGGCGCCAGCCTTCCCGTGACCTTAATTAGGATTAGAAAATGAATGAAGGAATTAATGACATCCTTTACAATCCATTTGGGTGTTCTATACCAAATAGATGCGTACACAGGACATCTATTGAAAGCAGCAGTTGATGTATGTTCTTAAAAAAAAAAAAAAAACATGTCTGGACATAAAAAATAAACTCTCTGTTGTAAATCAGGCTCGAAGAGCTCACATTTGACCTGGAAAGTAATATATGACTGTGTGGCGCTGTGATTGTCAAGGTCCTGTTCAATTTTTTTGCCATGTCCAGGACCATTCAGCAATTCCATGGAAATTTATGTCTAAGCCTGAATCCTAGCACTTTGCCATATGGTGAAGGATGATGGGAAAGAAAAAAAAGTGGGGGATGGAGCATAGTTCAGGCTTCCACTCTTCAACTCCTCTTCTGCCATTGTCACTAAAATGGAGATGTTTGCTTTCATGTGTGTGCGATGGGCCAAATAGCAAATTCTGTGAGATGCTGCCAAACAAGAGCACTTAAAGGAGGTCTCTAAGGAGGTAACGGTGCTTAACAGGAAGGAAAAAAGCGAGGAATCCAATTTTATGGGGTAACAGGAAATTTTGACAAAAAAATCCCTAAGGATTATTGTTTAATCTTACCATGTGTCTTACAGTTTTTTTTCTGTTCCTGGAAATATATGGCATCTGCTTCCAGAATAACATCCTGTTTAAGACGAGCAAAATCCCAGATTTTCTGAGAAAAGTGAACAATGAATGGTGCAGGTTTACCCACCCACAAATACATATACAAGCATGCAGCTTTAATTGTACTGTATGTAACTGTATGCCGTGGCCTAAAGGTTAGAGACACAGGCTTGTGATCAAAATGTTTCCAGTTCAGTTCCCAGGACCGACTGCAAAGCATCCATGGCTCAAGTGCCCTTAGGCAAGGCACGTAACCCCTAACTAGGTGTGGGTTTGCTGTCTATTGCTCCTAAACTAAGTGGTTGTGTGTGCTCACTACTGGTGTGTAAGGATGGGTTAAATGCAGAAGTCAGATTCACTGCTCGCTGTTCACAGTGTGTGTTTGTGTGTGTCTCTGTGTGTGCCTTACTGTCAAAAGGTGTTGATTTATTTTCTATAACTGCAGTTTGGTCAGTAGTGCCAGCTGTAACTGAAATCTTATTGCATCCCAATACGGCGTGGTGATGTAGCTTACAGCAGGCTATGGTCGCTGAACTGCTGGATGTCCAAGTGGTGTTCCG
>JAQMYF010000001.1:7976240-7986905 GCA_030014195.1 Neosilurus mollespiculum
GAGTCCTGTGGTCTGTCCTGGTGTGCTGATGCTGGCTGGAGTTCTCATCTTGGAAGCCCCTCGCTCCTGCTGATGAAAATTCATATGGGCTTAGATCTGCACTCAGCGACGGTGAAGATGACTTTTTACTGCCAGTGATATAAACTCTCTTGCTGCAATTATTTAGGACTTACAGTTGTGGTATAACCAACCGGACTACATGTTGGACTGTTATGCAGTTTTCTTATATGGTTTTTATTCTATGGCCTCACCCAAATGAGGATGAGTTTCCCTTTTGAGCCTGGTTCCTCTCAAGGTTTCTTTCTTGTGTCAACTGAGGGAGTTTTTCCCTGCCACTGTCGCCGCATGCTTGCTCATTAGGGATGTGTAGGGGGTTGTGTAGGGGGTTGTAGAAAAATGTTTAAATTCCTCCCTAAATTAATTTTACTATGTAAAGCTGCTTTGTGACAATGTCACTTGTAAAAAGCGCTATCCAAATAAAACTGAATTGAATTGAATTGAATTGAAATCTCAGGTTTATATTAATGTACCTGTTGTAATATTTCATTTATTCATTAATTTGCTGAACCGCTTAATTCTCCTATGGTCAGTTGACTCTTGGCAAAGGTGGAGTACACCCTGAACCATTCTTAAGTCCATGGCATTGCCTACACACATGCATATACACACACAAAATTGGCTTCCTATCTATCTATGATACATTGACAGGAAAAAAAAAAGACTTGATCAAAGCATGTAATCTCCATGGCATTGTTGTTTCAGTTGGTCAGGTCGAGGCCCAACAACATTAATGTGGCAATAAAATGAAGTCAGCTGATGAGCTGAATGTAGTGAATGAGCAGGTTATCACATCAGTGGATCTTCCCTGGTGGCACGGATATAAAATGGGGTTTCAAATAATAAAATAGTGGTTCAGGGAGCATGAGGAATCATTTTCACATATGTATTGGCATCCCAGAGTCCTGACCTTAACTCTATTGAAAGTTGTCGAGATGTGCTGGAGAAGACTTTATGGAGTGGTTCAGTTTTTCACTTATCAATTCAAGACGTCAGTGAGACATGAACCTGACACTGGATGGGAATAAATGTTAAGTTGTTTAAGTTTGTTGAAATGATGGCATGATGATTAAGATTTTTTTTTGGCCGGCCAGTGTATATCCTACCTAATGTCTATCGGGGAGCCCCACTTTTAGGCACTGCTTAAACCTATACAGATATATTACCAGTGAAGGGTAACAGCGTATTCAAGGTTTCAGACATGAGGACATTTTTAGGATGAAGGACATTGCAGTTTTATGATAAGGGCACTTTGTTTGGACGTTTTGCAACAACAAATGTTATTTGCGTTATTGTTGGTTTTTGACTGTTTATTTTTCTTTACAGTACATTGTCATACATTAATAAACAAAAAATTTAATTTCAAGCAAAATGTTGGCATATGAAAGGAATAAAATCATTTGGACATACTGTTAGTGTAAAGGCTGCATAATGGCATAGAGGTTAGCAGGTCCGCCTCACAGCAAGGCCCTGGGTTTGAGTCCTGGGCCCGGTGAAGGCGTTTCTGTGTGGAGTTTGCATGGTTTCCCCATGCTTGCATGGGCTTCCTCCAGGTACTCTGGTTTCCACACTCCAAAGACATGCACATTAGGCTAACTGGCTGTTCCAAATTGTCCCTGGGTGTAAGTGTGAGTTTAAATGATTGTGTGTGTATGTGTGTGTGTGTGTGTGTGTGTGTGTTGGCTCTGTGGTTGATGGGCGAGCTATTTAGGATGTACCCTGTCTTTGCCCAGAGGTGGTTGAGATAGGCTCCTGTCTCCCTGCGACCCAAGTAAGATTAAATGATTCAGCAAATGAATGAATGGTATTGGAAAAATTTTCAGTTGGATCAGTAATTTGGCCACATCATACTAGCATTAATTATGTTTATTTATCATTATTATTTTTTCTATAACAGCTTCAAGTCTCCAGGTGTTTTATCTTGTACCTATGGTACTTTATTTATTTATTTATTTTACAGATTTTTTTCCTATAAGGAATGGGAAGACATTTTGAATAGGGTGTTAGGCTAATTTTCATTTGACATTTTAATTATAAAGAGTGAGGGTTGCTCAATAGAGCCCGTACCATACAGAAACTCCAGGGAAAGTCATGTCACAGTGGGCACTAAATGTCATGCCTAAGCCTGTTCAGATATAAAAGAAGAATATATCGATTTAAATAGTTATTATCGGAGTTAATGATGGCAGGTGCTCCAGCAGACATACCTTGAAATTCAAATAGAGTCAAGATTCATTCCATTTGACGTCATTTGAGGTTTCAATTACATTTCAGTCACATGCAAACACTCAAAATTGGTCTGCAGAGTATGCCAGCCATGCTCAGAGAGAAGCTAAAAAAAAAAAACAAAAAAAAAAAAAAAAAAAAACCACCTCACACTGATTAATAATGGAAAGAGCTCTGCTCATCAGTATGCTAACGATCTGGTTCTGGTCCACTAATCCCCCCCTTCCTTTCCTTGCCAATGAAAATCCCATTAGCCAATCAGTCTGCTTCACGTATAGCCCTTATAGTGACTCATAACCTTAAGAATAGCTGAAATATTAGTGTTTATGAAACGGAAGAGAACATTGTGCCTGGTATGGCAAAAAGAAAAAAAAAAGAATCAAAACAAACACACACACACACACACACACACACACACTCACACTCACACACACATGCGCGCGTGAGAGAAAAAAAAAAAAACATTATTTAAGAGGTCGCCATGTTTTTGTGTTTAAAAAATTGGTGCAATTATCCAAATCAAATGCTTCATTCCATTGACATTTCTCACGACATTCCTGTTCCATCATTATTTCCTTTATACATCATTTCCTCTGTTTTATTTTTCAGTTTGGTTTTAAAAGACATTCCAAAGCCATAATCCTGTAAGAGGAGGAAGTACTGATTTTAAAAATGATGACTCAAATGAATAATGGGCTTTATTGTTTTGATTATAATACACTTCAAGATAAGTAAGAATGGTAGTTGGCCTGGGTAACGACAAAAATCGGTCATGCTTTATCCCATTTTGTGGCCATGCTTCAGACTGTAAGTGTGACTTGTTTTATGATTCATTATAATAACTTAACTGATGTAACTTGAGGTAAAAAAAATTCATTATAATAAACTAACTGATGTAACTTGAGGTAAAAAAAAAATAAAGAAAAAAGATGTCAATGTACTTCTGAAGACATAAAATGGTACTTTGTAAATATCTATAAAATACACTGTGATTGTTATTATTAACTAGCAAAAAAAACGACTAAATGTGTACTTCCCTAATAAATGTACGTAACCCCTTATGCCTGTACTGTAGAGAACCCTTTACTTTCTGCTGGGGGAAAAAAAGCTTACATCAGCATTACTTGCTGCCAGGTTAAAATACCTGGTTTTCCTATGACATACTTAGAGTATCAACATTAAAGCAAGTATAATATAACTAAGGGTGGTACGGTGGTGTAGTGGTTAGCATGTCTGCCTCACCGTAAATAGGTCCTGCGTTCAAGTCCTGGGATTGGCTGTTTCTGTGTGGAATTTGCATGTTTTCCTTGCGCCTGCGTGGGTTTACTCTGGGTACCCAAGTTTCCTTCCATAGTCAAAATACATGCACATTAGGCTGGTTGGTTGTTCCAAATTGCCCATAGGTGTAAGTGTGAGTGTGAATGGTTGGGTGTTTTTTGGCCCTGTGGTGGCCTGGTGCGCTGTTCAGGGTGCACCCTTCCCACGCCCAGCGTTGGGACTATGCGATCCTAATACTATGAAGTGGTTCTGCAAATGATTAAGTGAGTAAGATAACTAATGCAACATCTTATGCACTTGTGCTTATGAAAAATGTATAGTACTGTATATCTGAAAAATAAAATTGAATAACAATTATCTAATTAACTTCTTAATGAAGCACAAACTCAAGGTCGTTGATGCACTGGTCCTGTATTTGGTCCTGGTCCTATGAAAACGGTAGCCATTATAAAGTATGACAGTATTTGCATGGCGGAAGCACTGTCAAAATGTACAAGAGTAATGGTTTATTTTTTTTAAACCCTCATCTAAGTTACTTTTTTAATCTTTGTCACAAGCAGCCAGAGCTGTTCCCCTTAGTCCCAAAAACCCATGGAAGAAATGTCACACCAAACCAACCAGTGAACTTTAAAGGACCCATAAAGGCTGAATGTCACTTCTGTCAGCACATCCATGACTTAGAGCCATGGTTCTCTCGCTCTTTTTCCTCTCCACAGTGGCCAGTGTAGAGTGCTCAGTCCTGAAGAGTCCATAAAGGATTCTCCACCACTTTAAATCTGCTTCAGAGTTGACATCAAAGTATGAGAAGATTTTTTAACAGTTACCCTGGGACCTTGTGATCAGTGAAAAGGAAGATGGTGATCATCATAACTCTTTCTTGGCATTTCCTCAGATTTGTACACCTACACCCGCTGGGATTCAACAACCTGGGCAGTAGGAACCACAACTCAACGACAGACACTTTATCTCAGCAATGTGAGGTACCTATTCAAGTCTTCTAGTTTTACCATGTGTCAGTGAAACACTAACATTTGCAAGCACCAAATTTGTCTTCCCTGGAGTGTTTTTCCTTTCCCTATCCCATGTCCTGCCCTGCCTCCACAGCCTCTCTATCTCTCTCTGTCTATCTTTTTCACACAGTCACTCATTCATTTTTTCCCAGCTTCATGTTTGGAGGCTGACTTCTTCAAACCCAAACAAAGCCCGGCAGTGCCACTCAGGGTTATGTTTATCATATTGTACTAGTATTCCCGGCTCGCAGGTCAGTGCCACACCATTTCTCACTCTTGCTCATGTAACCAGGATATCTACATATGTCCATACAAGAGTAAGCATTAGAAAGCTAACCTAAGCAAGCATTATGTTGTTTTGAATTTGAGAGCCAGTTATTATAATTATTAATTGGTTGTGATGGGAGTGTAATATGATGACACCATCTGTGTCAGGTCGATGCTCCAAATATCCAAATAGCCTGGACCTGAAGGGCTTTTTAAATTATATGTAATAGCTGTCCCTATCCCCTGGCAGAGTTTGAGATTAGCTGCATTATTTCATTTCATAATTGGTCGCAATTAGAAATGTGTGTGGGATTGTTTTATTACACTGCTCACACACACTTATTATTTTTGTTTGTACCAGCCTGTAAAATTGGCAGCATGATGCTGTAAAGGTTAGTATGTCTGCTTAATAGCAACATGAGTCCTGGGCTCAGGTGTTTGCATGTCCTCCCCATGCTTGCATGGGTTTTCTCCATGTATGCCAGTTTCCTTTCGCAGTACAAAGACATGCACATTACGCTAACTGGATGTTGCAAATTGAGCCTAGGTGTGGATGTGAGTGTGAATAGTCTGGTGAGCTGTTCAGCTTCGCCCAGTTTCAGCTGAGATAGGCGACAACCTCTTCATGGCTGTAGTAGGATTAAGTTCCCAGTGGCCCAGTAGAAATGGGGCTCTGGAAAAATACTCAGACTCCAAACAGAAAGGTCACAGTTGAACATAAGTTTTGAATCCAAAATCTTCTTGCTGTGTGGCAATACTGTTAACCACTGCACCCCTGTGCCACCCACTGATTTGCATATACAAATGTTTTCCCACTACAATGAATAATTCCACCTGGATGCTAAACAACTACACATCCCAGCACCTTAAAAGTACTAAGAACAGGGACAACCATGGCCTCAATGTTTCGAGAAGTGGGTTTGGGACCTAAAGGTCACTGGTTCAATTCCCGAACCAGCAGAATAAATGTGTGGCGGTGGGGAAGTGAGCTGCACCATCTCTTACTCTACATTCATGGATGAAGTGCCCTTGAGCAAGGCACCTAACCCCCAACTGCTCTCCAGGCACCCCAGAGTGTGGCAGCCCACTGCTCCCAGTGTGTGTGTGCTTGCTGTTTACATGTGTGTGTGCTCACTTTGGATGGATTAAATGCAGAGGCAATATTTTCCCTTTATTTTTAGGATTAATACAGTACATGAAAAAAAAAAATGATTATCTCATGATGGTACCACCTGCCAAGGAGTTGGATGTACTGGTCAGAAATTGAACAGGCAGTCCTTGAAGTTGATGTGTTGGAAGTAGAAAAAATGAGCAGAAATCCGAATTTGAGTAACTTTGACGAGGGCCACACTGTGATGGCTAAACGACTGAATCTATCCATTTTCAAAATGGCAGGTCTTGTGGTATGTTTCTGGTATAAAGTGATAAGTTCGTCTTCACTGTGCCATCTATGGTGGTGAAGGTTAGCTGACACACCTGACGCTGGATGAAGGAGGGGTACAGCCTTAGCAGCTCGCCAGTCCATCGCAGGGCCAACAAACACAATAATTCACACTCTCACTCACACATAGATACAATTTGGAGCAGTCATTTAGCCTAATGTGCATGTCTTTGGACTGTGGGAGGAAACCAAAGTACCTGGAGGAAACCCACACAAGCGCAGTGAAAACATCCATACTCCACACATAAAACCCTCTCGCCGACCCCAAGACTTAAACCCAGGATCCTTTTGCTATGAGGCAGATATGCTAACCTCTACAGCACCATGTTACCTTGCTATGTGAATTAGCTACTCTAAATTGCCCCTAGACGTGGATGAGTGTGTTCATTTGATAGACTGGCAAATCATTTATGGTGTATTCCTATCTCTCCCTGAGTGTTCCCAGGACAGAATCCAGCTCCACCATGACCCTGACCGAGGTGAAGTGATTACTGGAGATGAATGATTGAATGAATACAGGTTACTGGATATTTCATTGGTGATTTTAGTATCCAAGTACCAGGCTTTGTGTTCAAAACCATGCATATTATACATATTTTCACAGTGTTGATTCATTTTAGACAGGCCCAGCCAGCCAAGAGCTGTAGAACTATGGGTTCAGTCAAAGCAGGTGAAGACAGGACTCCATTTGGCATAAGATGAATGAATACCATTATCTTCTTCTGAGGTACTACCAAAATGAGAAACATTTTGTAACCTTATAAGATCTGTTGCAGTGCACAAATAATGGAGGATCATGTTCTAAAACAGCAATGTCTTTCAGACGTTCCTTTGGCATCAGACTGGCGTTTATTTCATAGAGCCTATGGAAGGGATTATAACCTGGGTCTCAGACGGTGAAGTAATGCCCTAAATGAATACTGGGTCATGAGATCCTCCTTGTGCCTTGTTGAGATCTTAATCTTATTTTGACATACTTTGTATTAAATAGTGAGAGCCGACCAGGAAATGAAAAAGGACTGCATAAAGCTCATGGGGTGACTGTATTGCAACACCTGCAATTGACAGTGTAGAATAGGTGGATACACCAGTCTGACTAGTAAAAGATAAAGAATAATGGCCACTGATACCACTATAAAACCACACCGAATTATTTTAAAGGTTTTTCTTGGCATGCTTATTAAAACTTCAAGCTGGCCTGGAGCAGAGATTTTGGTTTTCTTTCTCTTTTTTTTAACAGTGTCTGTTTCTTCCATGTATTGCAGTAATCGAAGGAACCATCGACTGCATGTAGAATGAATGGATTTTAGATTGAATTTCTCCCACAGACCTTGCCATATGTGAGAAGCAAAAAAGGTTACAGGTGTGCTGGGTTAGTATTCGAGAAGGTCTGAAGGATAACAGCTGAGGTATGAGGTCTGTGGTGTGTGTGTGTGTGTGTGTGTGTGTGTGTGTGTGTCTGTGTGTGTGTGTGTATTTATGAGAGACAGAGAGAGAGAGAGAGAGAGAGAGAGAGAGAGAAAGAGTCTCTCCATTTTATCATTTAAAGAGCAGAAATAAATATAGAATTTCATACCTCCTGCCTCCATTCCCTTTCTGTCTCCCTTGTAGAATTGCACATCACAAAAACATCAATACATGAATTGTTATGGCAGGAGTCATTCAGTAGCCTTGACACTGCTCTCATTCTTGTTTTTTTTCCCTTTCTTTCTTATTTCTCTCTTTCTCCCACCTCTGTCTTCACATTAGCATTTTTCCAGAGAGGCCAGAGTAGATTTTAACAGGGTCAGGGTCAGGCGCTGACGTCCCATCATTGTTGAGTCTCTGTCTCTCAAGACCTGCCTGCTGCCAACTATATCGGGTCCACCTGATAGCAGTGTGTCCGGCTTAGAGGTAGAGGCCAAGAGTGTGCTTGTGTGAGTTTGTGTGTGTGTCTGTGTGTGTCTGCACATGTAAGAGTGTGTGTGTGTGTGTGTGTGTGTGTGTGCATGTGTGTGAAAGAGAGAGCAAAAGAGAGTGAGAGAGAGAGAGTATGTGTGTGTTCCATAACCCAATTATATATATATATATATATATATAATTACCTGTGAAAATAAACTAATCATGCACATAATACAATAAGATAAATAAACCAAAAATAAAGACACAAGCTGCATTCAAGCTTTGATTGGTACTGTATATAAAATCACACTTGAAAAAATCACATAATAATAAGGACACATAAACTACATGTGAAAAAAATGTAAAATTACAACTGTATGATCTATCAGCACATGTTCATATATCATATGCTCCATTGTGGGAATTAATAAAGATGAACGGAGAAAGAGAGGAAGAGTCTGTTACTAAGAATCTTAGTAACAGACACATGAATAAAGTTTTATAATTAGTAACAGCCATCAACAGACCAACAGCAGTCCAAAGACATGCACATTAGGATAATTGGCTGTTCCGGATTGCCCCTAGGGGTGGGTGTGTGTGTGTGTGTGCGGTCGTGTGTGTGTGTGTGTGTGTGTGTGTGTGTGTGTGTGTGTGTGTGTGTTTTGGCCCTGCGATGGATGGTGAACTTTTCAGGGTGAACCCCCATCTTCACCTAGAAAGGATGCAACCCACCTATGTTTCAGCTAGGCTCCAGCCTTTAATTAGTTGTCGTGTTACAGAGTCTTGTGGCAGATGGGAGCAAGAATCTGCAGTAACGCTCTGTTTTACATGGCGGGTGAAGCAGTCTGTTGCTGAAAGGGCGGGTTAATGCTCCCAATGCCTTGTCCAGGGGTGAGAGTGACTGTGTGTGACGGATGTTAGTTATGAAAACACTAAAGAGCTGTTTCAGTGGATCATATCTAAAGACTGCAGACATAACAGGTCAGGCTGAATATATATATATATATTCTCATATGCTTTGAAATGTAATATTATTTTCCATTTCCAAAAAAAATGTGAAAACGTTAGAACAAAATGTTAAAATTCAAAGTATAATGCTAAATGATGATGGTTAATCATCTTTGGAAGGTTTTTCACTCAAAACTTACCACATTATTTGATGATTTACCCTATGAATTGTATTGTTTGTTAGTTTATTCCAAACTAAACATTTATTTCAAAATTGATTTATATTGAACACGTTTAATAAGAAGTTGGGATTATAAAGGATTACTACCAAAATACCAATAAGGATGGAAGACACCAAATGATGAAACATTTCAGGTATTATTTTGTCCCATTGCTGCTGCAAACAGGTCTAAAGTTGTGCAAAAATAGAGGGCTGTTATCATATTTTTTTTCCCAAAATTCCTCACACATTGTCTATTAAGGAGAGCTGAGGACTGCTGGTAGAACAGCCCACCACTTGCACCCTCTTCTTCTGCAGCCATGCCATTCTAATAGGTGCAGAATATGGTATTGCATCGCCCTGTTAAAATATGTATGGGTGTCACTGAAGGACATATTGCTCCATAATCTCAGTGTACTTTTCTGCATTAATGCTGCCACAACAATAGTGTAGGTTACCCTTGCCAAGGGCACTAACACAGCCACATACCATAACCCTGGCTTTTGCACAATGGTAACAGTCTGGGTGGTCTGTTTTGTCTAATGTCTTTGGTCCTAAAAGGACTTTATTTGTTACTAAAAAGACTTGAAATACTGATTTGTCTTTTGATTTAAGCTTCATTTTCACACAGTAAAGTTTACATTTTATTTTTTAGATGTTTCTCTGTCTTGCTTGATGAAAGTTTGTCAAACCGATGCAATTCTATCAGATATAGATAAATGACTGTTCTTGATGCAGCGCTGTCTGAGGGATCAGCTTAGGCTTGTGTCCTTACCCTGCAAACACCAGAATTCCTAAAATTCTGTAGAAAATTACTGTAGTAAATTAAAATCCTTACTATTTTCATTAAGAAACCTTGTTTTTAAACATTTAAATAATTTTCTCACACTATTCAAGATGTAACTAGCCTTTGCCTGGAGTTAGCTGGGATGGGCTCCAAGACCCTAATAAAGAATAACACACACTTGTTGGGAAGCTGGCGGTCTTTGACACCCCTCCCCAAAGACTGGGCCTCCTTTTGTATCAGGTCAGTATTACAATCACCTGTTGACATCACCTGCTTCGAATCACAATGCTTGTTATGACTGTCCTAAAAATTGAAGCATAAAACCTATCAATATCAAGAAGAAAAGAACAATAACTATAACTATTTAAAGGAATTTATAGGTAAAGTCAATATAAATACAAAAATTTAAAAATATAAAATAAAAAAAAATTAAATATGCTATACAGAAATCCAGTCATGTCATTTTCTGAACCGCTTAATCCTAATTAGGGTTGCGGGGAGGCTGGCGCCTATCTCAGCCGACTCTGGGCGAGGGCAGAGTACACCCTGG
>JAQMYF010000001.1:7989870-8005237 GCA_030014195.1 Neosilurus mollespiculum
ACACACACACACACACACACACACAAATATATCGGTATATATATATATATATATATATATATATATATATATATATATATATATATACACACACACGCACACACACACTCTATGTAAGTTACAACATGATATTACTGGCCTGCGCTATTCTGTCTCTGTTTAACCAAAGGTTATGGTGTGTTTAGATTAAATTGTAAGTGAAAAAGTAGCAGATATTAATACAGTATATTTAAGTGGGGAAAAAACTGTTGACATTGCTATCTAATCTGGGCTTACAAGGGAGCTAAGGGGTGGTTGAGTAGTTAAGGCTCTGGGTTATTGGTTGGAAGCTAACAGTTCACATCACTGCCAAACTGCAGCTGTTGTCCTCTTCTGAAAGGCTCTTAAACCCTCCATTGCACAACTATAAGTTCCTGCCAAGAATATAAGGGTGATTCAAAGGAAATGATTATTCTTTTTTCCATATAGACCAACCATTCAGATAATAGCACCTGTATTTTGCACTGACCTTTGATTCAGTACTCACACACACTACGCACATAGATGTCTCGCATTCTTACATTTAACATTTTACCATATGATTTTAACTCTGGGTGGCACGGTGGCACAGTGGTTAGCACGTTCACTTCACAGCAAGAAGGTCCCAGGTTTGATTCCCAGGCTCGGGGCATTTCTGTGTGGGGATTGCATGTCCTCCCTTCTTCCAGGTACTCCAGCTTCCTCCTACAGTCCAAAAACATGCACGGTAGGCTAATTGGCTGTTCCAAATTGCCCCTAAGTGTGAGTGTGAATGGTTATGTGTGTGTGTGTGTGTGTGTGTGTGTGTGTCTGTGTGTGTGTGTGTTTCCCTGCAATGGACTGTCGAGCAGTCCAGGGTGTACCCAGGTCAGCAGAGATAGGCGCCAGCCTCCCCGCAACACTAGTCAGGATTAAGCACCTTAGAAAATGACTGAATGAATGATTTTAACTCTTATTTAAATGACAGGTCTAGAACTACTCAAGGATTTGATTCACATGTTTTAGTTTATGCTTATTTAACTGTACCCACTTCCATCTCATTTGCTGAACCGCTAAATCCTACCATGATCACAGGGAGGCTGGTGTCTATCTCAGCTGACACTGGGCGAAGGCAGGGTGCACCCTGAACAGCTCGGCAGATCATCGCAGGGCCAACACCCACAACCATTCACATTCACACCCAGGGTCAGCCAGTCAGCCTACTGTACATGTCTTTGGACTGTGGGAAGAAACCGAAGTACCCGGAGGAAAACTACGCAAACATGGGGAGACCATGCAAACTCCACACTGAAACACCCGAACCTGGGACTTGAAGCCTTGCTGTGAGGTGAACGTGCTAACCTCTACACCACCGTGACATTTCGCAATTATCTTTGTAACAGGGTCCTTAATGAAGCAGTACCACAGAGACTTGTCCATAAGAGAGAAAGCTACTCAGGCCAGGATTATCAGTCAGCTTTTAACTCGCTGTTATACCCAGCTCATGGTCCTGTAGCATGCTTAACAACATGCCCTGTTTAATAAGATTACATATGTGCACACACACACACACACACACACACACACACCTCGAGAGACACATGCTGTATGCTCCAAAAGATTGACAGACTCTCTTCAACAGTCCTTAATTCACTCATACACCCACGTCAGTACAGATCACAATGTCTGGTTAGACGTGACAATCGAGTACAAGTCGAGTCTATGAATAAGAACTAAACACTGAATGAGTATCATATTAGGTGATGAGAGGTGGAGAAATATATAAATAGACGATGCTTCTGTAGGCTTAACATTTGTCTCCCTATGTACTCCTTGTATAATATGACAATAACATCTAGAGGTTATTCGCTGTCTTTTCTTCATTCTCTCTCTCTCTCTCTCTCTCTCTCTCTCTCTCTCTCTGTCTCTGCTTCTCTTTCACACACACACACACACACACAGGTTTTAAAACTCATTACCATTTCCCGGATTAGACTCCAGAACGCAAACAATAAAGTTAATTAAGACTGATAATTATAAAGCAGAGCAATGGGGGAAATCTGACACACCAACTGGAGCTAAGCAGCTAAGCTGATGCTTTTTTTTTTTTTTTCATTCTGACAGGCGTATAAATGTTCCTCAACCAGAGAAAAAGTGTGACTCTGCGTGGACTCAAATTAAGCACACGAATTGCAGAATGATTTTGCTCATATGAAATGATTATACCTTTAGTAGTTGTGGGTCAGTAAACTGATCGAACTTAGAACACTGAGCACAAGCTTGGAACACCAAAGTATTGGAACACCGGCTGGGGCGTCACTCCATTTCATACACTTCCTTATGAAAACTACACTTTCTGTGGTACCTCTGCAGAATTACTACAGACATCTATAGAAATATATACTGGAGTTTCTATATAGTTTTCTATAGATTTTACTCACTCTCATTCATTTGCTGAACTGCTTAATCCTTCTTGGGTCACAGAGTTTGTGGAGCCTATCTCGGCCAACACTGGGTGAAGGCGGGGTACAACCCGAACAGCTCGTCAGACCATCGCAGGGCCAACACACACACACACACACATACACACACACTCACATACACAAAACCATTCACACTCACACCTAGAGGCAATTTGGAGCAGCCAATTAGCCTAATGTGCATGTCTTTGCACTGGGGAGGAAACCGGAGGAAACCCACGCAGCGAACAGGGAGAAGGAGGAGGATGTGCTTACCACTACGCCACTGTCCCCCTTTTTTCTGTAGATTTCACTATTTCGTTTTCTAGAGACGCCTATTTCACTACTTACACCAAAAAAGCTTGGGATTAGATGGGTTTGTGTGTGTGTGTGTGTGTGTGTGTGTGTGTGTGTGTGTGTGTGGGTTAGCACGATGACTCAAAAACTAATGCACTGATTCCCATAAAATTTTAAACAAATGTGGGTCTTGGGCCAATGAAGAAGTGATTACATTTTGATTAAATTTCGGGTATGGGATCTGGATCCTGGAGGGTTTTTGAAAACCCTGGAGGGTTTTTTATTTATTGAAAGATTCCTGGATTAAAAAGTTTACAGATTGCACTACCTTGGTAGAGGTCTGCACTCTCTACACTTTTTTGTGTAGTTTTCTGCATAGATTTCCACTTTTCTTACAGCGAAGCTGTTGACAGTAGTGGTCAAGCGAACTATCTTCAGAGATAACTCTGTTAACAAATGTAGTCATCCATAAAGCTATATATCCAAAGTACTGCATGTAGCCAACCATCCTGCTCACTGCTTTGCAGATGCCAATGCTAGTTTCATTGTTCACTCCTGTTGTATCAATATTAAATCTCGCAATGGTAATGGAAAATGAGGGGGGTGAGAGGGGCATGCTAGGGAGGGGGGTGATACATGTGAGAGGGGCAGCGGGGCGACTCTTGAAGAGAAGGTGAGTTCATGCGCCTGGTATATCAAACCAAAGATGTAATGAATATACAGTAATATCTGTAGTCTACCTTAAAAACCTTGTAGTAATCTGAATTGGTTCTGCAGTAAGCCGCACCAAAGAGGAATAGAGAACTTTAGTGTTTGTAGCATATTGAATCAGCAGTAAAGTATACTACAAAATATCACACGATTTCTATAGCTTACTCCAAAATGCATCATATCTACTGTGGTATTTAGTAGCAGAGCTCCTGCATGGAGCCCCATAGGTATGGAGCATGACTTCGATGGCTGTGCTTCTGCCCACTTCTGTCCATGCCCACCCTATTGCTGATTTGATCCCGAATAAATATGAAGGTTTGTCAGAACTTCCAGTCCATGGTTAGTGCAAAAAAAAAACATACCCAGTTCCTTTAGATGAGTCAAAGAACTGAGAGCTTCATGTAGTGTAGAGATGTCATATTTTCCTACATTAACCATTAAAAACTTTTTTTATTTTGGATCTCAGACTGCAGAGGTACAACTCAGCATTAATCTTTCCTTCTTCTGCTCAACAGCAAATTCAGGAAATGCAGAGGAGACTTGTTTGTTTATTTCCTCCTTAAAGGACCAACCTCGGGCACCTATCAGCAGAAACGGGAGCTCTGCCTTTAGGCAGTGGCTAAATCTTCATATTAGTATTTTGTGGTAAATTCATTCATTCATTCATTTTCTTCATCCTAATTAGGGTCAGGGGCAGGCTGGTGCCCATCTCAGCCGGCTCTGGGCGAGGATGGGGTATATTCCGAACAGCTTGCCAGGCCATCGCAGAGCCAACACACATACAACCATTCACACTCAACCGAACACTGTGCATGTTTTTGGACTATGGAAGGAAACCGGGCTACCGGAGGAAACCCATGCAAGCACGGGGAAAACATACAAACTCCACACAGAAGCGCCTGAGCCCGGGAATCGCCTTCTTGCTGTGTGGCGGACGTGCTAACCACTACACCATTGTGACGCCTTGTGGTAAATGATTGTGGACTTTCACAAGGGATCAGATTTAAGGGCCAAATCCACTGATGATCTTGAGAGGTGAAGGCAGTGAAACTGGATGAAACCCAGTGCAAGCAAGAAGAGAACCAGTGACCCAGAAGCTGTAAGGTGGCATCGCATCCTGCTGTGCCACCCATCACAGTGAGCATGACTTTGTGTTAAGCAGATTACCAGCACTGCTGCAAATGTTTCATATTATCCTCCAGACATGAGTAAAGGATTAAGACAAGGATTAAGAAATCAGAAATTATGTCAATAGAAATAATTCAAACTTAATGTTGTATTCACAACAACACTGAAAAATGAGATCACACTTGGACCTTTCAGTCTAAAGGAAGCTTTCCGCAGATAACTTTCCTCTCTAACATTCAACTCCTGTCCTTAAATGGGCTACTCAAAGCCAGAGGGGTAAACGCCACCAAGAACATCACACAGCCAGCTCTCTCTCACCCTGTTTATCTACTTCTCCTTCAAAAAATTATTGGATAAACCATAGTATACCAAGATCTGTTTGTTCCAAAATAATTTAATAATTCTGTGATAAATGAATGTTCATCCATTCATTCATTTGTCAAACCACTTAATTCTACTAGTGTTGTATGGAGGCTGGAGCCGATCTCAGCAAACTCTGGGCGAGACACGGGGTACACCTTGAACAGCTTGCCAGTCCATTGCATAGCCAACACACTCAACCACTGACTTACATTTACACATAGGGGCAACTGGGTACAGGCAATTAGCCTAATGTGCTTGTCTTTGGACTGTGGGAGGAAACCAGAGAGAAGATGCAAACTCTGCACAGAAACACCCTCACAGAGCCCAAGACTTGAACCCAGGACCTCCAGACTGTGAGGCGGACATGCTAACCACTATGTCAGCGTGCCACCATTTCTTTTTTCCAGGGGTCTAAATTTTGCGTGTTTTGTTTTGATTAATTAGAATTAAAAGTTGAATATAGCAAACATGCAATTAAAATCATGACCAGTATTACCATCATGCAGTTGGACTTACCCCACCTTGCCGCCCTCAATTACTTCTTTTTGCATCGATTGACCTGTGCTCGGGTGGCACGGTGGCATAATGGTTAGCACGTGCGCCTCACAGCAAGAAGATCCTGGCTTTGATTCCTGGGTTCAGGCATTTCTGTGTGGAGTTTGCATGTACTCCCTGTGCTTGCGTGGGTTTCCTCTGGGTACTCTAGTTTCCTCCTACAGTTCAAAGACATGCACATTAGGCTAAATGGCTGTTTCAAATTTCGGTGTGAGTGTAATTGGTTGTGTGTATGGCGCCCTGCGATGGTCTGGCGAGCTGTTCAGGGTGTACCTTAACCTCACCCACTGTCAGCTGAGACAGGCACCAGCCTCTACGTGACCCTAGTAAAATGTGATCCAGAAAATGAGTGAGTGATGAGTGACCTGTTCTCAGGCTGATATCACTTGGGTGGACAGTCCTGGACAAATTGTCAGTTGTAGTCAGATGTATGCGGCTTTTAGATGATTTTATTTATAATGGAAATCCACAACATTTTTCTAAAGGTACTGAAGAGCTCTTTATATCTTGGCATGATGACACCACATACTGCATTTTATCAGAAAGGACACCACTAGACCCCAGATATCAAGTTTTAAAAAAACGTGTTAAAATTGCAGGAGGTTCTAATCAGTGGCAGCCTAATCTGAGACGTTTGGTCTTAATTTTACAGATTTATTTCTCCATCTCACTTGTAAATATTCATTCATTCATTTTCTAAGCCTAATTAGGATCACGGGGAGGCTGGCGCCCATCTCAGCCAACTCTGGGTGAAGGCGGGGTACACCCTGAACAGCTCACCAGGCCATTGCAGGGCCAACACACATGCAACTATTCATACTCACTCTCACACTCACACCTAGTGGCAATTTGGAACCACAAGTCTACCCACTGTGCATGCTTTTGGACTGTGGGAGGAAACCGGCATACCCGGAGGAAACCCACCCAAGCATGGGGAGAACATGCACACTTCATACAGAAACACCCTAAGCCCAGGAATCGAACCTTCTTGCTGCGAGGCGAACGAGCTAACCACTGTGCCACCGTGCCACCTTATGCACTCCTCTGTACAAATTAATAAAGAAATACTGATGTAAGGGCTTCCTGGTGGTGTTTGTAGTTAGCACGTCCGCCTCACAGCAAGAAGGTCCTGGGTTCAAGTCACAGGCTCAGTAAAGACGTTTCTGTATGAAGTTTGTATATTGTCCCTATGCTTGTGTGGGTTTTCTCTGGTTACTCCAATTTCCTCCTACAGTCTAAAGACATGCATGTAAGGTAATTTCTTCCAAATTGCCCCTAGGTGTGAGTGTGAATGGTTGTGTTTTTTTGCCCTGCGATGAACTGGCGAGTTGTTCAGGGTTTACCCTGCCTTTGTGCAGGGTGTACCCTGCTCCAGCATCCCAACCACCCTAGCAGGATTAAGCGATTTGGCAATTGAATCCATTCATAATGTAAGTGTTCGTTACACTTCAACTCTTTTTTAAAAACATTCACTCCCTCATCACTTGCCAAACTGCTTAACCCTACTATTAGGATCACGGGGATTCTGGCACCTCTCTAAGCCCGCACTGAGCAAAGGCGAGATACATCCTGAACAGCTTGCCAGACCATCATAGGGCCAACACACATACAATCATTCACACCAATGAGCCAACAGCCAATTAGCCTGATGTGCATGTTTTTGTGACTGTGAAACCGGAGTACCCGGGATAAACACACAAGCACATGGAGAACATGCAAACCCCACACAGAAACGCCCGAGCCTGGGACTCGAACCGCGGACCTTCTTGCTGTGAGGCAGGTGTGCTAACCCCTACACCACCGTGCCGCTACTATTTCAAGTTGCCTAACTGTTATTAGCAACCACTGCTGATTCTCAGACAATGCAGTAGAGGCTTTGACCACCAAACAGCTTTAATGGAAGTTCTATATATTTCATCTTAATGAGTGAGTGGTCATCACTATGTGCTTAAATGGATCAACCTCCCCTAATAATGCCTACACCTTTTTAAAAACATCACATCAGTGAAGTGAGTTTACTGTGCTCTTAGTGCCTTAAGGTGACATTTTATTGGTCTTGGCTACAAACTGCTAATTGTTTCAAACTTCTTACATAGCTTTACATTTGGGTAAACCCATACTGTGCACAAATAGAGCAATACAATGTAAATATTATTTATTAATACTGCAAGTCACACTTCATCTCTTCTTCCATAGCAAAATTTGTGGTACTTAGCTCTCTCCTCTTCTGTGGCAGAAAAACGTACAGTAGAGCAAGGAGACGGTTGTTGATCTTGACCATCCTCCAGTCCAGTAGTGTGTAGTAAACATCAAAGATCCAGCACAGTGACAAGTACTTCATTGCTTTGATCGATGTAATTCATGTGTGATTCATTTTGATCAATTCCAAATTCCTTTTCTGAGTTGGTCACTAAAATGCAAAAATTCCTCAAAAAGTCTTTTGGCCATTGTATGATTTGTCTTTGATGTGTATAAGGTTTTAGAAAGCTTTTGCAGCTTATTCACAGACCACAACCTATCCACATCCATAACTGTGATAGACATGTTGCTGAACCAAAGGTCCAAGTCACATTTAAAGTATTTTTACTGTTGACTGGTCTCGCCTTCTATCAAGGAACAAGGAAAACATGCATCTTAACACTTCTCTGTTCTGGCAACAAGGTGGTGGAATAAACTTCCTTTTGATGTCTGGACACCTGAGTCACTGGGTGTCTTCACTCGACAGCTAGAAACCTACCATTTTCAGAAGCACTTGGATTAGCGCTATGTTTACATTATTTAAAAATAATAATAATAATTAATAAAAACCTCTACCCAATGGGTTTTGACTGATGATATACTTAGCTTGTGTTCTAGTGAACCAGTATCAAAGTATATTTACTGCTGTGACTTCAAAGCACTTCTGTAAGTCGCTTTGGATAAGGGCGTCTGCCCAATGCTGTAAATGTAAATGTAAATGTAATGAAATGCATCAGCCAAATCCAACTCATGATTGCCTTTCACTGTCTCACGTCTTCTACAAAAAGTTGTATTCAAACACACTACCAAGATCACATCTAAAAAGTACTTCTACCATGAGAGTAGGGCAGTAGTCTTTATTTATAATAAACAAAGAAAACTATCTAATACACTACTGGCAAAGTAGTATATCCCCATGTAAAATCAATACTTATACTGCATTCTACCAGTATACCAATAAACACCTTTTTCCATCCAGTTCAATTAACTGAAAAAATCATGCTGGTGCTAAGATCTACATTGCCTGGCCAAAATAATAATAATAATAATAATAATAATAATAATAATAATAATAATAATAATAATAATAATAATAATAATAAAATAAAAACCTGCACACTTTGCTATTTAGTTGGACCTCCTTTAGCCTTGATTACAGCACATAATCACCATGGCATTGTGGCTTCATTTGGTTAGGTTGATGCTCAGCAGCATTATGTGGCAATAAAATGATCTCAATGTACCGAATGACCAGATTATCCCATCAATTATCTTTTTCTTCCTTGATGGCACGGATATAAAATTGGTGCTCAAATATTGACAGAGTGGTTCAGGAAGCATGAGGAAACATTTTCACACATGTACTGGCACCCCAGAGTCCTGATCTTTACCCTTTTGAAAATCCTTGGGATGTGCTGGAGTAGATCGCCGGGGAACAAGATCGCCATCGCAGGGCCAACACACACACAACCATTCACAATCACACCTAGGGGCGATTTAGAACAGCCAATTAGCCTACTGTGCATGTTTTGGACTGTGGGAGAAAACAGGAGTACCCGGAGGAAACCCACACAAGTACGGGGAAAACAAGCAACCTCCACACAGCACCCCCAAGCCTGGAAATCAAACCCAGGTCTTCTTCGTGCTGCCCATGATGTTAATTAAGTTTGTTAAACCAATACCATGGCAATTGCACACTGTACTCAGGGCTAAAGTTGATTCAACAAAAAATGTGAGTATACGACTTTTTTTTTGGTCAGCATTTGTATATTTAACCTTCCAGTCAATATCCCAATGGCTTAACCTCTAACCCACTATGGCCCCAGTAGACTATCTTGCTTAGTATGTTTGGTCATGTTAAATCTTGTACAGGTATGGTCTCATGGCATAATATACTGACAAGAGAAAATGAGAAGAATGTACCTTGTAAAATACAAAGCAAGAGGGAAAAAAGATTATTGCCAGTAGACTGTTGCCCCTGGGTATTTTTCTGGGACTTTCCTTCTTGTGTTAAACCAAGCATATTTCAGAATGCATAAAGCCAAACAGCTTGCAGCCTACCCTGAAGTACACTACAATAAACCGACTAAAGTAAACTTAGAAGTTAAATGGTTTGTTCAGGCGTGTCTAATAGTACAACATTGTTTGCTGGCAATGGTTCATTGAAACTTAGCCTTACAACTCTAATAGCAAAAGAGAAAGATGAGCTCTGGGGCACAACTCCGACCGTGCCCATCTATGTGAAATATTTTTTCAGTGCGTATGTGGGACTTTATCAAATTTCCAAAGCACAACTGGTAGGGTCATCAGCCTTGCATTAAATTTTGGATATTGGTATACCCAAGTGTTAGGATCCCAAAGGTTTGAAAGGTCAGGGATTTTGCTCCTGCTTTGTGTCACATTAAATACTGTAATCTCTTGTTTTCTGAAGGACTCCTGAGCTACCTGTATAATCCCTAAGTTCAAAGACCTAGGCAGGCACCATGTTTATTTTGTTCTACCAGGAATGATCATAGAATTTTCTACATAATATGATTATTTTTACACCATAGGTATCCAGTGCCACCTTGTTGTTGTTGGTGTGGACAGCTAGCTCTAAAAGTCCTACCCCTCTGCTTTGGGTCCATGTCTGTGTTCCCCAGTACTTATGTTCCCCATTACCTGTGCTCCCCTAGGGACCTAGGGTCTGGGAAACATTGGGACTGGGGAACATCGGGTCTGGGGAACATAGGGACTGGGGAGCATCGGGTCTGGGGAACATGAGGACTGGGGAACATAGGGACTGGGGAGCATAGGGACTGAGGAACATAGGGACTGGGGACCATCGGGTCTGGGGAATATAGGGACTGGGGAACATCGGGTCTGGGGAACATAGGGACTGGGGAACATCGGGTTTGGGGAACATCGGATATGGGGAACATAGGGACTGGGGAGCATAGACTTATCCCCTCTGCTATTAGCATATCTTGTGGGCAAGTAGCTAGGATTCCATGGAGCCCCATTTTGGATTTTCAAACCTGAAACAGAAATAGGACATCATAACTGAAAACAAAAATTGTAACTTCAACTGCCCAATGATGCATGGACAGAACTGTTTGGCCACGATCACAGTACACGTTTTTTTTTTTTTTCAATAGAAGAACCTCAAATCAACTGTGAAGCATGTTGAAGGAAATGTTTCATTCACTTTGAACTGTGCATAATTTTCAAGAATGCTTGAATATAATGTGAGGCCCCTTGACTGAATTGTAGCTGGAGGATTTGAAAAGGGCCGTACATTCAAGAAAACCCTGAAACATCTTGCAACTGAAGGAAGATTGGTCAAAATTTTCAGCGAGCCGATGTCAGTGGCTAAAGCTGATGTAAGTACTAAATGTCTACAATAAAATATTTCTGCTTAAGGGGCAAAATTCGATTTTGATGCCAAGTATGCTCTTACTTTCCCCGTAGAAGAATCTTAAGCCTTAGAGGACAAAGAGGGTCAAGTGTTTGTTCAGATATGTTAAAAACAAATTTTTTTTCACATGACTGTATGTCTTCCTCTCCTAGCCTTGAGTTTATCACCAGCCCTACATTTGGGGTATTGCTTCTTTAACTTAACCGGGATGGGTGTTTAACTGTGTCTGTTCAGTTACATCAAGAGAAGGTCCTCCCATGTGTACACTTATTTCCCTGTAGTTGTATCGATGGTTGTTGGTTCAATCAAAATGAAACACAAAAGGAAGCTAATTTTTTTAAGCATACTTAATATGATACAAAAAGTGAATGTATTCATAGCTACAAGGACTTGCTGCCGCTCTTCACTGCAAATTACTGCATGCTACTGCACATTGCTGGCTAGCTGGCATTGCAAACAGTGTATGTTATGTGTTTTATTTACCCACCTGTATCTTAAGTACTGATAGAATGTGACCTAAAAACTTGACCTCTGTCTTAAACAGGATTCACTCCTTGGGCTTGACATTCATAGATGTTGAAGGTACCCAGACACCTGTGTCAAACTCTTTAAGTGGATTTAAAATGATACTAACATGATATCAAACGGGGCAGCACAATGCTGTAGTGGTTAGCACATTGGCCTCACAGCAAGAAACTCCTGTGGGCTAGGGCGTTTCTGTGTGGGTTTGCATGAGTGGGTTTTCACAGACCAAAACATGTACATTAGACCACTTGGCTGCTCCAAATTGTTGGATGGTTGTATGTGTGTTGGCACTGCTATGGTCCGGTGAGCTGTTCAGGATGTACCTTGCCTTTGCCCAATGTTGGCTAAGATGAGCACCAGCCTCCCCATGACCCAGGTAGGATTAAGTGGTTCCATAAATCAGTGAGGGAATAAGGATATCAAATGCCACACTCTCAATGACTTGCTTTGTCAGTTATCGAAATGCTATGATGCTACAGAGACCAAAATGTGTACTGGTACAATCAAGATAGAACCACGAATAGCAATCTTACCCCAGTCTTTTTTACTAACCATCACAAGGTATTTGAGTACCTTGCAGTGTGGTTGAAATACAAGAGCAACAAGGCCTGGCATACAGTCAAATGACTCTTCTACCTAATACTGAGTCAACATTGAAAGTACTTCTTTTAAGAGCCAGTGGATGATGTTTTTCCTGTGACAGCTGATGAAGTTCAGCCTACCACCAAAGCTCTTGGCTCATGTCAACACAATCGTCCTTACTAACCCTATAACAGCATGGTTTGGCTCTACAACCAGTAATGAGCTGACCAGACAACACATTGACAGGACGGCTTAACAGTTCAAGGACCTATTCTGTTCCAAACCTGGAAATGAGTGGGGAAAAGAAATTATGACTGACCTCTCACACTCTGGCCACCACATATTTGAACAGCTTCCTTTCACTAGTGAGTTCAGATCAGTATACTTCAAAATCACCACACACATAATCAAACTTATGAAACATATTTCCTCCATAGACGTAATGATTGAATCAGTGAAAGCATTGTGTTTTGGGTTCAAAATGATTTGTTTTTGCATTATTCTTCCTTCAGTATTTAGCTTTCTATGACTTGAAGTGCAATAGCTGTTCACATAATGGATATAAAATGGAATACGACTGAGTGTTATTAGTGAAACAAATAAAGGTTATAATGTCCTCATATGTATTCAGACATATAGCGGAGCTCCTGAGCACAGTCTCATAGGCATGGAACATGATTTTGATGGCTGTACCATGTCCGTGCACCATTGCTGACTTGATGTTGATTGACTGTCATGTATGGCTTGCGCATAAATGGATGTTATGTATAGTTGTGACTAAACTGAAACCCAGCAAATACAGGCTCCTACCTCATTGCTCAGACTCTCACAGAATATTAAAATATACACAATCTAATTCAGATAGGCATATAAACTTTAGTCGAGCAAAACAATATAGAAATTTCATTTGCGATTGTTTTGTAAATTTATGTATTTATTTATTTATTTTCATTTTATTTATTTTTTTCTGGTGCTCCTAATAAGCTGTATTTGATATGAGCCTTGACCTTCAGTTAATCACTCAGACCTTGGTTTGTTCTCTTCTTTCATTGTCCACTGATTTGATTAAAGTCATTTTTTATTTCATTAATTTATGTGGTGGTAAATATTTACTCCTCATTATCTTTCCACCATTAACATTTCACCCTTAATGGATAATCATAGAGGACAAAAAGAAAAGCTACAGCTTTTTCATTTTATTCAACATTGATTGAATGTTGAAATCAATACAGACTCAAAATCTGATGGTTGTTTAAAGCCATTTTAGGAACTGTTTCTATTTCTGAGTAAATCAGGGTGGAAAAAGTCAGAAATAAATATGCAGTGTGTATACATATATACAGCATACAGTATATATATATATATATATATATATTCAAAAATTGTCTTCGTCTTCTTCTACTTGTTCCGGGGTCGGGTTGCGGGGGGCAGCAGCCAAAGCAGTGAAAGGTCCAGAAATTGTCAAAAATTGTCATTACAAAAATTGTCACATGAACCTCCAACTAGCCAACTAGACACAATTGCCTGCTGTCAACTTTTTTTTTTTTTTTTTTTTTTTTTGTACACTGTACACCCTGGATTCACTTGCTTATGCTTGCAGAAGTTTTCCAAATTCTTAGCCACTGTTAGCACTGTAATTAGTGTGTGTTTTCAAACACTGGGTAGATCAGCCATCGTTGCTTTGCTAGAGATGTTGAAGCAACACCTTACACAACACTCTCAGTGTCCTTAAACACACATACACCCAAACTACTACATATTGTTCTTCTTTCCAAGTTTAGACTCATAGTCAGATTCTCAGTCAACAATTGCTCACTGGTATTGTTGGCCTGCAGTTCCAGCCAGTATAAATGATGCCAAACCAATGTATTGCACAGATTTTTGTTGAGACTGAGGTCAAGACAATCAGCTCTAATTAGGTTGATGACCAAAGTCAAGCATAACACGATATAATGTATCTGGGACAAAACCTCCAGAAAAAGAGCTGTTAAAACTAATGAACTGAGGGGTTTTTTTCTCTTCAAATAAAGCAGCACTATGCTGATTCTTGCTGTAACTCTTGGCATGCTGAGGAGAATCAAATTGTGCAGGAGCAAGTGTGTATTCTAAATGAATGACCATCCTGTGGTCTCCTGCCAACACAATCCTTTCCTCAAAGGAAACTCCTGCACATTTGGTTTGTCGTACCCTTTGATCGGCTCCTGCTGCAGTATTATCATCTGTCAGCCATTTCGGTGTCCCCCCTCTGTCATTAGCTTAAGGCGGCTCTATTTTTAAGCAGCTGCTATGAAAATAGCCTTATACTGTACCATCTGAACCCGGCCGCACTAACTGCCTATGTATCAATTTAATAAATGTTATGTTTTGTGTGTGTGTGTGTGTGTGTGTGTGTGTGTGTGTGGTGTTTGGGTGCTCGTCTTCCTCAAGAGGATGTTTTGAAATGTGCCAGGCTTGTTTGATCAGTGGCCCGATGACTGGCATGGCTGGTCAACTTCCTGCAAAGCCACCCTGACTTTACTCAACCCTATGATGCTAAATTCTTAATATAGTAGCCATCTGGATTTGTGTGCATATAATCATGCCAATTTAACATGTAAACTGTCATCCTCCTCGTATGTGGTTTGGAAATGTTTCCTTAGTGGCCACTGGAGTTTTTTTTTTATAATTGAGTAGCTCGTTTGAAGTTGGAGTGTGCTACTATTAAAGCCATGTTGCCTAAACTAGTACAACACATTTATTCTAGACAAGTATATAGATGCCTGAAGCACTCAGAGTGCAGGGTTATTGCTTCCGAAGCTAATATATAGGGGCCCATTCTGACTCATTGCTTAAGGGCACTAATGGCTAAATAGAACAAAACATCTTTCTTCTTATGTTTTTACACCTCACTGACTTTTGACTGTTATCATTTTCAAAGAGGAAAATGTATTAGGAACCTCTGTCCTTTTTTATAGCTTTGCTAACCAAAGACATAGTTTTACACAGAAAAAAGTATTAATAAAAAATAGAATACATCTTATAGTATTTATTTATTCATTCATTTATTTATTTATTGTAAAGTTAACTTGGAATTGTGAAAGGTTATATGCCAGTATTTTACTTCTCCATCCCCTTC
>JAQMYF010000001.1:8008105-8020230 GCA_030014195.1 Neosilurus mollespiculum
CTTCTCCATCCCCTTCTTCATATATATATATATATATATATATATATATATATATATATATATATATATCCAGTGTGTACTCTGCCCTTTCCCAGAGTTGGCTGAGGTGGGCGCTAGCCTCCCCGCGACCCTAATTAGGATTATACAGATACATATATAAAGTATATTGTAGTAGTAGTAGTTCTAGTAGAATCATTATTATCGTTATTATTAATAAAGATTAAAAAAAACCTTCAAATTCCCTTTTGGGTTCCTAAGTTATTACGATTAGTAAATTAAGTTGTTAAGCAGTCTATACGGGATGTATTTAGATGGTTTTCAGTTGTAAAGTACTACATAATAGCTAAAAGGATTCTCTACAAAGGCAACCTTAAGGGTTTCTAAAGATAATTGCTTAAAGGTTTGTAAAAGTGTAGCTCTCTTAATCCAAGCAGCCTTCAAGCAAGCATCTCTTTCCATGCTGGACCCAGCAAGCTGGATCATTTTGTGATATAGATGCATTAAGGCCTTTACGGATTTCCCTGAAGTACATCTACTGGCCTTTAAGATTCCTGAATTCAATTTTTTAATAGAAGAATTGTCTAGAAATTATAAGAACCAGTAAAGGTTTTATGTAGAGCACTTTGCCTAATAGAACATCTCTATATAAATCTAAAGCCAGTAACAATCCAAAAAACCCTAAAGGATAACTTTTTGGTCTACTAGTCATTTTAATATTTGTAATTATAGTGTACCTTAATTAAATGATCTGATATATTTGTTGGGCAGTACTGTGGCACAGTTGTCAGCATGTGTGCACAGTTGTCAGCAAGAAGGTCCTGGGTTTGAGTCCCAGGTGTGACGATGGTGTTTCTGTGTGAAGTTTCCATGTTCTCCCTGTGCTTGTATGGGTTTTGTCTGGGTACACTGGTTCTCTCCCACAGTTCAATGACATGCACATTAGGCTATTTGGATATTCTTTAATGCCCCTAGGTGTGAATGTGTGTGTAAATGGTCGTGTGGGTTTTTATGTCCCTGAGATGGACTGATAAGCTGTTCAGGGTGTAACCCACCTTCTCCCATGGATGGGTGGGATAAGCTTCAGCCTCCCTGTGACCCTAATAAAGGCTAAAGGTAATGTCTGTTGGGCTTTTACACCTGAGCCTACTGGCTCATTAGGTCAGAGCTTATACTGGTTTCTGTAGTGTGAAGTGAATAGGAGTTCCCAGTACTTTTACTGGTACCCATTTATATTGTTGGGAGGACAGAGGCACTGTAGTGGTTAAAACCTTGCCCAGTTCTCTTCCAAAAGTGAGCATAAGTCCTTCACCCTAAAAATGTCCCCACCAGCCCCAATAAAGGATAAAGCAGTTCAGAAAATGAAATTAAATTGAATATACATAAGAAGGTTCTGGGTTTGATTCCCACTCTTAAGCGTTTCTGTGTGGACTTTGCATGTTCTTCCCGTGCTTGTGTTGGTTTCCTCCAACAGACCAAAGACATGCACATTAGACCAACTGGCCGTGTGTGTTGCCCTGCAATAGTCTGGCGAGCTGTTCAGGGTGTACCCCACCTTTGTCCAGTGAAATGGGCACAGCCTCTCCACGATCCTAGTAGGATTAAGCAGTTTGGCAAATGAGAGAGTGAAATATATGTTGTGTCCTTCAAGGGTTTTTAGAAGTTTAAGTATCCTTAGCTTTTTAAAATGTAAAAGTTAGCTTTGTGATATGATCCAGTTAAAAGAGTTTTTAATAATAAAATTGAATTGTATTAAAATGCTTCTACTGAAGAAACAGTAATAAAACCGTAATAGTCTGTACAGAACTTTAAGGATTCCCCATAAGAACCACCAACATTTTTTTTTTAGATTCTTATGTTAAAGAGATTGTATACTCTAAAAATGTTTCATCAGTTTCCACCCCTAGTAGAGCCCAGATAACCTTTACCATTTATTATTAACGTGTTTACCTTTTAGAAAAAATTACCATGTAGAGCTCATTTATCGAGCTAAAACTTTAAAATTCATTTAAAAAAAAACCCTTTTAGGAATGTTTTTTTCTGGGAATATACTATGGTTTTCTTTATGCTGGATGACAGAAGAAATCATGAGTAAATGGTTTCCACCACTCTTCAGGTTCATTTGGCCAGTTAAAAAAGTGCTAGTGTGTACTGTAGTGAGTGTATCTAAAAAAAATTAAAATAAAATAAATAAATAAATAAAAAAGATTAGCATTTTTGTGTGATATTTTGCATGGATGGATTTGCTTTTTTTATTCATTTATTTATTTATGAACATGTACATTTATGGCATTTGGCAGACACTCTTATCCAGAGAGACTTACATCTGAGGGTTAAGTGACTTGCTCAAGGGCCCAACTGTGGCAGCACAGTGGCACAGTGCTTAGCACAAAAAGGTCTCGGGTTCCATTCCCGGGCTCGGGGCGTTTCTGTGTGGAGCTTGCATGTTCTCCCCGTGCGTGCGTGGGTTTCCTCCGGGTACTCCGGTTTCCTCCCACAGTACAAAAGCTTGCGCAGTAGGCTGTTCCAAATTGTGACTAGGTGTGAGAGTTAGTGTGAATGCCTTTATTTGTGTTTCCCTGCAGTGGCCTGGGGAGCTGTTCAGGGTGCACCCCAGAGTTGGCTGAGATGGGCGCTTCACTGATAGCTAGATAAATCTAAAGTGGATTGAGCATGTAGAGCATGTCTTTACAGTGAATATTTCATCAGCTTCATGTTTCAAGACTTTCTTTCACATATTTTTCCACAATCATAAATAATAAACAAGACACACATTTTAGTGTACAACCTTGTAACTTTAATGGTGAAGCGAAAAATAGGGAAAATACTGTAAAATAAATTAGGTTAAAAAAAAAACAAGCACATTTTTGTACAACAAAGCAATGCGACATATTGGTATTTTGATTCCATATATACAAAATAAAAATATATATCTACTTTTTAGTCTTAGTCCACTTCTTTCAGTGTCATTTTTTTGTCTGCATAAAGAAAAACAAAAACATATACCACACATTTTTATTATTTGATTTTTTTTTCTCTTTTTTGATGTATTTTTTATAGTGTTTTTGTATGCACACATGACAATACACTTTTTCATGTATTAAGAATTTTTATTCTAAATAATTTCTTCATTTTTTTTCTTTCAACACTGCAGTTACCTGCTTATTTATATATAAATTCTAACATCTGCTGAACAAAATGGTGACATCATTTGAGTCATACAGGGTCCTTTCAATAGTTGGTAAATAGTTTCATAAATACCTAAACAAATCATTCAACAATTCATCTCCCAATTTAGTTAAATATCAATGCTGCACATTCATTTTCATTAGAAAAAAATTGAATGGAAAATGAAAACAAATAAACTGGAAAATGTTGGTTTAAGTGCTGTGTTTAACATTTAGATGGCTAAACACACGTGGAGAGTGCAGCAGTGCAAAAACTAAAAAAAAAAACAAAAAAAAAAAAAACATACAAATTATTATTATGGGATGGATCACTCATTCAGGGCATTTGCTTGGGTTTGACCTGGATGTATTTGTGACATATTCTTCTAAAAAGAAAAGGGGAAAAATAGGCAAAAAAAAGGACTGAAATTCTTTGGTGTTTAATTATAAACTTAAAAATAACACAAGGTGTGTACAGGGTTTTGTCTGTTCCTCACTTCTTCTCATTCCTAACCCATCATTCCCACGTTTTATCACCTGGTCAAACCTACGCTAATGATTTTTTTTTCTTTTTCTTTTTTTTCCATTTTGAAGTGCTTCTTGTCTTTCTCTAAATACCATTTGTATATGTGGCTATGCTGATGGTATAGTGCAAACTGTAAACGTTTGTAACGTCTCATTTTTAAAAGTAGCAACAAAAAAAGAAAGGAAAATAATAATAATAATAATAATAATAATAATAATAATAATAATAATAATAATAATAATAAAATATAAAGTTACAATAATTAGAATAATGATAAAAAAAAAAAACAGAAATGTTTGGTTCCAGCAGCCCGTCAAACTTCTTTCAAGTATCTCTCAACAACAACAACACACACACACACACACACACACACACACACATGCACACATACATGTATACATACAAACACACATAAGACATCAAATAAACTTCCATAAAAGTATAAAAAGTCAACTTCCTTTTTTTTAGGTTTGTAAAAGTAAATAGTTAACCAAAACAACACATGAATGAAAAATAAATCTTAATACTTGACAAGTTGCATAGTTTTGAGATTTGCTTTTCCAGGCACCTCATCATCATGGTCACTCCCTTATGTGGGGCATGTTTGGAGTGACTGCACTGCACTCTTGCGCACATAAATATCGTATCACCCCCCTGTCCCTCAGCTTTGTAGCAAAAATATATTATATATTTGTTTTTTGTTTTTTGTTTTTTTGTTTTCTTCTGAAAGTGCCACAGAAACTGCTCCAAGCTATAGATACCCCCTGGATTTTCAGACGGCCAAGTTCAAGTAGCCACTGTGTCAAGAGAGGGACCCGTCAAGGTACGGGAGTTTGAGAGCGAAAGAGAGATGCAGAGAGCTTTTTCAAGCTCTTTCCATCATCCCTTTACCTCACTCCTGTTTCTTTTTGCCCAAGTCCTTACTGTTAGGGCACAGGCCCCTGTCCCCTCCCCGCCCTGGCATGCTAGCCAAACTCGGCACTCTTTTCTTCTCCTTTCTTGCTCTTTTGCATGTCTTTGTATGTCTCTTTTTTTTTTCTTCTTATGAGCAGCCACACTCCTCCACAATCATGTTTTGGATGTCCTTCTTGACAATCTTCTGCTCCTCATTGTAGTAGAGCATAGACATGGCACGGAGGCGCGTGGGGACACAGCATGACCTGATGCTCGTGAAGGGGCTGTAACCACGCATCCGGTAGTGGTTGATGACAGTGGAGTGGAAGGAAAGTGCCGAGCCTGTGATGCTTGCCACATGGCTTGGGCACTCACCCTCACAGTAGTTGGCGTGGTAGCCAGTCGGTGCAATGATCCAGTCGTTCCAGCCAATGTCTTTGAAATTGACGTAGAACTGACGCTTGCAGCACACACGTACCTTCCCATCGCATTCCAGGCCACGCCTGCGTCGCCGTCTTGGCCCATTCTCTTCCATTTGTCGCACTACCGCCATCAGAAAGGGCCGATGAGACTGTTCTCTCTCTCCTCCTCCTCCAGGAGTCACCAGGACTGGTGTAGCACGAGAATCAGCACATGATGGGCACAAAACTCGCAGGTTCAATGCACTTATGCCTTGTTCTAGCAGAGACTGCATACTGGATGCAATGGGGAAAGTGTGCCAACCACTGCGTCTAGTGTCAACGGTCTTCTCAGCCACGACCTTCTCCCCCGAATCAGGCTGTTGAAGTAGCAGTCGAATGGTGACATTTGTCCGGGTGCGGTTGCCCTTCGGAAGCCGCAGGAAGATCCAAACGTTGGCCTGCTCCACCACAGACATCTCGTAACCCTCTTTAGAGATGAGGAAGTTTATCAGACCTGGGGTTTCACCTGAGGATGGAAACAAGAGGAGAAGCAACAAACAGGACATTAGTTAAATTAGCTGTTTTTTAAATGAAGATGAGGTTGTTTTAATTCTGTGGATTCGAACCAACCACATCAAAGATGGAGCTGCCTGGGAGTGGTAACATCAGTAGAGTGTTTAAGCTTTGTAGTTGTAGCAGTGACGCCACAGTTCAGGACTGACCAGCTCACCAGGATTTCAGCAACAAGCAGCTTTTTAAATGACACCTCTTTTCAATATATCAAAGGCAGAAATTTGAATCAGTTCAGAACACATCACACACACACACACACACACACACACACACACACGCATCTACGCACGCGTACACATGCATGACATCCCTCCTACTTAACTCTGTCTTGTCTATCCCACCTTGAAATGGAAATAACAGAGTACACGCACACATAATAGCCAAGTACAGTAACGCATGATGGCCATGACAACATCTAGTACATGGTGTCCAGCTGCGGGCTCTGATGTGCCATGGTTTCAATAACTAGCTCTCTCTTTCTCTTTCTCTCTCTCTCTCTCTCTCTCTCTCTTTCTCTGTGTGTGTGTGTGTGTGTGTGTGTGTGTGTGTATTAGAGAAAGACTCACACTGGCTTTGATCCACTGCATTTTACAGACATAGCCGAGGCCTCTGGAACGTTTCATATTATGGGTCAGTTGCCAACTTTTAAATGAATTCCCTCCACTTACTGAGACAAATCTTCAGAAAAAAAGGACTTTTGTCAGGAGCTTGAAGCTGTCGCTGGATGATGTGTCTGGCAGTAAATTATGAGTTCTGTTACACAGTCTTCCACAATCTCTTGTAAACTGACACCTCAGCAAATCTTCTAGTAAAATACAGTGTTTACTAAGAGTGAGTAATGGTTCAGTTTTTAACCTGGAGTTAAATAAACCCTCAGAATAATGGGAAAGTTGTTCATCTATGAAGTGTGGATGAATATTATTTAATCCAATATCTATTGTATACTGATAAATATTTATGGGATTACAACATGATAACAATGATGTCAGTCCGTGTGTGCGTTTGTGTGTGTGGCTATGTGTGTGTTTACACATCCCAAGTCCCATCTGTCCAAACACAGAATGGCTTCATGAACGGAATATAAAAAATAATGGGCTTTTCCAGCATCGGCTTGCTCATTGTTTCCTTTTTAACCTGTGGTCTATGAAAGAATGGCGCCTCGTTAGCTTTCAGTAAGATGAGTGCGCACAGCTCAAGCTCTTCCTCGGCAAGAGCTTGGGCCGACACAGGGAACTACCCCCCATCTGGCTGAGCAGGAGATCGTATGGAAGCAGCCTCGCTCCACATGATTCTCAATACGTTTGTAAGAGAGAGGGAGAAAGAATTTTTTTTTTAAAAGCCTTCTGAGCTGAAAGACATACAATAATCCCTCAACAATAAACACCGGTGCAACCACGAGAGTGTAGTTTGCACAGCTGTCCCCCACACAAAGATGGAAAATAACATTTACACATTCTTCTTCTTCTTCCTCCCCCAATCCATGTCTTCAAACAGGGAGGAGGGAGCAATATAGGATCACCTGGGACCTTAAAGAAGAGGTGTGTGCGTGTGGGGGGGTGGACTCTTCTTTAAACACGGCTTTGGTTAATGCGTCCTCTAATCCTCCTCTCTATCTAGTTTACCATTGGGAGGTTTGGGGGGGGGGGTCGTACTCTTTGATCTCCTTGTTGGCCTGCTGTCATATTGTATAGCTTCTTACAACCCGATGCACCAAACCCGAAAGACAAATTTTGCGAAGCTGGGACAAAAAAAAAACCTCTGAGTCAGAAAGGATGTAAGGATACGCCTATCTTGTGGATGGTCTTTGTGTTTGTTCTCCTCCTGGGGATGATTGTAATAAGAAGATGTGATTCGTCTTGAGCTAATTTGTTGACAGTACTGATTAAAGGAAACAGTTTTAGTCTGTGAGCAAAGACTGGCTTGATTTTTGCAGCTTAGAGCAGGGCTGGGAGAACTCGTTGGATCACCAGTGACGAATGCTTTGACGTGAATGGTTCCGGTTACGGTCCGCACTAGTGAACAACTTGACCACACATCTGAGATTTCACAAAGGATAACCTAAAAATAACCGAGGCCGTTCAGCCGTGACACCAAAATCCGCGAGCAGATATCATCATACAAGGACTGGACTTCTTTCCAGTACCTCTTTATAAATTAGATGCGTGACCTAATTTCTGCTTTCGCCAGCCATGAACTAAACTGAGCTATAAAATGCTATAATGATGTGCTGGTGTGTGTAAGTTGGCTTCCTTGACTGCAATACCAGACAGCATAATTCAAAATTTAATGTAGTCATGCCAACTATGAGGACAAATTTTAGAGACTAAACAACTCTGGAATGAGTGGATTAAGATGCCAAATTCAGGCAACCACTGAACAAAAGCAACACTGTCCATAACCTCACATTCTCCTTTTATGTTTGCTACATATTTCTAAGCCTTATATATTTTTAATTTGCTGTGAATGAAACTTTCCACAAGTTCTTTTCACAGCAGCTCTTTATTCAAGCTCTGAGCTGGAGTAAGCAATGGTATAAAAGATTTAAATAAAAACAAACAGATCCCTTTCTTTATATGCCCTAAACATACATTGTGGTTATAGGGCTGTCCCGGTGTAGTAGTTGTAGAACGTCCCAGTTTCCCAAAAGTATGATAAACAAAATCTTCACAAATGGAGAAAGTGTTCACTCCATTATTAATTACTTTATATTATACATTTTTTTATAAAGGTGGCACGGTGGCATAGAGGTTAGCACTTCATCCTCACAACAGGAATATCCTGGATTCCAGTCCTGGCCTTCTCCTGAGGTTTCTGTGTGGGATTTATATGTTCTCCCCATGCTAACATGGATTTCCTCCAGGTACTCTTGTTTCCTCCCTCAGTCCAAAGACATTATACTACTTAGCTATTTCAAACTACCCCTCTGCGATGGCCTGGCGAGCTGTCCATCGTGTAATCTGCCCTCGCCCAGAGTCGGCTGAGATGGGCGCCAGCCTCCCCGTGACCCTAATTAGGATTAAGTGGTTCAGAAAATGAAGGATGATGAAGGAAATTGCCCCTAGGGGTGAATGTAGATGCTTGTATGTGTGTGTGTGTGTGTGTGTGTGTGCGTGTGTGTGTTTGCCCTGCATGGACTGATAAGCTATTCAGGGTATATCCCGCCTCCGCCCTGTGTCGGCTGAGATAGAATCCAGTCTCCCTGCAGCCCTGATAGAATTAAGCAGTTTGGCAAAGGAATGAATGAATTAATATTTTTATAGTATGACCGAAATAAATCCCCTACATTCGAACAAGTGGAAATTGATACCTTTGAGTAACGCATGAAGACCAGAATCATGTCTTTACCTTTGATCCCTTACACACATCCTATAGAACTTTATTACCTTCACTATTCATACATCCCTACTTCAAATCTCAAACATCCGGTTCGCTTCACTTCACTGACTCTGTGAGTGGTTATACTCTCACAATGTGTTATAGGGAAGCTTCCGTTTTGGAAGACCCAGAATGATCCGCACTCAATGTGACAAAGTGATATAAATTACTTGCAACTGCCTGGATTCCCACATGGGCTAAAAAACACATAAGGTTCCAGAATAAAAAGCCACGATGTAGCCGTGACTCATCTCTATCGCTTGGATCTTAATGATTATATCCGTTTCGAGATTAGCCTGCGACCATGCATGCACCCTTCCTGGATCTGAGAGACAAACTGAACTGTGCATCTATTAAAGCTGGCATCTGCAAGCCATCGACTGATCACACAAACAACTGTGGATCATCTGCTGTCAGTTACCAATGAGTGAAACAACTTAAACTTCAACTCGTGTTTGTTTGAAGCAAGGAAAAAAAAAATCAAGGACCTGTGTCTAAGCTTTTGTCTTTGACTCCAAACAAACAAGAAGTTGTGTATATCGACAAACATAAGATGTGATAATACTCCTTGAGATATGCGGTCGGCAGTAACAAACTGTACTTGTCCTTTCTTCACCTAAACTACAATGATATCTAATAACTCTCTCACTGTACAATAATCACTGTGATCGATCTGCTGCTACACACAGGCAGGTTGTAATGTGACAGCTAGTTATTCACTCACTCACTCATTTCCCCGACCAATTAATCCTTTTAAGGTCACGCGGAGGCTGGCGCCTATCACAGCCCACACTGGGCAAAGGGGGAGGGGGTGTAACACCCCCAAACAATTCGCCAGACCTTTGCAGGGCCAACACACGCACAACCATTCACAATTACACTTACGCCAAATGTGCATGTTTGTGGACTGTGGGAGGAAACCGGAGTACCCCGGGTCTCTTATTTTTTCCGAAAGAATTTGAGTACATTTGCTGAAAAAATTTCTGATGAATGCTACCACTTTTTTAGTTAAACATGTTTGAGGCATAAGTTGCAGTCATAAATATTGTGTTTCCGCTAATAATCCGTTTATTCAAATAGGTCTGAGGGCGGCATGGCGGCAGCAATCTTGCCTCACAGCACAAAAGTTCTTGGTTAGAGCCCCATGGTCGGCAAGGACATTTCTGTACAGAGTTTGCTTGTTCTCCTCGTGCTTTTGTGGGTTTCATCTGGATTGTCCCTAGCACAGTGGTGTAGCGATTAGCACATCAGCCTCACAGCAAGAAGGTCTTGGGTTCGAGTTCAGGCCTCAGCGAGGGTGTTTCTGTGTGGAGTTTGCATGCTCTCCCTGTGCTTATGTGGTTTTTCTCTGTTCTTCCCATGCTTGCTTGCATGCTTTCTCTGGGCATTCTGGTTTTCTCCCACAGTCAAAAGACTTGCACATTACCCTAGTTGACCCCTAGGTGTGAGTGTGATTGCCTGTGAGAATGTTGGCCCTGTGATGGACTAGTGCGCTGTTCAGGGTGTACCCTGTCTTTGGCAAGAGTAAGCTGAGATACCTGAGATACCCCCCAACCAATCCTAGTAGGATTAAGTGGCTTGGCAGATGAATGAATAAATGAATAAATGGATGGATTGCTCCTTGGTGTGAATGTTTTTTTGTCTGTGTTGGTCGTGCAATAGACTGGCAAGCTCAAGTTCAGGGTGTACCCTGCCTTTCACCCATAGCTGGGATTGGCTCCAACAATAAACAGGACAAGTGATATGGATAATGATGAGGAATGAATGAAATTGGTCTAAACTATTAATAGTAAAGTATGCAGTGAATTATGTAAGGTCTCCTCAGTCACATAGGAAAACACACTGCTTCTTGATACAGCACCAGTACGATATGCTAGTGCACCAAGATGATCTTGTTCACTTAAGGGACTGAAAGCAAAAGCTTGAAGGGTTTTTTTGTTTGTTTTCATAGAAAATGTTGCAAAATATTCCAACACCATGTACCTAGTATGGGCGAATAATCGCTCTAGCTGATTTAGTGACGCACTACTAGGGATGTTTTGGTAATTGAAATAACAGCCATGGTCATGAATTCCTGAAATGCAGGATACTGAGGTATTTAAATGGCAATACAGGCAGAGAAAAACAGGAACAGCAGAAAAGGCATTAGTGTCGAGTCATCGTTTTGTAACACGTGAGGTCTCACTAATGTTGCAAGCATCCTTGAGTAAACCACCCAGGGCTTAAGCAGTGCACACACATCAGTTCCATGTTTGTCATTGCGCTCTTCAAAGTTCCGGGTATGCTGTTGGTTTTTGTCCAGTCTCTGTTCATTACTAAGGAATGTTATGAATGTTCCTCATCCTATCAAAGCTACAGCTATACCCAAGTTTCCAATTCCCAAGCTAACCGTTGTTTTATTTTTAATCTCACCATCTCCAAAGACATGGGAAAATATTTATAGGGCTCTGACTTTGTCACATCTTCAGTGGACAGGCTCTTGGAACAAGCGGCTAGGGTTACAGATTGTTTGCTTCCTCGCATAAGTTTCACACAGGACCAGAATAGCTTCTGTAAACCAAAATTTTGTCCTGCTATTGTTGCATGTGTATGGCATTAAACATAAAAGCTCACTGTGCTGAACACTCCGAGAAAGATAACTACCCAAATGCTGTTTTTTTTCCCCCTCCTCCGTCCTTTGGTGCTGAGATGTGATTGATTGGCCCTCCTCTATGACAAAGTCAAGGAGAAGCAACGCATTCCTAAGATATATATGTTGGCAAAGCTCTGGCGTACTTCGCTCTTGTCAGCAGTGTTTATAAATCGGTGAATTCCTACAATGTCTTAAAAGGCACAAGTCTGTAACTGAGCCTCTGGAGTCACATTTGCAGACATGTTCTTACACAAGCACAACATCGAGGACATGAATTCAAACTAATGACAAACCAGCCCTTGAGATGTGTTTCAACAAATATATGAAATATTACATGAAAGGTTTAGTACTATAAACAGCACTGTGCTTTAAAAGGCTATAATTCACCATAGTGTAAGCATGCTGAAGTCCCTGCTGTCCGGACATATAAAGACCTTGTGTCTGGATACTGATAGCAACATCAAGGTTCTCTTTAACCTCAAATTACTGAGAGAGAGAGAGAGAGAGAGAGAGAGAGAGAGAGAGAGAGAGAGAGAGAGAGAGAGAGAGAGAGAGAGAGA
>JAQMYF010000001.1:8030031-8045330 GCA_030014195.1 Neosilurus mollespiculum
TTTTCTAGTCTATCAAGGAGAATTGTATGATCAATAGTGTCAAAGGCTGCACTAAGGTCAAGTAACACAAGCAGAGAAACACAGCCGTGCCAGGCCACCAGTAAATCATTTATCACCCTAACGAGTGCTGTCTCTGTGCTATGATGGGGCCTAAATCCTGACTGATACATTTCATGAATGTTATTTCTACAAAGATATGAACATAACTGCTGCGCTACAGCTTTTTCTAAGTTCTTGGAGATAAAAGGGAGATTTGATATTGGTCTATAGTGGGACAGCTGATATGGGTCAATGACAGGTTTTTTAATCAGAGGTTTGATAACTGCCAGTTTAAAGGATTTAGATACATGTTGAATATGCTCAGCAAGAGAATGCGAAAATATCAAGATATCATCAAGGTAGACAAAGAAAAATTGAATTATCATGTCCCTTAGGACATCGTTGACCAGAGACCACAACACAGCGGGACTATTAGCAAGGCCAAAGAGCATTACGAGATATTCGTAGTGACCTGATGGAGTATTAGATATATCCCCCTGCCTTATTCGGACAAGGTGGTAGGCATTGCGGAGATTGAGCTTGCCAAAAACCGTAGCACCTTGAAGCAGTTCGAAGACAGATGACATCAAAGGGAGAGGATAACGATTAAATCTTTAACTGTTACCTCATTAAGCCCTTGGTAATCAATACAGGGATGAAGGGACCCATCCTTCTTGGCCTCGAAGAAGAATCCAGCACCCACTGGGGAGGAGGATGGACAGATTAGGCTGGCGGCCAGGGAATCCTGGATATACTTGTCCATGGCTTCAGACTCAGGTGGTGATAGGGAGTATAAGTGACCTCTTGGTGGCACAGACCCAGGCAGAAGTTCAAAAGCACAATCATATGGACGATGGGGCAGTAAAGAAGTAGCTCTAGACTTACTGAAGACAATTTTGAGATATGGGTATTCAGGTGGAACCATGGACTGGTCAGGGAAATCCTCAGGAGAGTCAGCTGAGCCCAGTGAGGTAGGAGCTACAATGAGGCAATGTTTAAGGCAAAAAGAACTCCAACCTAGACCTTATTTCCACACCCGTCAATATGGGGATTGTGCTGGGCCAACCAGGGCTGGCCTAATACAATTAAAGCCTGGGGAGAGTCAAGAAGATGAAGAATCAGGTTCTCCCAGTGATTGCCAGATATGAAGAGACTCACTGGGACTGTACTGTGGGTGATCTGAGCCAGTTTCACCCCAGTTAGGGCATTAGCAGTTATGGGCATATTCAAGGGTCCAACAGGAATGCCAAGTTTAATAGCAAGCCCTGCATTAATGAAAATTCCTTCAGTTCCAGAGTCTTTGAGCACAGAAACTGTGTTTCTCTGATTCTGTGAAATTAGGATTGCTGGTAACAAAGTACAGGTTGTAGGGGAATGGGAAAGAGGGGTAAAGCTCCCCTGTGATCCCAATTTACAGCATGAGCAGCGACTTTTTCTGGGCATGTGGAGATGAAGTCAACCGACTGGCCACAGTACAGGCAGGAGTTGGTGCCAATCCTCCTCCATCTCTCTGCAGGGGACAATTGGGTGCGATTGATCTGCCTGGGTTCAGGATCAGTGGTGGGTGGAGCTTGATGCACTGGAGGGTTTGGGGTGGAAACAGGCCAATGAAAAGACATGGGCTCCCTGGGCTGTTTACGGAACTCAGCATGGTGCTCCTGGTGGCGCTGCTTTAGGCGTCGATCAATGCAAATCACCAGGTCCACTAATTCCTGGAATCCTGTGGGCAGGTCATGGGTGGCCAACTCATCCTTATTGGCTCCAAAAAGACAATGAAGAAAGCTGTCATACTGGGCCTCTGTATTTCAACTCGTGGTAGTAGCCAAGACAGAGATAGCGCGACCCCCCCCTGTCGTGTTCTCAGCATCTCTTTAGCAGCCAGTCTGGTAGCTGGTGCAGAATGGGGCCTGAACATCCCACACAGCTGTTCCCGACTGTTGTGTGCCTGACCGGAGAGCAGTGTGATAACATAGGCTATTCGGGCTTGGTCGGTGGGAAAGGTGCTGGGCTGAAGTTCAAAAACCAAAGAACATTGTGAGAGAAAGGACCTGCAGGATACTGGTTCACCACTGTAGACTTCAGGTGGAGGTGGGCGAGTCTTGCAGGTCGGCTGAGAGAAACAGCTTGACTGGGTGGCTCCTAGTGAATATTGAAGGTGGCTTGATGGCTGCTGGCTTGAGCTTAGTGAGAGCTGAACCTGTTGTAGTTGGCAAGTGTGTATTTGGTTTATATTTTCTTTGAAATATAAAATAAACTAAAATAAATTTTAAAATAAAAAAGAAGGGTGACAAGTGGTTAGCATGTCTGCCTCACAGCAAGAAGGTACCAGGTTCAAGTCCCAGCTCTGGTGTTTCTGTGTGGAGTTTGCATGTTCTCCCTCTGCTTGTGTGGGTTTCCTCAGGGTACTCCAGTTTCCTCCCACAGTCCAAAATCATGCACACTAGGATAACTGGCTGTTCCAAATTATTGGTGATTATTACTGTTTGTATTATAACTGATGCCTCTTGTAATAAGGTTTTGTAACTGGGCCTATGAACACTTTTATATGTTTATCAAATATCAGAATCAGAATACCTTATTGATCCTGGAGGAAATTCACCCTATTAAATAATAGGTAGTTGTTGTTGTTGTTGTTGTTGTTGTTGTTGTTGTGTTAGTGTCCTGTCAACCAGGGTCGCCGATTTGTTCTCTCCACAGCTTGTGGTCTCCAGTTGTTCGAGTCATATGAGAGACGGTCATGCTGCACTGCTGGCTTAGGTCTTTTATCTAAGTGGAGCTAGGCCTGCCTCTTGGTCTTTTACAATGCAATCTTCCCATCAACAACTTATAGCTTAGACACTCTTTCCTTTAGCTGTGTTAATGGTACAAATGTTCCCGGTAGTTTAATCAACGATGGGTCCCAAGTCTCTACCGTTGGTTAGGCTTATTTAATGGCGGCCTATTTTCGCCGTGTCACGAGGGGGCTTCAGGTTGTTGTGTCTTTTTTGTAAGATGGTGGGAACCAGTCAACTGCTTATTTTATATTCACAGCAAACTCCTCTATCTAGAGGCCATTTGGCTATCCACCACCTGCCAACATGCTGTGCTGCTGTAGCTTGCCCCTGGCAAGTTACCTAAAATATATTGTAAAATTATTATTATTATTTTTTCTATTTCAATAATTAAATCACAGACTTAAAGACTGTATATGAAGTACATGCATGCTATTGCATATGGTATGTTGGGAGGTAAATGGTGTTTTTTCAGGTTTTTAAGCTCTAAAAACATTTTTGGCCATGTGCTATATAACCAGCAACTATGCTTCTTGTGTATTAGACAGCACCATCAATCATTCATCACTGGTATGAATGTACAATTGTTCACTTGCAATTAGACAAAATAAACTCCCACACAATCAAATCCCACTTGTTTTTCCCATCAGTAATGTAATTTAGTTTGAGTTAGTGGTTAATGAACAGTTTCCTCCCATCTTCATCCTCACGTCAAGAGACACATCATAGAATGAAACGGACATTCAGTGACACTCTGCTTCCTTTCCATCATGACATGGAAAACAGTGCCCCAACTAAAGATGAAAAAAAAAAGATGGGAAGAAGCATTTTTTATCCAGTTGAAGGAAGAGAGCGAGACAGAACGAATGAGTCAACTTTTTCTCTTCGTGTAGATTCCCTCTTGTGGTCAAACCCATCTTCAGGTCTTTCACACAACCTCCCTGTTTTCTTCTCACAGAGAGCCGAGTGTGATCAGTTCACTTCCTCCATGTGTGAGGCAGTACAGCTGCACAGAGGAAACCCTGGGGAAGCTTCAAGGTCATAAGTTCAGACAGGGTCACATCAGAAGGTCACATCACCTGTGCTGAATGAACAGCGTTTCCCTCTGTATGGAATAAATAACAGAACTGCGTTTATGGACCGTAACTGTCACCAGTGGACTGTAAGGAATTTCTGTACACACTGTGAATATATCTGAGTATATGAATAAACACAAAATGGATTTGCAGAGATATTCATTTAGGGGACACAGAATTCCTGAATACACAGCACAATAAAGAGGTAAAAAGGTTACCATAATATACATAATATACATAATATGGTCCCAGTGTGCGCAGTGTAGAAACAGTAGTCATAATACACACAGATGGTAAGAATATATAATTTATACCAAAGTCTGGCTTAATTCCCAAATCTGATTGTTAAGAACGGGTGGATTCATTTCGTACTCATGGACTTATATAGCAGACAGTCCATATAATAGACTAATGAGACGCGATTTTTTTTATTCGTGTTCATTCATTCCTTTTCTAAGCCGCCTTATCCTAATTAGGGCCGCGGGGAGGCTGGCGCCCATCTCAGCCGACTCTGGGCAAAGGCGGGGTACACCCTGGACAGCTCGCCAGCCCATCGCAGGGTCTACACACACAACCATTCACACTCACACCTAGGGGCAATTGGTAAGAGCCAATTAGCCTACTGTGCATGTTTTTGGACTGTGGGAGCCCAAGAATCGACCCCAGGCCTTCTTGCTGCGAGGTGGACATGCCAACCACTGCGCCACCATGCCACCTTAAATGTAACTGTTAACTGTTAATATGAAGATGTTTCTATGTTAATATGATAGATATTTCTACTGATAAGGGTCTGAGACTGGTATTCAAAGAGTAGCACAGATTCCTTAAGGGCCGAATCAATTTCAGCCTGGAGGAAAATAAATAAATAAATCAGTTTCCCCTGCATTTCCCGACTACAGTCTGGAGTGAAAGCAGGAAAGGTTTACATAGTTTCTTTCACTGCCTTTCACTAGATGATTTCCGTGTTCATTTGTATCAGCTGTCTTGTTAAATTAATTATCTGTTTAACAAGTTTATGTTCTGTGTTTCTATTAATGTTTGTTGTTTTACCTAGCGAAAGTCTGTCTGCCTACCTGAGTTTGATTCTGTTTGAGTACAAATGGTGGTGTATGAGCCTCTATTTTTAGGTTGTTAGTTTTGTCAATAATGATAAATCTGTTTGTTTGGGTTTTTTTTATTGATGACCACCTATGACAACCTCATTGAGTTTCCTGTGGGAGCATAAACATGGGACAATATTTGAGTCATTTTCCATGCCTAAAAAAACACATTGCCTTGTTCATCAACTTCAGGTCAGGCCATAGCACTCCACCCTGGATTGTTTTATTCATGTTGTATTCATTCTTCACTTAAGACGCTGTCACATACGTCGAACAATGGGTACACAACAGATCCATAGCAAAAAATTGGAACTCAGCTGTTAGTAACTCAGAAGCTCAACTGTTCTGTGTTGGAAAATGCAGTCGTAGATCCTTGTCGTAGTGTTTTGATCCATTTTCTAGATCTGGTGTGTGATTCCCTACAACATTTTTCTGCTGTGTTATCATTGAACATACGAATTTCATTCACATTTTGGGTCATCTGATTCGCTCAAAATCATATGATTGTCTTACAGTGATTATATACACTCTATATATAACAAACCAGACTTTCTTATACCACGTGTATTGTATTACTTTTTTATGCCAGTGCATATATATGTCAATATACATGTCAATATGTGTGTGTGTGAGTGTGTGTGTGTGTGTGTGCTCGTGACTGAACAAGCAAATGATAGGCTCTAACATTAACCTTATTATTTCTTAAATAAGATGTTTGCCTGTGATGAAGTTGATTTCCAACACACGATTCAGACATTTCTAAAGTTTCTACCTTCAGCTGTGCTGTATGCTGCTTCTGCTAAGAAAGAGGCGGGGCTGGGGATCATACTGTTACTGACGATTCGATGATCCAATGGAGTTAGGAGAATTAGATCATAGGCTCTTTTAAGTGCTTTTCAATCGCTAAGTATTAAAACCCCTTAGTATTAAAATCAATTGCACTGGTTTTTGCAAAAGCAAAAAAAAAAAAAAAAAAAAAAAAATTTAACAAAAAAAAGACTAAATGTGGAGATAGAAGGAGCCTACCTGATACCGACATTGTGGCAGTCATACATCGAGCATTATACAATGTGTTTGTATGATACATTGTACAAAAGTCTTTATAACTCATGACATTTGAAGTCCATCTGCTTTGCATACATAGTTGCAAGGACTTGCTTCAACTTCATCAACTTCATCAAGCCTGCTTTCAGCAATTCTGATGTCAAGTCAAAAGTGTCCACTGACATGAAGCTCTATTACGATGCGTTATGCTAGATGGTCATGACACCACATTGCCATGGAACTTTGCAATGCTAAAAAAAGTGACAGATTGTCCTTTGTTCCAGCCCTGGGCCTGGCAAGGACATTTCTGTGTAAAGTTTACATGTTCTAACCATACTTGCATGGGTTCCCTCTGGGTGCTGCAGTTTTCTCCCACAGTCCAAAACACATGTGCATTAGGTTAATTGAATATTCTCGATAGCCCCTAGATGTAAATGTGAGTTGAAGGTGCATTCACATACGCAGTGACATTGACCACACAAAGTCAATGATCGCCAGCGAAATGTTTAATGAGAGGTAAAATTTTCTCAGGTGACACAAAGTCAGCGGACTCAGAATTCAACTGAGCTGAACTTCCATATGAGTGATTGCCAATCAGAGCTTAAAGATACCATTGATTGACAGATGCTGCCAAAAAGTGAGTTCCCCAATACCTTTTCCTACTTGCTTTCGTAGATGGTGTGAAATAGGCAATGTTGTGTGCAGTTCAGCAGCAAAGTGACTCACTTATCGATCGTCACTTCCTGAGTGAATGCAGCTTGTGTGGTTGTGTGTGTTGACCCTGCAATGGTCTGGTGAGTTGATCAGGGTGTACCCAACTTATTCCCGGAGTCAGATGGGATGGGCTCCATCCTCCCCATAACCTCAGTAAAGGATAAAGTGGTTCAGATATTGAAAAACTGAAAGAAAAAAAAAACTGGAGCAAAATCAGTTGAAGTCCTTTAAGTTTCCAGACACAGGCATGACTTCAGGTCAGAGCATTTTCTGCCTTGTGGTTTTTCTGCAACATGATAAGCTGCATTTCTTCCAAGTGACCGTTTATTTATTTCAAGGGCATTCCGCAGCATTCAATATAACTACAAATAGAAGAAAATGTATGAAATTGTGTACATTTTGAAAATGAGCATACTGGGGAGGATACTCTTGCATATGTGAGTTCAGGACAAGCAGTTACTGGAAAATGTTCCAACTTGCGGATGGTAATAATAACTCTGCTTTGAGTCAGAACACATCCCAACGCTGCATTGTTGATTATTTTACTGTAAAGGCACAGGTTGGGTTTTATTCCTTAAATGGCAAATCCAGCAGTGGAGTGTCATCCCATCATGGGTGAATCCCCAAGCATCTAAGTGTATGGAATGAAATGAAATGAATGACTGAAAAGTAGCACATGGGTGGTTTAGTTTTGATAAAGTCTCATTAATGTATCCCTAAACTGTCATTGATTTACTTCAGCACAATATGCAAAAGTAATTATGGTGATTTGTATGCATTTGTTATATTTCTCAAAGAGTTCACTGTCAGTTCTTTCTCAAGCATGCCTTGACCCCTACTTGACCTAAAGAGGCACCGTGTGCTCACCACTGAACTACAATTCAAATGTAATACCATTTCTAAAGTGTCTGCTTTCCATCACACTGCTGGCTTTACATGCTAGATCGAACCAAGGCAGGTGAAAAACATCATTATTAATAATGGTTCCAGGCTGTTTATGTTTTAAGAAGTGTTTTGTATATGACTTGGACTGGAACAGGATGTAGTGCCTCGACACAGAAACATCTCGCCAGCGCACCTATGGTGTGAATTGTGCTCTGTAAATAATGTAGGAATGTTTAAACTGCTTCTCGTCAACCTATTAGGCATTTGAATTACCCTTGAGTTATAAAGCATCCAACAAACAGAGATGGCTGTATTATTTCGTAGTGTAAGACGTAGAGGAGTTTAAATGATTTCAAAAGAAAATACAAAGTAGGTTTATGTATTGAGGTGTAGGCGTTCACAGGGGAGGGGTCTGGCTTTGTTTTAGATGTTCAATTATACCAGTTCTGTTTAAAGTGATTTAATTAAAAAAATAAAAAATAAAATAAAAACTTATTACTGATTCTTCATCTTAATTGCCCCAGATATCTGTCCAGTCAGTTTTTTCAAGCACAGGCTGGATAGAGAACATGTAATACTCCAGATGGAAAAAAAACAGTTTCTAAAACACACATGCTCTATGACAGGCTTCTCCTAAGCACTTTTACACAAATGCAGGGACTCACGCACACAGACAGGCCTTTGATGCCTTTTCATTTCATTTTCTGAACCACTTTATCCTTTATTAATGTTGTGGGGAAGCTGAAGCCAACTCCAGGCGAAGGCAGGATACACCCTGAACACCTCACCAGTGCACTGCAGTACCAAAACTGACACACCACCATTCAAATTCAGATTCACGTCTCAGGGCAATCCAGAATATCCAATCAGCCTAATGTGCATGTACTTGGACTGTGAAAGGAAACCATAGTACCAGGAGGAAACCCACACAAGCCGGTGAGAACAGATAAAGACACTCTCCCCAGGCATGGGCCTTGAACTCAGGACCTTTTTGCTATGAGGCGGAAGTGCTAACTATTATGTTATATTGTCGTCCTGCTTTTAAGTCTATTCATTACAAAATTTGTCATATTTATCAAATGTATTTTGGCCTCCGTACATGCAGTTGGAAGTGCCTACATCATGTAAGAATTCACGAATCTGATTACTTAGAAGGTGTTGATTTAATTTTCTGACAGTAACACTGACTATAATTCAGTAATAATATAATTTAAGCAGAGACAGCTGCAGCGACCAAGTAGATATGGATGTGTTCTCTATGGAGACATTCATGTAGCATATTTGGAAGGAGTCTCCAGTGTCAGAGGTATACATTTTCAGACATGAAAATATCTTCAACATAGACACTTTTTTATTTCAAGAAAGGGGTGGCACAATGGCATAGTGGTTAGCACGTCTGCCTCACAACAAGAAGGTCCTGGGTTTAAGTTCCTGGCTTGGCGAGGGACCTTCTCTGTGGGTTTCCTTTGGGTACACCAGTATCCTCCTACAGTCCACAGACATGCACATTAGGGTGTTCCATATTGCCCTTAGGTGTGAGTATGATTGTGAATGATGACTCAAATAGGATTAAGTGGTTCAGTGAATGACAGGAAAAAGAGGCTAGTTGGTTGTAAATGTCTATATTATGCATGGACTTTTCGTTTAGTGTGGTCATTTGTCATAGAGCATGCTGTTCATCATGCTCATGATCAAGTGGAGTAACTTTCTCCATCATCCCGCATGCTGCCAACATCAAAGTCAGTCCATGACGGTTTGATTCAAACGGTTCCAAACTTAGTCCTACAGATTAGTCGTTTTGGACACGTGGCACCTCAGTGATGTTAAACTCCTACTCTTTATTTCTTGTAATACTAGTCACTTCCCTGAGACAAGATCAAAAAACTTACCAAGCGTCCCTGTTCTCACGAACAGAGTGGGGAGTCAGCCTCAAAGAGGATCAGACAGAGGCCACAGCATTCACCGTAATCTTCCTTTCACCATCCACGAAAGACTACAGCTGTTCTCATGAACTCTTTTTATCACTTCCGGCAGGCCAGACACGCCACCGACTGAGATGTTTAACAGCGCAGCAGGCCGAAGTGAATCATTAGTTCATTGATTCATGAGGCTTTGGCCTCAGTCTTTGTGGGGGTGTGTGAATCAGGAACCCTTCACTTACTGCCTCCTAGATTCCACGGGTTTGTGAGTCAGGAACTGATGCGCTAAAATAAAGAAACATTCGGCAAACTGGGAGAACAGAGCGGGCCTGAGTCTGCTTCGCTTGACTGTTTGAAACCTTATAAAGCCAAGCGTGTGGTTTTGGAATCTTTTTTGTTTTCTTCTGGTGTGTTTTTAATTGGAGCAGTGTGTGAGCATGATGGCTGCCATGCTGAGTGTTTGCAGAAATTCCCCTTGCCTTGTTTTGGCAGGAGTAGATGTGTGAGGTGAACCCAGTGTTTGCCAGTAATGCTAGCAGAGCTGCTGCTGCTTCTTCTTTTTCTTTTTCTTCTTCTTTTGCTTATTCTTTTTATTGACTTTTTATTCTTCTACTTTTTCTACATTTACTTTTTCTTCTCTCTTTTCTCCTCACTCGGTGGAGCTGAGTGCAACTAAGAAAGAATTCTTCTGTCTTTTTTTTCTTTTGTTGAAGCTGAGTATAGTTGAAAAAGATCACCATGAGACCTATCGCCATGCATCATCTTCTTCTTCTTCTTCTTACATTTTCTTCATTTGGTGAAACAGTGTGGCATCTAAAAACATTTAAGTCAATTAGCCTTTTCTTCCATTTTTATCCTTCTTGTTCTTCTTCTACTACTATTTACCTTCTTGTATTCTTTTTCCTTTTTTTCTAAAGCTGAGTGCAGTTCAATTGTCATTTACAATCGTCATCAATTTCTTCCACTGTTTCAACTGTATCTTCGTGTCTCTTTTCTCCTTTGATAACTGTAGCATTTAAATCCTTCCCTATTCATCCATTCATTCATTTTCTAAGTCGCTTATTTCCTAATTAGGGTCACAGGGAAGCTGGCGCCCATCTCAGCCAACTCTGGGTGAGGGCAGACTACATCCTGGAGAGCTCGCCAGGCCAATACAGGGCAGAAACACGCAGACGGCAACCCAGTGGCCTACTCTTTTCGAATGACAGCAATGTTTTTTTACATGTCTCTCACCACAGACAGTGAGAGACATGGCTGGCCTTTAATAACCCTGTTAGCTACACTGTCAGGTGGATTGTCCCGTGTGTGTGTGTGTGTGTGTGTGTGTGTGTGTGTGTGTGTGTGTGTGCCCTGCTACTGACTGGAATCCCATCTACATCGAGTCCAAAGTTCCTAAGATAGCCTCCAGATCCCCCATGGCCCTGACCAAAATGGATATCTTACTGAAAATAAGCGACTCAATGTACGTTCTACTCACAGGCTGGTAAGAAATTTAACTCAAAGGAATATTTGCACCTCAGCTCAGTGGCTAGCTTAAAGCTTTTACTGTATTCTATATTATTTCTAAGCAATAGTCGAATTGTATTTTACAAGATCATTTTTATAAAAACAAAAAGAAACATGAAAGCCCATACCACCCAACTGTAGTTACATTAAATCCAGATATATATAATAGCACAATAATCCAGACAATATCTATTCCACATTGTTACCCCATGATATACATGAAGATCCCCACCTACTCATTCACTCTCACTCACTCATTTGCTGAACCACTTAATCCTATCCTAGGATTGGGGGAAGCCAACTCTGGGCGAAGGCGGGATACACCCTGCACAGCTCGCCAGACAATTGCAGAGTCAACAACCATTCACACTCAAACCTAGGGAAAATTTGGAACAGCCAGTTAGCCTAATGTGCATATCTTTGGACTGTGGGAGGAAACCGGAGTTCCTGGAGGAGCATGCAAACTTCACACAGTAACGCCTTAGCAAGGGACCTGAACCAAGGACCTTCTTGAGGCAGACGTACTATCCACTATGCCACCATACTGCTCTCCCCACCCTACTAAACCCTTATTTAACCCCTGGTACTGTCTGAAACATCTTCATCACCTGGAATTAATCCTCTTTTTGCTTTTTCTCATGAAAATCAGGTGCTTACATCAGATCTTCCAGATGGGACACTCAAGAAGCAACTTGTTGTTTTTTGTTTTCCTTTGTTGTATACCCTGGCTATGGCCCATGTTTACTTCTTTGTATATTTGCCTTTCCTTGGCCATGCAGATGGAGTCATGATGTTACATCCATGACTGGAATTTTTAGAAATAGTACTGACACCACGGTGATGACGTGACTTCCTCTGGAACAGCTTTGTCACTGTATTTCTGTATGAATTACCTAAACCAGTTATAAACTAGTTCCCGTATGCTGAGTATTGCAATGCTTTTCCTACCATGTTACGTGGCTAGGGTTCTGTTCATTGTGAAACACTGTGTTTTTGATATGACTAGTGTGTTGAAAGACACTTTCAGGAATGGTCATGTTTATTGTATGTTCATTTCCTTTGGGAAGCTTGTTGGGATTTGCCCTCAACCTTGGTCATGTAAAGATTATATTTAAAAATGGCGGTGTTTTGCAAATGATGAATGCTTCATCAATTTATTTGGGAAAAGAGGATTTCGTTTTCTGTATGATGTTCCTGGAATTTTCCAATTTGAAGCATTTGCACCTCTTAGCCATGTCCAAAACAAATTTCCTACATAGGGACTTAAGTAAAACTACTGCACATATTATGTGTTATTAATAATATGGCAAGTGACCTATTACCACATACGTATTACTGTAGTAGGCTTAAAAAAATGCACACACTAAGATGGTTAAACCGTCTTTAGCCTTGATTACAGTATGCTATCACCATGGCATTATGCCGGCAAACTAAGGCCACATTACAACATTAAAGCAACCGTGGGTTGAGTCGTTTTTTTGTCAATTTTGAGTTAAGTACAAAAATGAATAGAGGGAAGTTAAATCTTTCAGATGAATACTGGTCTAAATTCAGGTAGAGTTCCAATTTTGATGCAGTCTAGTGCACATGTGTTAACAGGCATGCAGCCTTTTCAGTTGCTCCTGCCCTTCCCGTACTTTTAACTCTTTTTTTTCTTACTTTAAATTTTTTTTCTTGTAATGTGGGTTGAGAGAGTTTTTGTACTTTTTATTGCTGTGGAACTTTTACTTTCATGGAGACTTGGGACTGCTGCGCTACGCCGCGCACTTTGTTTACTCCAGGGATCAGCCGATCGTCCTGAAGCCGGCCGGTCTAGCTGAAATCTGGAGGAAAACACATCGGGGATGCAGAGGAGGAGGACAAAAGAAGAGAAAGAGGGAGGCGGTGAGACAGCGGAGGCTTACAGAGAGGAAGAGGTACAAGCCATGTCTCCCGTCTATAATAATGGGGAGCGTCACTGGCGAATAAAATGGACGAGCTGACAGCACTAACCCGGAGTCAGAGGAAGTATCGGGAGTGTAGCTTCATGTGCTTCATGGAGACATAGCTGCATCAGAATATTCCCAATGACAATGTATCCATCTAGGGCTTTCACACTGTCTGGGCCAACAGATACTGCACCATGAGCGGTAAGTCGAAAGGAGTGGGACTTGCCATTCTTGTCAATAACCAGTGGTGTAACCCTGCCCACATAACCATCAAAGAGCGGAGTTGAGGGCCAGACTTTGAACTGTGTGCTGTTGGACTCAGACCATATTATTTGCCTCAGGAATTTTTCCATGTAATCTTAGTGGCTGTTTATGTTCCACCTTCTGCCAGTCCCACAGCTGCATGTGACTCTGTTCATGCTACCATAGCCCCAAGTGCTTTCATTGTGATCTTTGGTGACTTTAACTATGTCACCATGGACGCTACACTGTCAAACTTTGTGCAGTACGTGGACTGTCCCACCAGAGAGGAGAGAACTTTAGACCTGCTGTATGCAAATACTAAGGATGCCTACATTTCCCCCCCACTGGGGAGATAAGACCACAACTTAATTCATCTTTCTTCATGCTATGTGCCTGTTCTGAAGAGGCAGCCAGTGACTACAAGGACTGTTAGGAGATGGTCAGAGGAGGCCTTGGAGAAATTACAGGGCTCCTTTGAAGTGACAGACTGGCCGGCACTGTGTGAGCCCCATGGTGAGGACATTAATGGGCTCACTGAGTGTATTTCATACTACATAAATTTCGGTACCGATACCATTGTCCCAGCACAGACAGTCAATTGTTATCCAAATAACAAGCTGTAGGTGACAAAAGACATCAAAGCCCTCCTTAATGACAAGAAGAGGGCATTCAGGGCTGGCAACAGAGAGGAGGTGAGAACTATCCAAAGTTTACTGAGAGTCAAGATCAGAGAGGCTAACGACAATTACAGAAGAAAGCTGGAGTAGAAACTCCAACATAACAACATGAGAGAGGTTTGGAATGGTATGAAGACCATCACTGGTTTCAGGCCATCCAACAGCCAAGGAACTGAGGGGGGTGATGACAGGGCCAATGAGCTGAATATGTTTTTTAACAGATTTGATTGTGTGGCTACTACTCCGCCCCCTTCTAACTCATCGGGAGCAAGCCTGAAACCCCCCCGCCACACCACTCTCTCTCCCTCCCTCTCTTCACTGCACCTCTGCCTCCTGTGATGGACCTGACAATCCTCCCCCGCCTGTCAACTTCACCTACAATCAGGTTGAGAAACAACTGAGAAGACTACACTCAGGCAAGGCAACAGGACCGGATGGGGTAAGCCCCCGTTTCCTTAAAGCCTGTGCCCCCCAGCTCTGTAGAGTCTTACATTACATCTTCATTATGAGCCTGAGCCTACAGAGGGTCCCAGTGCGTGGAAAACGTCATGCCTCGTTCCACTACCAAAGACCCCACGTCCCAGTGGGCCCCAGGATTACAGACTCATGGCACTGACTTCACATGTCATAAAGACCCTTGAGAGACACATTCTGGATCAACTCCGACCCATGGTTAGACCACAAATGGACCTCCTTCAGTTCGCATACCAGCCTCATCTCTGAGTCGAAGATGCCATCATCTACCTGCTAAACCGTGTCTACACCCACCTGGAACAGCCAGTGAGCACTGTGAGGGTCATGTTTTTTTCTTTTTGCAAATTTTATTTTTTTTGAATTTTGCATGGCATGAATGAACTTCAAACCATATGGAATGGTTTAGCGAGTGAAGAAATTGAAAAATACAGTACACTTAACAAAATAAAGATAAATCAGAAACCAAGTACTATTCAACTATTTATTTCATGTAATATTGGATTATATTGATAAGAATAAGTAAACAAAGAACAATATATAGTATTAACAAAAATAACAGTCTCTTTTTTGAAGAAAAAAGTCAGTATTTAGTGTGGCCACTCTTTACTTTGATTATAGCATTTAACCTTTCAGGCATAGTGTTCACATATTTTTAATAAGAATAAATAAGTTGCCTGCTAAAAACTACTTGAGCAATTATTTTACAAATTACTTTTTTTGCTTCTATAATTCAATTCAATTCAGTTCAGTTTTACTGGTATAGCACTTTTTACAGTTGGCATTGTGACAAAGCAGCTTTGCAGAGTAAAATTAATTTAAGGAGGAAAATTTTTCTACAACCCCCTAAACAACCCCCTACACATCCCTAATGAGCAAGCCCGCGGCGACAGTGGCAAGGAAAAACTCCCTCAGTTGACACGAGG
>JAQMYF010000001.1:8065055-8077896 GCA_030014195.1 Neosilurus mollespiculum
TATACAGATTTAGACAGTGCCTAAAAGCAGGTTCTGGATAAGTTGTTGAATGAATCAAAATAAATAAATAAATGAATGAATAAATCAATCAGTCAATCAATCAATCAATCATTTCTCATAGGAAATGATTTTCCTACCACAAACTTGATTGCCTGTAGTTTGAGGACATGATGCCAGGTGTCATTCGGAACCATACACACCAAAAAAGCCTTCAAGCTTGATGGCTTGAATTATTGCTCCACAAAAATTACAAATATATTAGCTCATTTTGAATTTGAAGACAGTGACATGTATTAAAAACTTACAACTGATACCACAATGAAAAAGTCGGGGGAAACATTTTGCAACTAATTTGATTAAATGGCAACAGATAAGTAACATGGGTATAAAAAGAGCATCTGGGCAAAAGTTCACCAAACTGCAAAACTGAGGAACAATACAAATTGTGGAACAATTTCATCAAAGGTTTCCAAAAATTTTGATAATTCCCTGGTATAAAAATGCACATTCTTCTTACTGTTGTGCATACAGTTCTTATGGAACCAGTAAGAATTTGTCCATCTTATCCTTTATGATCACTTCTGTTCTTGTCACGTGAGTGTTTGAACAAGTAGTGATATTTAAGGATTCCTATAGTAAAGCAATCCTTTAAGGATTAAAATGGCCTGAGGCAAAATGAAAAACTGTTCTGTGGTCAAAAGAATCATTTTCATTTCTTTTTTTTAATTCCAAGTTCTGAATATGTTTATCCTGTATTAGGGTCGCATGGACGCTGCAGCCAATCCCAGCCGACTCCAGGGAACATGCAAATTCCACACAGAAATGCCCTTTCTGAGACGAGGACTCTAACCCAGTACCTTTTAGCTGTGAGCCGGACCTTGATCATGTTTGGATCAATTCCAAAATTTAATGCTGGTTACACTAATAACACATAGTGACAGAGACATGAAACAAATAAAAAGCAACGTACCGTACAGTACACCTGGCTTGACATGCTAGTGCGAAACATAAATTATCATGGAATTCAACTAGTTGTGGCCTTACGGCAGGCTGCATTTTATCCTCTAGGAGCTGTTTGAAGCCTCATGGTGTCTGACCACAGAAGCAGGATTTCTGCATGACGCCTTTCTCGGCTCACATGTCTGAAGTCTTAAACATTAACTTTACGTCTCTGTTGTGTTTTACTGTGTCTGTCCTGGACCGCAACACCCACACAGACACACTCTCTGTGCTTTGATGAGGTCGCAGATCAAACAAGGAAAAGTGATGTGTAAAGTCACAGCTGAGAAGTTTTCAGCAGAAACCCCTCCACCCACCGCACCTCCCCCCCCCCCCTCTCTCTCTGCACCACTGAGTCTAACTCACTCTGTGAACACCACACTACAGAAACAAAGACATCCACAAAGATGTTGGCAGATGTGTGTGTGTGTGTGTGTGTGTGTGTGTAATACAGCTGTGACGAGAAAAGGAAAGATGCAGACCACTTTATTGATTCTGGTACTAGGAGTTGTCAGAAAGCATTTATGTGCATGTGCTTCTTACACCTGCAGCACCGTAAATGACTTTGTGTTTGCTGTTTCTCTCCATCTTTCACACCACACACCTGCACACATACAAACACACACTCTCTCAGTTTAGAACTGGCCACCCAGCAAGCAGTTTCTAACAAGGGTCGATTCATTTAACTCATCCATAGAAGCCTGTTGATGTTATGATGTTAGAGTCAGGCTGGTGATGGAAACGGTGGGGGTTTCCCGACTGAAATTTGGTTATTAGACTGTTCTACCACTCAAAGAACTGAGGTAGCTCAGACTTTATTTATGTAAACAAGGTGCCTAAACTTGGTTTGGGGTGGTGTTGTGCCCAACTAGTGAAATTACTTTGGTGCATAGGTGTTATTTTGTCTAGAACCAAGAACACTGTGTGGGTGTCTAAATACCTTTTGGACCCAATAGTATCTATACAGCAATCAGTCATAACATTACTATCACCTGACTTGTCTGCAGCTAGGTGGCCCTATACACCTTAAGCTGCAATGCACTGTGTTCTGAATCCTTTCTGTTAGAGTCAGCATTAACAGTTTCAGCACTTTGTGCTACAGTAGCTCTTCTGTGAGATCAGACCAGATGTACCTTCACTCCTCACTTGCATCAATGAGCCTTGGGCATCCGTTACACACTTGACAGTTTACTGGTTGTCCTTCCTTGGGCCACCTTTCGTAGGTACTTACAACTGCATACCAGGAACATCCCACAAGACCTGCCACTTTTGAGATGAACAGACCCTTCCTGCTTCTGACACATCAACTTCAGAAACTGACTGCTCACTTTCTGCCTAATACATCACACTCCATGGCAGGTGTCACTGTAATGTGAATCAATGTTATTCTGTCCTAGGTTACTAGATATTAGCAATTCTGCACTCTGATTGGCTAATCTACTCCTAGGATATCAGCCCCTAGATTGTGAGATGTCACTATAAAAAAAAAAAAAAAAAAAAAAAAAAAAAAAAGACCGAACAACGGTGACTCGTACTAAGCTAAACTATTTAATGATAAAAACATTTTATATTTTCAAGAAATAGGCAGATTTTCTCACCAAACGCAACATTTTCAAAAACCAGAAATACAGTAATGATAGTTCTGCATTTTTCACTAAGTGCAGGTTTTTTAGTCTAGACTAATCCCAGAAAAAGGAAAAATATTCTTGAAGTTCGTGATAGTAAGAACATGTGTCTTTTATTTTTAAGGAAAACAGCTTTTTCCAGCAAACCTGATTTTATTGGACTTCAGGCCTTCAGCAACCCAGCTAGTTCCACTAGCAAGGTAAGAACATAGATTAATGTGTGTATAAACACCCATTATACACACATTAAGTTCTTAACTGAAAATGAGCCGAAGGTGTTTTTTTCCCCACATCTGAATACCACATCTGGTATTTACACGACCACATACTTCCTGCTCAATTTGTTCTATTAAATTAAGTGTGATAGTTAGGTAATATGTCTTATGTCAGACTCCCGGAGACCAGACCTTCAATGAAAAACATACGTTTATTAACCATAAACAAAAACGGGCTCCGTGAGCCACGATAAACACACCAAACTGAGACTGAATGAATATATTTTATTTTTTAAAAAGTGCCAACGTGTCTATAATTAAATATAAATTATGCAAAAATGAACATATATACACTTTAATGAAAAGGAGAAAAAAAAAAGTAAGTCATAATAAATAACATGACTTATTTCCATAGTTAACCTTAGTGAAAAGTACACAATACAACTACCATATCACTAACACTAGATATTTAAGTATAACATTATCACATCATCGTAATTATCACAGAAACTATTGCACACATCACATTTGTTGAAACAAAAATTGTTTACATTTTACTTTAAAAACATCTTTACTCTGAGAACTTTTAATACTGAAAGTTAATGAATTCAATTGTACAATTTTATACTGTTATATTTAAATGAGTTTAGTCCCTGAGATTTGACTTTCGGTAAACAAAAAGTCGATTGTACCTTGTGGAATAACAGTGACTAATTGGCTGAATATCACAGAGATAGCTTGGTGCAGTTTGTTTTGTAACAAAGTACATTCAGTTTAATCTACTCTACACTTGACATTTAGCCAACCCAGTTTGTTTAAATCAGAGGATTCTGTGATGTCTATTACCCTTTCCTAAAATTAATCTAATGACATTATTTTGACAGGTTTGCAGCTTACATTAACTTTTTACTGTGACCTCTGTACCAAGAATTACAGGCGTAATCAAAACAAAGTAAAATAAATGATTAACATATGACTTGTCCTTGATGTTAAAAATTACCCCTTTCTATATAAAAATGTAACTTTGGTATTAACTTTTTTAATTCAGAGGTGCCAACACTATTACCAGACATATCTTGATCAAGGATTGTGCCTAAATATTTGACTTTATCTTTGGCCAAAATAGAAACGTCATCGCAAAAGATGGATAATTTACTACATTTATTGAGTCTTGCTTGGGAACCAAACAGAATACTTTCAGTTTTGCCAAAGTATAATTACAATTTGTTTTCCTCGAGCCAAATACTAAGAAAATGCAATTCAGAAGATAACGTACTTTGTATTAATTTGGGATGTTTTCCACTGACTAACAGTACGGAATCATCTGCGTATAGGTAGAGGTCACAATTTACTGATTGACACATGTCATTGACAAAGAGAGTAAAGAGTAAAGGTCCTAATATTGAGCCCTGAGGGACTCCGCATGTGACCTTACCATACGCAGATTGATTCCCATTGACCTCAAAAAAAAAATTGTTTTCTTTCTGCAAAATACAATTTAAACCAATGGATCGCAGATTCATGCAAACCAAATTGCTTGCAATTTGGACAGTAAAATTGTGGTCGACAGTATCAAAAACTTTCAGTAATTCAATAAAAACTAAACCTTTATAAAGGCCTGCGTCCATGTTAAATCATATCTTGTCAAAAAGAAAGGTCAGTGCCGAGTCAGTGGAAAAAGATGGCTGGAATCCTGACTGAAATTCATAACGTTTGTTTACATTTAAATATTTTAAAAGTTGATCATAGATAATTTTAGACACCACTGGCAAAATTTAAACTGGTCTGTAGATTCCTACACAATTCCGATCACCTTTTTGTAAAGTGAGGCACAACCCTTGCTGTTTTAAAGTCCACAGGAACTAGTGAGGTTTTTATTGATAAATTAATAATGTAGGCTAATGGTGTTTAAATGACAGATGCACCGTCTTTTAGAAATTCATCAGAAATATTATCACTTCCAGTAGACATTGATACATAAAATGTTTCAACTTCTTGGTCTGAGACAACAGAGATTGTAAATTATTAAGCTGAACATGTTTCTTTTAGGAAGTTTGCACTGGCTACTCCACAAAAGAAATTATTAAATTTATCTGAAATAACTTTAACTGAAAGTAAACTAGCCACGAGTGGCGAACAAAACCAAAACAGAAAGCAGAAATGAAACCAGGAAGTGGATAATACGCAGAAAGGAAAACAAAAGCCAACAAACTTTCTGAAGCCTACAGATCAAAATGGAGATTAGAGATGGTTGGAGTACAGCTGACGGGAGAGGGAATCCAAACGCCATGGCTTCGGCGGGTAAGAAAAAGCAATTCCAACACTAGCAGGAGTAGCAGGTTAACGCGTAGCTCCAATGAGGCTAGACACTGGCTGGAGCTTGGCGGAGGTCTTTATAGGGGAACTGATGAGTGTAGGGAAACAAGGTGCAGGTGTTAGTCATTAAAACGGGAGATTGGGAACGATGTCCGTGAGAGTTGGGAAGAGTCTGGTGTGGGTGTGACAGTATGTGCTTGTGCATTTTAAGTGACGGCATTTATTCCTTTTATAATTTAGGGCACAGTCTACTCTCAAATTATCTTTAATATTTATTACTTACTATTAATAATGTTGCAACACTTATTACATACATATTGTTTATTTCATGAATAGATACATGTATAGATATATATTGATAATTTTCTGAACTGCTTTATTCGTTTATAGGGTGAGGGGAAGGCTGGACCCCATCCTTGCTGACTCCAGGCGAAAGAGGGGTACACCCTGTACAACTCTCCAGACCATTGCAGAGCCAGAGATATGAATATGAGTTAGACAAAATAGAAAAAAAAAACAAAAAAAAACAACCCACTCATTGCCGACACACCCATAAATTGACACAGATGTTTTGAACACTCTATTGTTTACTGTCTTCTTAATTCACACACAATCTGTTGGACGACATCTCAACAGGGATCAACTACCATTTAATATCTTGTTTTACAAATGTGTTAAATAAACAATCCATATGAATGAATGATTAAACCTTTTTTGCAGCCATTTATTAGTGGCGTAGTGGTTAGCATGTCTGCCTCACAGCAAGAAGGTCCTGGGTTCGAGTCCAGGGCTCAGGTGTTTCTGTGTGGAGTATGCATGTTCTACCTGTGCTTGTGTGGGTTTCCTTAGAGTAATCCGGTTTCCTCCGGCAGTCCAACGACAAACACATTAGGCTTATTGACTGCTCAAAATTGCCCCTAGGTTTGAGGTTGAATGTGAATGGTTGTGTGTGTGACCCACGAGGCAATTTGTACTGGCACTTTGAGTTGGCAACTTTATTATTTTAAAAAGTGAAAAATATATCTATAGTATTAATAATAATAAATAAAAATATCTGAAATTAATATTTTTTTGGATGATTCTGTGTCACACCTGTTTCTCACCACATTCGTCCCGCCTCACAACTGGTTATCGCAAACCAATCACCCTTTGAGGTCTCCGCTCTCCACACGCTCTTCCCACCGATAATCTCCTTATTGATAGCACAGTAGCCCGGTAACATGGACAAAATGTCTCTTTCTACTTTAAATAAACCAAGAAGTTGATTTGGAGAACAGGCGGTTTAACAGTGAATGGACAGAGAAGTACAGAGAAGTTTTTATATCTGTCTGCTTGAAGCCTGTGTGTCTGCTGGGCAGCGCATATCGGTATGTAAAGAATATAATTTCAGAAGGTATTTAAAGAAACCCCATGATAACTTTGATACTACTGTCCTGGCTCTGATACTCTCTCCATTTTGGTGATTTTGGTGTTCGTCATTCTACCAAATGAACACCATTAAAACTCATAACCGCACGTCCCTCAGTCTGCATTACACCTGAACTTCACTGCTCTTACTAAATCAGTGTTTTTATTCACTGCTTCTTATTAGTCTTCTTATTAGTCTACTTATTAGTGGATGAGAGTCCGCAGACTGTGGTTCTTTTACCAGTTCTTTATATCAACTTATTATTCCAGGTAACTTTTGGACGTTAACAGGGCAAAAACTGTTGGGGCGATCAAAGTGAATTTCACATATGTTATTGGCATATGGATGTAGATTATTGCTATGACTTCTGTCATCAATCATTGTCACTAATAAGGAGATATTAATTACCTAATGACTTTTCTATGTACCTTTATATCTCGGAAACTATTGGACTGATCAAGTCAAATTCACATATGTTAATGGCACATGGATGTAGATTATAGCTAGAAATTTTTCCATGAATAGTCACCACTAATTAGGAGATATTAATTACTTTATATCTCAGAAACTGTTGCTAAAACTGTTATTATACCCACAGATGAAATTTTTACCAAAACATTATTTTCTTAGTATTATTACAATTAGAAGCTTTATTTTTTGTCTTAATATTCACTTAATTATCTTCTCATTATTCTTCTATTTCTTCTTCTTCTTCTTCTTCTTCTTCTTATTATTATTATTATTATTATTATTATAATACAATTCACTTGTATGTTGTTATAGTTGTACTTAATATCACACTACACTCATGTTGTTTTTGTTTTGACAGTTTTGTGAACTTAAGTGGTTGTTGTCTGTTAGTTCTTATTCTTAATGTCTGTGATACATGGATTGATTACCCAACGTGGTGTATGTTTTCATCTGAATGTAGAAATGCCTTGGGCCTATATGTCTTCATATAATACAATGCACTAATTTTGGTAGCCATTTACAAAATACACTATGTGCACTTCAATGTTACTTTACTGTATCTGTAGCTGTTAACATTTTTCAAGCCATATTCCTTCGGCCCCTCATTTGGGACTCTTTTCATGATCCGGCCCCCCATTCAAAATTGAATTGAATTGAATAGCCCTGGCCTAGAGAAACAACTTGAACTACTGTACTGTGCTATGTGTAGATTGGATTCGACCTCACTTGTAATTCACTTTGAATAAAAGCTTCTGCCTGATAAATAAACAGGGTGCAGAAATGAAACATTTCAGAAGATTGTATTCCACCTTAGCCTTATACTAGGGGATATAACAAACAACATGCAAGTATATACTGGATTTCCAGATGAGTCCCACCTTCACTACAGAAAACAGAGAAGAAGTAATCTGTTTCTTATTTTGACACTGTATATACCTGTCACTATACTTGCCAACATCTTTTTCTCTGTGCTATCCTCGGTAATGCTCTAATACACATGTCCAACCCAATCCATCCTACTCATATTGTTGTTTTCTACATGCTTGGATTCTGCATACATTTCAGATTTTTGGCAGCTTTACATCTCTCTCTCTCTTTCTCCCTCTCTCCCTTGCTGTTAAACAGATCTGACACTTTGGAAAGGGTCATGGCAGTTTACAGAAGTAGGTTAAAATGTACAAGAATGAAATGTACTAAAACGAAGGCCAAAGCATGGTGAAAGATGTTTACTGAAGGTGGCGTGCCATGTCTCCTGCGCTGTGTTAACCCAAAAGTGGAACAAACTGGTCATACAGGCTCACATATTTCTCAGAATAATAAAAGAAAAATAATAAGAAGGTAAATGAAACAATGTTTAATGTTGGTGTGTACAGTATACATATGCAGGGCGGCACGGCGGCGTAGGGGTTAGCACATCCACCTCACAACAAGAAGGTCCTGGGTTTGAGTCCTGGGTCAGCATGGGTGTTCCTTTATGTAGTTTGCATGTTCTCCCCATGCTTGTGTGGGTTTCCTCTGGTACTCCTGTTTCATCCCACAGTCCAAAGACTTGCACATTAGGCAAATTGGTTGTTTCAAATTGCCCCTAGGTGTGAGTATGAATGGTTGTATGTGTATTGACCCTGCAGTGGTCTGGCGAGCTGTTCAGAGTGTACGCTACCTTCGCCCAGTATCAGCTGAGTGTTGGCAAATGAGTAAATGGCGGAGAGTAAGTGTACAAATGTTTCATGTTTAATAAGTCATATATCATACTATACTTTTTAGTGCTTATGCTCTTGATTTATAAGTTGACTATGATACCTTCACCATGGTTACAATGGTTTGTCTATCAAATATTTTATATGAATAACAGTTACAATTAATATCAGTAAATCATGATAATGCCATGGTCAAAAGGATAACAGTCCTGTTTACCGCCAGTATTATTCCCTATTCAATAATTATCTTAACACCTTATCTGTCATGGTCGCTGGAAAAAGCTGGAGACAATCCAAACTGACTTCAGACAAGACAGGCCCTTGGCCAAGATGCGAATCCAGAAACTTTTCACTGTGAGGCGAGAGTGCCAACCACAGAGCCATGATGCCTTATTATTTCACGGACTGTCGAATATGTAATAAACATACTTGCCACACAGGACAACAGCACAGATATTGTAGTCAAAGTATTATGGTTCAGTATGTTCCTGCCCACACACTCATTTACCGAACCGCTTAATAACACTATAGTTGCAAGTAGGCTGGTGCCTATCTCAGCCAACAGTGGGCAAAGACAGGGTAGACCCTGAAAAGCTCACCAGATAACTGCAGGGTAATCACACACCACCACTCAAACTCACACTTAGGGGCAATTTGGAACAACCAAGTAGCATAATTAGACTGTGAGAGGAATCCGAAGTACCTGGAGGAAACCCACAAGAGCTTGGGGAGGAAGTGCAAGCTCCACACAGAAATGTCCAAAGCCAGAACTCGAACCCAGGACCTACTTGCTGTGAGGTGGACGTGCTAATCATGACGCCACCATGCCACCCGGTTCAGTTTAATGATAATATATAATAATATATCAGTTAGGAACACAGAGCTATATTAGTACGGTAAAACCAAGTACAGTAAGTTTGTCAAATAATCTTACTAACCTACGAACACCAGTGCACCTGATCATATAGGCATGTTACCCAAACATCCAATCATATGACAGTACCATCATGATCGTGCATGTTATTCAGTTTATTTAGATCAAACATCAGAATAGGGATAAAGCCTGTAACGTTACCCGTCGCACCATTTTTGGTGTCAGATGAGCTTGTTCGAGCATTTCAAAAACTTATGATCTCTTGGGATTTTCACACACACCAAAGTCATAGAATGGTGTGAAAAACTAAAAATATCCCATGTGCGATGGGTCTGTGGGGTGAAACAACTTGCTGATAAGATCAGATGAGAATGACCAGACTGTCTGAGCTGACAGGAAGTCCATAGTAGCTCAAATAAGCACTCTACAACTGTGGGGAGCAGAAAAACATCTCAGAATGCATAACTGTCAGCCATAAGAATTTAATGCTACCAAGGGCACAAACTGAGAAGAGATCTTGAGAGGAACCAGACCCAAAAGGGGAACCCATCCTCATTAGGGTGACCCTAGATTGTGTGACAGTAGAGAACTCTTACTCACTCAGTCGTTTGCCAAACTGCTTAATCCCACGCCTAAGGTCGTGAGGAGTTTGAGCCTATCTCAGCCGACACTGGTGAAAGGCAGAAAAAGAAGCTGTACACCCTGAACAGCTCACTAGACCATCGCAGGGCAACACACATACATAAGCATTCACACTCACACTTAGGGGCAATTTCGAACAGCCAGTCAGCCTAAAGTACATGCTGTTGAACAGTGGGAGGAAACCGCAGTACCCAAAGGAAACCTATGCAAAAATGGGGAGAACATGTGAACTTCATACAGAAACTAAGCCCTAGCTTGGGACCTTGTTGCTGTGAGGCAGACATGCTAACCACTGCACTACCATGTCACCCTTGTAGAGAGCTCCCTTCTATAGCTTCTATGTTATGTGGTCAAAAAGTAACATTTTGTAGAAACAAATTCACTATATTCTTAACACAAAACATCTAGTGATACATCTAGTAATATACTTATATTATCTTCCTCTCACCCCGTATGGGATGTGGTGGGGTGGGTGGGGGTTTGTCTTCCTAATGCTCACGCCCTCTACCAGAGACCAGGGACATTAAGAGTTCTGCACTGTATCTTAGCTGTTCTTAGGATTGCCTTCTTCTGGACAGAGGCCTTAGATGTTGTACCTGGATTCTTGCAGTTTTATTGTTGCAGCCTTTAATGCTCCTATTACCACTGGGACTACTTTGGACTTCACTTTCCACATCTGTTCCAGTTGTTCTCCAGCCTCTGGTGCTTCTTGGTCTTCTCATGCATCGTTCTCATGTTACTGTCAGCCAGGATTGCCACATCTATCACAGTTGCCCTCTTCTGCTCCTTGTCAACCACCACTTTGTCTGCTTGGTTAGCCAGCAGCTGCTTGTCAGTCTGGAAGTCGAAGCCCCACAGGATTTTAGATCTGTTGTTCAAGAGTTTGTCCCACTGGGACATGAAGACGTCTAATCCGTACTCGGAACAGATGCTCCCATACACCATCCCGGGCATTTTGTTATGCCTTTCAATGTATGTTGCCCCATTTTTTACCTAACACCTTGCAACTATATGCTGGACTCTTTCGGGGCATGTTTGCATAGCTTCGCCTTGGGTCCTGTCTACTGTGCTACACCTCTGCCTCACAGGATCTGGTACTTAGGACCTGTTATTTTGCTACCATGATCAGTCCTTCAGCTTGGACTTCAATCCCTGGTAGGATTTCTTGATTTGAACCACTTCCTCTATCTGCCAATGGTCCGTCCCATGGGGGCGGCTTGATCTTCCATAATATTTGATTTTCCTCCCCATCACTTCTCTTTTATAATGCCTGCAGCACTCCCTTTAGCCAAGGAGGTCATCTTCCAGATGTATTCTTGGATGCTTCTTCTTTCATCCTGGATAGTTGCTGTGACATTCACCATTCTTCATCTCCTCACATTTCGTTGCATGTTGAGTCTCAGGGTACTGGACTTTGGGTGGAACCCTCCATGTATTGTGAGTTTTCATGTCTTGCCATCAGTGGAATGCGTTTCCTCCTGTGGCAAGCTTACTATTCAAACTTGATATTTCTTGAATGCACCAACTCAATTTGGCTGCTATGATGCTCTTTCATGTTATGAAGAGGCAGGTTATCAACTGGCATTTCTAATCTGTTGTCCTTGCGGGGGAATCTCCATGATCAGGATTGTCCTGCCTTGTGTTATTTTCTCCAGATGGGAGTACACTCTGGATAGGTTTTCAAACAGGCAATTTATTATTTTGTCCTCTGCTTCTGTGGTGTATCTCTTTAGCCTAGCAGCCAGAGCTATGGGTCTTATTTGTCAGTCTCTGGAGGTTTACTTATAGACAGCTTGTTATATTTCTTTTCTATCAATGACCTGGAAAAAGGGAGGAACTTACTACAGTGTCAGTACAGTGTACAGTGTACAGAATTATCAGAATCATCATCAGAATCAGAAAACTTTATTGATCCCAGAGGAAATTGGGTAAAAATAAATAAATAAATAAAAGGTCAACATGCTGGCCAGCATCAATGCAGTCAGCTGATCCCTGGAGTAAACAAAGCCCGTGGCGTGGAGTTGCTGCGCTGCGACTCCAACTTTTCATGAAAGTAATAGTTCCGCAGTGATAAAAAGCACAAAAACTCTCTCAGTCCACATCTTTGAGAGGGCAATTAAGTTGAGAAGTACGAGAAAAAAAGTTGAAGTAAGTAAGAAAAAAGTACGGGAAAGGGCAGGAGCAACTGAAACAGGCTGCACGCCAGTTAATGCATGTGCACCAGTTATGCTAGATGTGACATTGTGTGGCCTCTGAAAATAGCAGATCATTAAGTCAAGTTCTGTGTAATTATTCCTTGTTTCACTTTTATTCCCATGGAAACAGAAATACAACAAAATATTGCTTGATGGTTGTTTTATGTAATGTGGATGGATGGCACAATGGCATGTCTGCTTTACAGCAAGAAGGTCCTGAGTTTAAGTCATGGGCTCGGCGATGACATTTCTGTGTGGAGCTTGCATGTTCTCCCCATGCTTGCGTACGTTTCCTTCGAGTACTGCGGTTTCCAAAGACACGCACATTTGGACTGATGGGCTGTTTATGGTGTACCCAGCTTTCGCACACAGTCGGCTGAGATAGGCTACATATATTAT
>JAQMYF010000001.1:8097361-8110254 GCA_030014195.1 Neosilurus mollespiculum
CAGATGAAATCAAGACTGTTTTTTGTTTGTACGCTAGCCAGAGATTTGTTTTAAACCATAGCCACTACAGTGACGACTTTGTTCAAATTTCCTCACGGTGTGTCATCTCCGGTGATCCTAAACACACACACCAGTCCATATCCGCCACCTGCAGCCTCAGTCCACTTAAAGATAAAGCTCTCCTAACCTTTCACACAAGTGGCGTATTATCGGTTTCCTTTACAAAATGAGGAGCGCTCTTGTGCTATCGGTCAGATGAAGGTTAAACAAACTGAGTGACATGCAAAGCAAGTGTAATGAAACTACAGCATGGAAAATACAGGTGCTACACCACAGCCTCATCTTCAGCAAGATACTGGTTCCCAAACCTGGTCCTGGTGTACTCCAGTTTTAGTGTTGTTTTTGCTCAAACACACCCACTTAACATCAGGAAGGGCTGTTAATGAGCTGAGTGAAACAGATGTGTTGGGAACAGGAGCAAGGATAAACTCTAAAATATGTAGGACAGGGGTACTCCAGGACCAGGGCTGAACATGGACATGCGCACTAAGAGAGGATACTCATCAAGTCAAGTCAGGGCAAATGAAGATTTCATACTCTTTGCTTGGTACATATAGCATTAAGTGATGACTGACCTAATGTCAACACCACACAATTTCTGGTACTGTTTTTTTATGCATTATGTTTAAATGAAACAATAATCCTTAAAAGAAACAATTATTTTCAAGCATGTAGGAAAGAAAAGGACAAACAGGGTTTTAGATGGTGTAGCCTGCCACCTGCTGATCATATATGAAACAGATACTGGCCTTGAAGGAGAGGACAGCACTTGTTGAAATTTAATCTAAAAAAGCCTCTATACTAAAATCTGTCAGTGTGCAAAATCTTAGACCGATAGCTGCAATTTAAAATATTTTATGGGTGGATATTTAAAAACTGAGTCTCAGAAGGATGACATCATCAAGGCCCAAGTTAACATGGAGGATTATGGCTTCCAACATCATTTCTTTCAGCATTTCAGGAGTTTGTGCTTAAATATATGAATCATGATGTATATATAGTTTCTCACTGCACAGGTAATGATTTTAATCTAAACCTTTTCACACCTCCAACACAATAAATGAGCTATGAAGCTAAATGTTTGATGTATGAAGCTATCAGTCTCAGATTTTTGCACACGGAAAGAACTTAATCTTGATATTCGAATGAGATTAACTTTAAAGGAGAACTCAACACTTGTTAAAGTGCCCTGGCTTCTTGTAGGGGCCCATTCACTATAGGTATAGGTATATTAAATAAATATATAATATTATATAGGTATATTAAATAAATATAATATTATATAGGTATATTAAATAAATATATAATATATAGGTATATTAAATAAATATATAATATATAGGTATATTAAATAAATATAATACTATATAGGTAAATGAAATAAATATATAATATATAGGTATATTAAATAAATATAATACTATATAGGTATATTAAATAAATATATAATTTATATAGGTATATTAAATAAACATATTATTATATAGGTATATTAAATAAATATAATATTATATAGGTATATTTAATAAATATATGCAATAAATGCAATGTCTTTCTGAAACCATTTGCTTACTCCTGTACAGGACTGTCAATGACCCCTGCAAGGCGAAATGAAAGGAAAGCCTTCCGAACTCTCCCGTTGCACTAAAAATATGCATTTTTTTTTTCATCAGGTAGTTTATAATTACATTTTTGAAGTTGCAATATGCTAAAATCTGTTCAGTAGTTTGCAGCAACCTGTTTGAAAAGGCCACCATTTGGAGTCCGTTTCACACTTCAAATTGCAAGAAAAGGACGTGGACGCATGGGTACATATAAGGCAATATAAAAAAAAAAAATAACAGTATACAGGTATTAAACTCTCAAATCAGACATAAACTGGTGAATAAAATAAAATTAGGTTCATCTGAACATAACACTTCATTAAATTTACATAGATCAGACAAGTGTCTGCTGGAATACATGAACCCATGGAAAATACCACTTTTCATTGTTTACAATGGTGCCCCCCTGTGTGAGGATTTATTACTCGTTTTTTTTCTTCACAAAGAATACTGTAATAAGAATAGAGTGGTTTGCTGGGTATGGACGTATACTATGCGTGCAAGCTTTTATTAAGTTTGGGTTTAATTCCCCTTTAACACTTGATCTCGGACTTTTCCACTTTATACAAATCGGTGTTGCTCTACGAAGTTACCATGCATTTGCAAGAACTGGTCACGTAGACTTGTTCTTGATGTTGTTATTATTATTGTAAACAGACATAAAATCAAAGCAGAACCAAACAAGACGTAACACAGGTAAATAAGAGATACAAAGCCTGTGAGTTGGGGTGTTTGTATTTGTATTCAGCCAAAATGAACTGATAATGGAAAATAAAACATAAAGATAAAAAATAGGCTACTCATTGGAAATGTGCACCTTTAAAGCCACCTGATTAAAGAGCTCTGGTTAATCCTGGGTTTATACTGGGGCACAATGTGCATGATTCAAAAAAGGGTGGTGCTTCACGATTTATGAGCACGCTTGGAGCACGATTGGGGTATAAAAAGGTGACAGGGTGCATCCAAGAGATGAAACTTGAAGGCATCGTGTTTCCAAGTTCGTCAGGATCCCCTACAATGGTGCATCAAGGTTAAGCTGTTACTGTTACGCTCTACTATGATTCCCATGTTCTATCATGATTGGCGTCAAATCGTAATACATCATAATAAAAATAAATAAAAAAAAAAGATTCGATCCCACTACCCCCCATGCTCAACACAATTCAATCAAATCATGGAGATTGTGGACATTGTGCCCCAGTGTAGACTCAGGATAAGGGATTTCTGGGTAAAGAAAACTCCATCGAAAATGTACTGCTATTGTTATAAATGACTTTATTTTTAACATTTTATAACACTCAAAGTTGTCTAAAATACCAAAAAACTTTCTGTTTAGGCAGATGATTTAATAATCTTATATTTCGTATCTTCGAAATGTTTCATCAGGTTCATTACCATTTCATGAATTAAGTCTACAGAAAAGTATTTCCCCATCACTGAAGCAGTTTTCTATTACACTGTCACCACTCTTTCTTTTAAACTTTTTTAAAGTATGGCCTAAACTTTTGTTCAACAAAATTTAAAACTGTTTGGCTTCTGAAATACAATTATACTTGAGATGATCTTGAGATCTCAACGAAGTACAGAAATCAACAACCCCCCACCCCCCACCTTTCTGGTTGTTGCTTCTCTTTATATGACTTTATATTGCAATATGGATATATTGGGATGAAATATAAACTTTGTGTGATGCATACATTTGTTTGACTGGAAAATTAACATTACGATTTTCAACATCTCAGAGTATTTAAAGTGCATCTATAACGATAAGTAATAAACCGCTAGCTGTATCAGAATATGATATGGCTACAGCAATGGTAGTAAAATATTTTCACTTAAGGCCTTAAAGTACATTGGTAATATGATTTTTTTTTTAGTAAATTACACTAACTATAATTACAATTTATATCTGTTTAAATACAGAAATTATGAAAAGTTTAGATAGCAAAATGCTATGTATAGGAATACAGTAGATGTAGGTGGACAGTGAAAGGTTTGTGTGTGATCTTACTAAGGCACTAGCCATGTAACACAAACACAGTAACAGTAGAAAAATGTTTATATGTCAGTAAAGTTTGGTGTTTGCTTCCTGTTTAAAAGTTTATCAACCTCCCTGTTACTTGCATTTTATGCATTATTATCCATGTTGCATTTCTTCTTGCATGTAATCACAGTCGAACAGAAGTTAATGTTTACCTTCTTGTTAAAGTAACAACAGATAAAATCTATGATCGCCTTCTTTCACTGAACAAAACATTTCTCTTCACATTAGAATCACATTAATTCAAAGCATGAAAGAACATTTTCTCATTAAAGTTTGGCCTTGCCCTGGAAGAAGCTCATAATGGCCTGCATGCACTCGTCAGAAAGCCAGCGCTCCACCAGCCTCTCCACCTCAGCGTCATTCACAGCATGGAGTTTGTTCTTCTCCACCTGACGTATCAGCTGCTTAGACAGAGCCAGAGACTGAGAGAGAGAGAGAGAGAGAGAGAGAGAGAGAGAGAGAGAGCGATAGAGAGATAGTGAGAGAGCGAGAGAGGACATGATCAGGGATAAGTTTCTGTTTTAAAAATATCAATTCATTTTAATCATAAATAAAATAAGATAATAAAAATAAAAAATACTTGGCTATGGACATTTATTTGTGTGTGACCTTCTTTACCTTCCTTATCTGACCATCCAAAGACCCATAATGCATTTTATATATATATATATATATATATATATATATATATAAAATTTTATTTTATTTATTTATTTTTAATTAATGGCTTATTCGTGTCAAATAAAATACTGGCTATAATTTATTAAACTGTTGAAATTAAAACCAAGATATACTAAAGGTGCACTCATAGCGATACCTCAGCTAGGAAGCACAGGGAATGTAGGAAATTGGCCGTATATGAGTACTGTTCTTAATTACCCATGTGCTCATCTTACATTACCTTCTGTAGCATGAGGACATAATGGAATAAGAGAAAATACCCTCTTGTTTGACTGATTTGCGAGATGGCTGGGGTTTGACCTTTAAAGATCACTCAAGGTCAAAGTTAAACATCTATGAAAGTCCATATATGGTTTCCTATTAGTGCTCTATAGTAATGGCATATCTGTCTGCACTTATTTCAAAGATATGAGAGCTCAATCCCCAAAACTTTGTGACCTTGGACTGGCCTTCACCTTTGACCTGGGCATTCCAAAAACCAGCTGATTTCTGGGACTCTGGTAGGGTAGTGTCCCCACCAAAGTCGGGCCCAATCCATGCACTGGTGTGATCAGGAGTTTGATCACGATCACCGTTTTGAACAGAGGTAGAGTGATCATGATGTTACTTACATTGGGAGGTAACTTGGAGTAAGCCTTTAGCCTGGTCCAGACCTCAGACTGAAAGGTGCTGTCTGGGAAAACTTCAGTCACTAGTCCCAGTTCACACGCCTGTGTCGCCGTCAGCTTCTTATTGAACAAAAGCATCTCACTGGCCTGAATTCAAATAATACAGAATTTAGTACAATACAGATTGACTGAGTCAATCCATTCATTCACTCATTTACCAAACTACTTAATACTACCAGGGCCGCAAGGAGGCTGGAGCCCGTCTCAGCTAACTCTGGGCGAAGGCAGGGTACACCCTGAACAGCTCACCAGTCCATCGCAGGGCAACCACAAACACAACAGTTCACACTCACACCCGAGGCAATCCAATTGGAGCAACCAATTTGCCTCATGTGCATGTCTTTGGACTGTGGGAGGAAACCAGACTACCCATAGGAAATCCATGTGAGTACAAGTAGAACATGCAAACTCCACACAGAAACGCCCTCACTGAGCCCAGGACATTCTTGCTGTACTAACCACTACATCACCTCACCGCTCAAGTCAATAATTAGCGCAATTTTCTTTTACGAGTCATGTGCTTTCCTGAACTGAAATGAGTTCGCACACCTCTCGAGCACAAGCAAAATAAGGTCCAGTGGAGAATGCTTGAACCTAATAAAAATGTAACAATAAACCATAGGGTCCCATGCAGTATACACTAAAACAGTTATTCACCCCAGGCTTAGTGAATATTTCTGAATAGTCTCCAAAAGAAACAAATAATTGTTAGTTATTATTCATTCAAAATATTTTATACATAGTATTATATATAACCGTTTCTGATTGGTGGAACACGATCAAATAATTCTTATACGAACTGACATATTCTATTATTTATATTTAGACAAGGTGAATGTCATGCACCAATACTCCTCACTCTCCTCATCTTCCTGTGACTCTTTGTGAGTCACGTTTCTTGACATTAAAAAAAATAATAATAATACATCCTTACCATCAAATACTTAAATTCCATTATATTTTGTTGATTTTCATGAAATTTGCTGGAATTAATCAAAAACGGTGTCAGAGAATTGCATGCCATCTTGCTAACCAGCTAAATAGCTTTACACAATTTCCAAAAAAAGTATTCTGATTCTGAATCTAGCAGCATTTCTGGCTGACTCATACAGGCTACGATGCGCTTTCCTCCAGACACACTATTAGGCTATTTGTCTGTCAGTCAGTCATCTTCTTCCGCTTGATCCAGGGTCGGGTCGCAGGGGCAGCAGCCTAAGCAGTGAGGTCCGGACGTCCCTCTCCCCAGCCACTTCCTCCAGCTCTCCTTGGGAGACACAGAGGCGTTCCAAGACCAGCCAATAGTCCCTCCGGTAGTTCTGAATCGACCCCGGGGTCTCTTCCTGGTTGGACATGTCCCAAACACCACACCAGGAAGGCGTTCTGGAGGCATTCTAATCAGATGCCCGGGCCACCCCAACTGGCTCCTCTCAACGCAGAGGATCAGCAGTTCCAGTCTAAGCTGCTCCCGAATGGCCGAGCTTCTCACCCCGTTAGGTGCTTTGGCCTCGGCAGATTTTCCCCCTTCATTGAATACTTCTTCATACCATACCTCACCTCATTCAATAATTGCTTAGAGTTCTATACACCTCTAGTAAGCAAGCCTGTAGTGACTGTGGCAAGGAAACCTGCCCTGAGACAGAACACTAAAAAGAGTAACCTGAGGTCAGGATCTAACCTGACACCCGACGCTAGCCACTTCACCACGTGTCACCCCATACACACACAGATTGTCTTAAGGAACTGCTATTTATTGATTTAGTTCACAGTTTTAGTGTGTGTACCTTTGCAGCACCCATCATTTTGGGGAAGGTATATGAAGAGCAGCCCTCGGGACTCTGGCCCAGGTTACTGAAAGGGGTGTGAAATGTCGCCTAAGGTTGAGACAGAAAGAAAAAGAGTATGACTGATCTTGTTCAGCCCACGATCAGCTTGTATTTATTAAGAGTGAAGAGAAATTATGTCTAAACCACCTTCAATTTAGAGTAATAGTGAAGAATATGTTTTATAGTGGTGTTATTAAAAAAAAAAAAAAGCCTGAAAGGGCAGCTCACTCTTTCTGTAGCGTAAACGATGTCAAACAGGCCGAGTATGGTGACAGAAATTCCTACAGCCGGTCCATTTATAACAGCAATCAGAGGCTTCGGGAAATCAATGTAGGCTTTCACGTAGCGCCTGTGATTAGTACAACAACAGATATTAATAATACACACCCTGCTTCAGAGCTCAAATGAACAGAAAGAAGACAGAAGGGTTCCAGGTTCACCTCAAGAGCTCTCCAGCATCCTTCGCCATCTTCTCAACGCCACCCTCTGGGATTTTAGTAAAGTTGTTCAGGTCGTTGCCGCTGCAGTAAAAATCGCCGCTGCCTGTCAAGATACAACGAGTAAGAGGAAGATGTCCCACGCTCATCATATAGACAAGTCAGTGTGATTCCCCTGAAGCTACAGTCTGTACCTGTGAGGACTGTAATGGTCGAGTCGTTTTTTTGAGCAAGATCCAGAGCGTCAATCAGCTCGTTATACATCTGGAACAAAACAAACAGTTCACACAACATCTGTATTTTACAGAGGGGTAGTACAGCAATCATGACATTGAAACATTACATGATGAGACCTTTTCCTGTTTCTTACTCTAATTTGAAAATGAATCAAGTCTTTTTTGTTTTTGTGCACCTCTGTACAGATTTTGGGGTGGGATGGGTGGCTCCCGAGTAGAGCATCGACAAGATGCACAGCAGTCAACCTGGAGATCGCAGGTTTGAATCCAGGTTAATGCTGCAGCCATCTGCGACCAAAACTCCATGGGAGCTACTTAGCCGAGCTCTCACAGGAGTGCTGTCACTCACAGCGATCATGGGCGTCTGTGATTTGTCATTCCCCCCGGGTGTGTTAGGCTGCAAAAGGCGGTGTCACAGAGGGGGCAGATGTGCAGGCTTACATCCATCTCTGGTTGGTGGTGGTCACATGTGATAGGGAGGCAACACTTGGGTGGGAAATTAACAATACAATTAAAATTATTGTTGTCTGTTGTTTGTTTCGTAAAGATTTAACTATGCGAGTGTAATGAACACTCCACCAGGGGTCGCCATCATCACAGTACCGAACCTGTTTATTCCCGTTATCTATTACTTTGTGAAGTCTTGCCTTTCTCCGGCGCAGGGGTGGCTCAGTCTTTTCTCAGTCTTTAAGGCTCTGGATTACTGATCATTAGGTCATGGGTTGAAGCCCCAACACCAGCAATCTGCCACTAAGCAAGGCCCTTTAGTCCTCAGTGGCTCAGTTGTACACATGAGATAAAATGTAAGTCCCTCTGATTAAAGGGATCTGTCAAAAGCTGTATATATAAACTTGATTAACTTTTTCAGATGAATTAACAATAGTTATCCAACCAACCAGCCATTGTCTATACCATTATTATCCCAGCAGACTCCGCAAAATGAACACAGACACTTCCATTCACACCTATGAGCAATTTAGAGTTGTCAGTAGATATAATGTGCATGTCTTTAGACTCTGGGAGGAAACTGGAGTACCCAGAGGTAACCCAAAAATGCATGGTGAGCATATGCAAACTTAATACTGAAAGGCCCCAGGTGGCCACAAGGTTCGAACACAGAACCTCCTTGCTGTGAAGCGACAGTGCTAATCACTGAGCCATCACCACAGCAACAACAACAACAAAAACAAGCTTCAAAGAACAAGGTTTACATACAAAATGTTGTTTTTTTTGTATTACTGTAATAAAGAATTGATTTTCATATAAATGTATAAATCTATATATTAAACTGCATCATCACTGAGTCAATATTTAATGTAAGTAAATGTGTGATGTTGATTGGTCTGTTTTTTTCCCTTATGTCTAATCACTTAGACGGATTTCTCTGAAGTCTCTGATGGATTTGATTGAAAATGGATTATAAGGTTTGGATTTCTGTCTTGGGTTTCATGTGTAATCAATTACATTGTAGAGTAAATGTTTTATTTGCCAAAATAAATAACATCAGTCAGCTCGAGTACACAGTGTCAGCGAAGAAAGAAGAAGCCAGAACAAACACTACAAAACTCTGAAATTCATGAAAATCCTCGAAAAATGTCATTGAAGCGATTATCTATAAAAGAATTTGTTAGTAAAATTTTGGTGTTGATTAGAAAATAATCAGGGCCTTCAGCCATTTGGACTCCAATGTATATTTTCGGTTACAGTAAACTTTTGTTGTACACTTTATAATTTGTTTTTAGTTACTACTGCTGACCAGTAGGTGGCAGGAAAATCTAATTCATTTCATTTTCTGAGCCACTTTATCCTTTATTAGGGTCACAGAGAGGCTGGAGCCCATCCCAGCCAATTCCAGGCAAAGCCAGAGCACACCCTGAACAGTTTGCTAGGATATCACAGGGCCAATACCCCTAGGGGCAATGGAGAATATCCCATTAACCTAATGTCCACGTTTTTGGAGTGTTTAGAAAAACTGGAGAACCCAGAGGAAAGAACATGCAAACTCCACACAGAAACACCCTCAGCGGCCACGGGGCTTGAACCCAGGACCTTCTTGCTGTGAGGAAGAGCTAACCACTACACCACCTCACTGCCCTGAGAATCAAGTTCATGCATTTTAAATGATGCAAGAATGAAAACGGTAAAACATCAAACACAACCCTGTTAAGAGATCACCTAGCTATATAAACAAAAATTAAAAAAATAATTTGAATGTAGACGTTTAAGAGTGTAGTGTGTTTGTTCATGCGGATAATCACATATTGTTTGTTTATTAAAGGAAATAATTAATGACTGTTTATAAACTCTGTGTAAAGGGGGCAGACGTGGAATAATGAGAAGTGGCTTTGGAACCAAAAGGTCGTTGGTTCAATTCTCAAACCAGCAGGAAAAATGTGTGGCGGTGGGGAAGTGAGCAGCAGCTTCCCTTCCTCCTCCTTCATGGCTAAAGTGCCCTTGAGCAAGGCACCTAACCCCCAACTGCTCTCCAGGTGCCGCAATGTGGCAGCCCACTGCTCTGAGTGTGTGCGCGGGTGTGTGCTCACTTTGGATGGGTTAAATGCAGAGCCAAAATTTCCCTTCTGGGATTAATACAGTATATCAAAATTTAAAAAAATAAATAAATAATAATAATAATTAAAAAAAGACCTTTATGCCATCAAGGCCTGATTTTTTAGTGTACCTCCACAGTGATGGCGTTCTTCTTCTGTGGCCTGTTGAGACGGATGGTGGTGATGCCATCCTCAGTGGTGACCAGCAACGTCTGGAAGGCTTTTTCACCTCCTGTGAGTGACGATGCTGCGACCGGAGATCCCTCTGCGGCCACCAGAGATGAGACAAGGTCTACGTACTGCTGCCTGGCTTCCTCCTGTAAGGACATGGAACAAGACGGACGGCTTTGGTTATGGCTTCTCTTAAGGACATTTACTAACATTTCTGTTTATATTTGTGCGTGTGAGTCTCTTTAACTTTAAATGAATCAATTGAGAAAAAAATGAGTCAAACACTTAACACTTATCCAGGTTGTTTACCCAACATTAGTAGCACAAGAAGCAGTGACGGCAGACATCTTGAGTTGCAAAAATTATGAATTCTATTCACTGTCCTGAAGTTGTTTTGTTTCTACTCATGAGACGTGTGCAAATCTGGTAACCAATTAAGTTTATATATATATATATATATATATATATATATATATATATATTCTCTCTTTATAATAAACTCACCGTACCTTGGGGTTACACCCCACCCCAACCAAACAGATCAACGCCACAATGTGCAAATTTCCGCTACATCATCATCAGGTCTAAACAACCAGTTTCTTCTGTGACACTAAAAAGATCCTGTTGTGGATGTCAGGAAAAAGTGTTAGCAGCTCACCTGTGACAAACCACCCACTGACTTCCAGGCGTCCCACTTCGCCTTGTTCACAAAGTCCAGCATTCCTGGTTTCGGAGTGTTACAGGGTCCCTGTGTCGTCTGATAACACACACACACACACACACACACACAATAAATATAGTCACTATTGGAACACAAATCAGATTACTGGAATGGAACTATAAAGCATTGGAACCAGCATTCCTGGTTTTGGGTGTTACGGTGTCCCTGTGCAGCCAGATCACTCTGTCTCTCACACACACACACACACATACACACACACATACACACACACACGACTGGAACTGTGTAGTAGTGTTCAACTGTTTCATACTTTGAAGAGTAAAATAAACTGATTATCTGCTGTTGTGACCCCTAACAGGAGCAACCAGCAGCAGAAGAAGAAGAATACTATAATTAAAAATTGGTGTATGATTATAAAACACTGTAGCATCACCTTGGTTTCATGTTTGTTAAAATGGATTAAATGACTTTTAAAAAACAGTTGATTTATCCCCACCTGTTTAAAGAGGGCATAGATCTTGAGTTTGATCTCATTTCCAGGGTCTTTCTTTAGCGTCCCAAGCTGAACTTTGGCCTGGTTAAAGTCTTCCACTGAAGCTGCCATCAATACCATAGGTGTGGTGTGCAGGTGAATACGAGGAATCCTGAGGGGAATAATCATAATCATGTATGCAATAATGTATACAAATTAAAGTTTGCTAAAACAGAAAAGAATATCAATTTTATTACAATTTTACAAGTTCAGTAGGGGGCAGTGGTGGTCCGGTGGTAGTGTGCTCGATTACTAATCCCAAGGTCGGGGGTTCAAGCCCCACTATCGACAGGTTGTCACTGCTGTCCCCAAAGTGCAGCTAGCTGGGTTATCAAAGGCCGGCCATGTCTCTCACTGTCTGTGGTGAGAGGCATGTAAAAGAACCATTGCTAACATCTCCCTTCCTATCCAGTGTCTTCCTCATGCACCTTCCAAAAAACTGTGTTTGGCCTGCCGACGTTTCTGATAGCATCAGGTTCGCATAACAGTACACAACTAGCCGCTTCATCGTGCCTCATCACATGACCAGAAAGGGCTAGTCTAATGATGTCTAAGGATGGTTGATATGTGTGGGTGCGTGCCATATAGTGACCTGTTGGTGGGGTGTGCTTTCCAGATGTTTTGCACCATCCGCAACTTCAAATTCTGGTATAGGTGTCATCAATTCCTTTTGAGAGTGACTTTGTTAGTGTCCAGGAGTCAGAGCCATAAAGCAAAATCGCTCCCCAGGCTTTGCCAGTTCTTGTTTCTAAATCATGTGCTGTGTTGGTGTAGCTTCCAAGATACAGAAAGTCATCAACTGTTTTAATTTTCGGACCCATCCAGTGCATGGAATATTTCCCCAGGTGTCGGGTTAAGGTGCATGAACTTTGTCTTTGTGGGATTCAGGAAGAGTCCAATTCACTGAGTTTCTTCCTCGACCCAGTGCAATAGGTCGTCCGCCTCCAAGTCATCTCCGTGTGCAAGTTACGGGAGGAAAAACGAACGCTATACAAAAAAAACTACGAATTTCCATAAGCCATAATTTTTTAACTATTTAAGCTGGATGTAAAATTTTTGAGGAATTGTTCCATAACTGCATATTTACCATTTAACAGCTTGTTAAAATCTACTTTAAAAAAAAAAAAACCTGTGTTTATGGCACACAGATGCCCCACCATAAGTTGAAATAAGTTTTAAATAAATACCAGAATGGTTTAAAAATGTTATTGTATCAAATTGAAATTAGAATGAGCCCCCTGCTCCATTCGTTATACACCTATGACTGTGTGGCCACTTCCAGCTCCACCAACATCATCAAGTTTGCGGACGACACTGCGGTGGTGGGCTTGATCTCTAACAACGACGAGACGGCCTACCTAGAGGAGGTTAGAAACCTGGAATTATGGTGCCAGGACAACAACCTC
>JAQMYF010000001.1:8135672-8154553 GCA_030014195.1 Neosilurus mollespiculum
AGTTTCATGTATCTTGGGGAAGGAGCACAGGGTGTGTGTGTGGGTGTGTGTTGGTGGGGGGTGGGGTGGGGGATAGGTCAGTCTTCTCTGGAGACAGCCATGCAACGGCAGCACAAACACTATTTAAGATCCAAAAAAAAAAAAAAAGAAAATAAAATAAAACAGGCACCGGACTGAACACTACAATCATTCTTTAAGCGCTCTATAAAACTAGAGCTGTAGTTAAGGTTTAATTATAAAATCCTCTCTGCATTTTTTTGTCAATCTGTTTGTGAAAATGTCCCACAAAAAAAAAAAGAAAGAAAATTCTTGTTTAGATTTTCACTTTTGAAAGATAAGGATAAAAAGCTAAAATGCTTGCATAAGTATGGGGAATAATGTTATGGAGATTGCTAAATGAGGTTTCGGATTAAGATTTGGTTTAAAATGACAAAATAGCTTATGTACATTGATAGTTCTCTGTGCAATTTTCTTTTCTCTTGTTTTCTGTTTATTATCCCCCGTTCTGCCAGACGCGCTGCTGCAGAGGGGACAGTTCTTTACTCCTGTCCGAATCCTTCCGTTTCCTCAATCGCAAAAAGGAGCTTCTCTTTTAACTGTTCGAAGCTTTTGTATGGGGGCAAGTCCAGGCGATTAAAGCTGTAGAAGGTCAGAAAACACAAAATGAGAAACAGAAAAGTGCAAATATCACATGGACAAAAGCAATAAACTGTTATAGTGACATTTTATGGTGGGGGAGGGTGGTGTCGCCTCACCATGTATGACTCCGGGGAAGCCAAGTCTCCTTGCCAACCTTCTCGATGCAGAATTTCTGCGGTCCGTTACTCCCTGACAAAAATCAAAAAGTGAATGGTAAACAGGATACACACCAAGCTGCCAGTTTATTAGGTATACCTACCATCACAGACACTTATTTTATTTTGTTTCCTTGGGTTTTGTGGCAGGATAAAAATTCCCAACACTTTTTAAAGCAGCTTAAAGTGTATTATTTATTACATTACTATTAAACTAATACAGAGTTTTAAACTCAAATGTAAAAACTAACAAGCAAGTGTAAAAACGTTACATCCAACTCAAATACGCAGCACAGTCAAATGAGTGTATGTATACACACACAAAAATGGACAATTGAGGGTTAAGGGCTTTCGAGTCTTGACGCCACGGTGGGATAAAGGTTAGCACTTTTGCCTCACAGCACGAAGGTCCTGGGTTCGAGTCCCGGGCTCGGGGCGTCTCTGTGTGGAGTTTGCATGTTCTTCCTGTGCTTGCCTGGGTTTCTTCCGGGTACTCCGGTTTCCTCCCACAGTTCAAGGACATGCACATTAGGCGAATTGGCTGTTCCGAATCAGCCCTAGGTGTGAGTGTGAATGGATTCAAGGAACTGCCGAGCTGTTCAGGGTGTACCCCGCCTTCGCACAGTGTTAGCTGAGATAGTCTCCAGCCTCCCTGCAAACCTAACAGGAATAAGCGGGTAGGCATATGAGTGACTGAGAGTGTAAGTTGCCCTGGGTAGGGGTGTCTGCCAGATGCCACAAATGTTCAGATTGAATAAAAATAAAGATTCCTTTTAGTGTTGCACTCTTTATTGTACTTTTTTATTTTTAATTGACTAAATTCATATTTTTTTTTATTCATGATATTATTCATGGTGGCCTGGTGGTAGGGTGCTGGATTACTGATCCCAAGCTCAGGGGTTCAAGCCCCACTATCAGTGCAGCTAACTGGGTTATCAAATGCCGGCCATGTCTCACACTGTCTATGGTGAGAGGAATGTAAAAGAACCATTGCTGACTTTCGTCAAGAGTAGGCTGCATAGCCGTCAGCGTGTTTCTGCCCTACGATGGCCTGGCGAGCTGTCCAGGGTGTACTCTACCCTCGCCCAGACTCAGCTAAGATGGGCGCCAGCCTCCCCGCGACCCTAACTAGGATTAAGCAGTTCAGAAAATGAATGAATGGATGAATATTATCCATGGAAATCAGAGTATTCCTTTTGTGTGTGTGTGTGCGTGCGATGGCTAAGTGGTTAAGGCTCTGGCTTACTGATCTGAAGGTCTGGGATTCATGCCCCAGTACCATCAAGCTGCCACTGTTGGGCCCTTGATTATAACCATCAATTTCTCAGGTGTATAAAAATAAAAAATTTAAGTTACTCTGGTCTCCCAAAGGCCATAAATGTAAAGGTAAATGTGTGCGTGTTTCTCACCCATGAGTTCAGCAAAACCCCCCAGGGGAAGTCTGCAGGTGCCCGTGACGAACTGCAGCAGCCGCAAACGAACCTCGTTGTCCACCTCCTTCACAAACTACACAAAAAGAAGGCTTTATTAAGCACAACGGTGTTTCTAAAACATTTTTATAAAACATTTCTCGTGTATTCTCATTTCTTATTGCTCAGATGGTGTAAACTGGCTTTTGTGTATAAGCAGCTTTATCAGTAGTACCAGCTGTAATTTACAGCTTGCATTACAGCAGCTATAAACAGATGTCCCATCATCAGACTCTCCATCTTGACATTAATATGACAAATGCAACATAGATGTCTCCTCAGAGAACATTTCACTGTCGGTGATTTCTTTTAACTCTGTTTATGTGGAAGATTAAAGATTAAAGAAATTTTATTATCAGTATATAAATATCCAGATGTGATGTGAACTATAGTCAGAGTTATGAAGTCAGATTAAATTCAAAACACACAAAGGTCACATGTACTGTACAGTATTTCCTAGCCGTTTTTTTTTATGTTTCACAAATACAGCCATTATATTTAGTTACAGGCCGCTTGCTCTTGTTGAACATCCCTGAATTTATGTATGGATTTCTCAGACTTTCTTAACGTCGTCCACTTTTTTGAAACGTTATTCTCTACAGCTTATCGGATGTCTCTTACAATTTCAGCCAATCACAGGAATGTGGTGTTCGAGTGTATGATTAAATGTGAACACGCTTTGTTACATCCGCATGGTGTCCAATTATGTAGTCAATTAACTCACTAATCTGACTCCATTCAGAGCTGCTGTTCTAGAAAATTCATTCAGTACAGACCAATTAGATTTGAGAACTGAAGAAATCCAGGGAGGGATCCACTGTTCATAGCTGCAACAATGCAAATGATAACAGGAAAGAAAATTGTCTGAATTAAAAGAAATAATAATTTGTCTGTGCAAAATGTCCATTTGTGTCTCTTAAAGCCAGAAGGTTGGAATGTTAATATGAAAAGTTTTTTGGCATGTCTGTCATTGTTTTTGTCTTTTTTTTTTTACATGATTAAACAATTGAGTGAACTTACAAGAGTGGTGAGTCCATACTTTTTGCCTGGAGTTGTGTATATATATATATAATATATATAAATATATAATATATAAATATATATGGTATGAGGGGAAAAAAGAGGACTACAATTTCATCCAGACAAGCCTGTTTCGTGGTTGCCCACTCATCAGGTGATTTATTGAGAACATTTGTTACCACAGTTTATATACAGTCAGTAACATTTACATGGTGTGTGTGTGCAATCTGATATATGCAGTGTGAAATCTGACAGTACTACAGTTTGGTTCAGGTGTTGCCTAGGAGAGCTTTGTTTCTGTGGCGGCAGGAAGACACGAGTTCGTTATGTTTACTGAGTGTGGATAGTTCAGGGCGGCATATGATTAAGAACTTTTCTTTGAGGCAGAGGTTACATTTTGTACTTGAGCTGTTGTAGGCTGAGTGCAAAGTGTTCAATGTTGCTGTCTTCCAGATGTGTTTGCTAAGCTCGGTGCTGTTTCTGTGCTTAGCGTGGCGGAATGAGGCGGTGTGATTTTTATATCTTGTTTTGAAATAATTTTCTGTGAGTCTGATGTATGATTCTGTCGTGTTGTTGTCTTTGCGCGTGACCGTGGATTGGTAAATGACTGATTGTTGTAAGCAGCTACCGCTGAGCGGGCAACTGTATATTACTGACTGTATATAAACTGTGGTAACGAATATTCTCAATAAATCACCCGATGAGTGGGCAACCACGAAACAGGCTTGTCAGGATGAAATTGTAGTCCTTCCCCCCCCCTCATACCATATATTTAGCTCTACTTCGACGTATTGAGCACAGTCTGACTGAAAAATCGACTCAGCATTTTATATATATATATATATATATATATATACACACACACACACAGACACACACATTTTTCCTGCTGGTTCGGGTTTTGGTCCCAAATAAATACGGCTAATGGGTTATTGTCTGTTTTATGACGAAATAGTACATGTGTACCTGCCAGAACCACATGATCTGTTTGCTGTTCCTGGTATAGTGCCGATACACAGTGTTTCTCTGCCAGTCCTGAAGATCCACCTCCTGCATCCCGCAAAGCATGACCTAACACACACACACACACACACACACACACACACACACACACACACACACACACACACACACACTCTCATTATACACAATGTGTATACATCACTGTACCAGAAGTATCACTATGGCTGGATAATATCTAAAGATGTGGGTCGGAAATGAAAAATACACCCATGGAAGAAAATCTGACTTGACCACAACAAATGGCTTGGGAAAACACAACGGATTGTATAGACTTTACCTCTAACTCCTTTTCGTCAAAGTACTGCAGCCACTGCAGTGGAACGACCTCATTGAAGCCGTCTAGAAACGCTTTGGTCTGACCCTCAACACCTCGAGAGAAGCGCCACTCTGCCATTAACCTGTGCACAACAGTCACATCTTTAATAACGCATGGCCTCACAGGACAGCCTCCTCATCCTCTGGCTTGGAAGTATAATCCTCACCCGATATACTCCTCCTTGTTCTCTTCAGTCACCAGAATGTTATCACCGTCTGGTTTCAGGTTGTGGGATGTGATTTTGCCCAGAATTTCCATATCCACCGTAAAGTACATTTCCAAACTGCACTCCTCTATGTTGTTGTCCCTATGAGATGAAATAGACCACAGTAATGAGTGAGTCCTTGTAGAAGGGGCTGAAATTTACTCATTTCAGGCTGTATCTTTCAACTCAAAGGTATTTGATTGTGATCTTAAAGCAAGTGGCCTGGCCATACCTAATGCTCTATGTGCAGGTCCAACGATATAGAAAATATGGCCTGGACAAGTTTTTTTTCCTTTTAAGTGAGGTCAAAGGTTAAGGTGATAGTGACCTAATGTTGGTACACGACACTCCCCCTTTCCACGATTTATGCTTAGTTTGGCATATGTGAGGCTAAGCATATAGGAAATATGTCCCAGGCAAGCTTTTTTTGTTTGATTGTTTAAGTGGGGTCAAAAGTTCAAGGTCACAGTGACCTAATGTTGGTATGCGACACTCCCCCATCCCAAGATGTATACCTTCGTTTCCGGTATGTGAGGGTAAGCATATTGGAAATATGACTAGCACAAGCTTTTTCTTTTAAGTGGGGTCAAAGGTCAAGGTCAAGGTCACAGGTACCTAATGTCAGTACACGATACTTCCCCCCTCCTGTAGGAAGATGTAAGTATGCATAGTTTGGCATACAGGAGGCTAAGGATATAGGAGATATGGCCTAGACAAGTTTTTTTCCCGCGGTCAAAGGTCAAGGTCACAGTGACATAATGCTGGTACACTACATGTCGCCTTACAACCCAACACATCCTCTAAGGTTAAGACAGGTGCCGCCAACAAATCAGAAGTTACAGCCTGGGCAAGGATAGAGACATACATACAGACACAAGCACAGGCAGACTAATCACTGTGGGGCGTCCGTTTTATGCTTCTGGGTCTAAATGCTTTTGGGGGAACTCTGAGAACATACCGGATCCAGATGAGAGAGTTGTAGAACTCTGGATCGATGGACTCCAGGTCTTTAAGAAGGAGCTTCTTGTTGAGCATGCGCTTGTAAAAAGGCAGGGAGAAACCTGTATCAATGAACTTCCCATGGAAAAGTGCCTGCAAACACATAACATAGGAGTGCACACATTACCACGCCACCGTCTCATCCAATACACTACAATAATGCAAGCGCGTCTCTATATCTAAACACACCCTGACGACGGTTTTACAAACATGTCAATGATTCTTTAACCCTGTTTAATATGAAAGGAATGTAAACCTGGTGAAACTGGTTTCTACTGGTCTTAGGAACCTCACACCCTTTTTAAAACCATAATAATAAAATAAAATCCAAGACTTTTTCTCCCCCTGCCACTTTACCACTGAATGCTACAAAGCACTGACACTGGAGACTCATTCTATAAAGCTAAGAAAACCTCTTCCTAAAAGGAAAAAAAAAAACAAACAAAAAAAAAAACAAAACCCTCCACCAGACCTACAATCTCCCTTTTTAAAATCTGTTTATACCCTCCATACAAATCTCTGTGAGGGGACTGCTGCTATAAAAACTATAACACATTAGATTCAGCACATTGCAATAAACATTGAACTGCTGTGGTATGTTAGGAATAATGTACAGTAAGCCCTTCATTACTGTGAAATAAACTCCGGCAGAGCAATCGGGACCCTGATGCATAGCGGAGGTACCTTAAATCACTAAGTTGGACACTGTGCAATAACGACTGGCTCAATTAACATTATGGCACTTATTACGCAGCTACTTACTAAAAAACAACGATTATTTTACACGAAATATTGATTAAGAAATAATTCTTGATTCTGATAATGACGCACTCCATAGCAGCAGTCTGTTTTAAAAAACATCAGTGTGGTCATAAAGGAATAAACCACTTGAAGCCATGAGTGACCAATCAGAATCAAGTATTCAAATGAGCCATGTAAAAGCATGAAATAAACCCTGACAGGGTGAAGCAGGACCCCTATGAGAAGCGGTAAACTTGCCATGGCGATGAAGCGGCCGATGAAGCAGAAGTAGGACAGGTGATCTGGGTTGATGGTGGATGCAGGATTTATTTGCAGACAGTAGTTGCTCTTGCCAGCATACTCAAACAGACAGTACATGGGGTTCAGGACTTCATGTGAGAGAAGGAAAAACCACTCCCTATAATATGAGGGGGGAAAGCACTCCAATCAGAGAACATGTAAGGACACATTAAGTAGTCATTGTTTCAGATCTGTCTTCACATGATTCATTTATATTTATTAGCAAAGTAAACCCAAATGCAAAGTTTCTATATAGATGCTGGGTGTTTCTTTAACAATTAAAGAATGTGTTCAGGTTAATGAGTAAAGGCTACATTCATACATCTTTATGGAATTTATATAAATTAAAAAAAGGGCACTTTCATTTTTGGGTCTTACTCAAGCCCATTTATTTTATTAACCCCCATTTTCTCCCCTAATCATAGTCATATCCATTTCCCACCCATCAAGTGTTGCCTTCCCTATCACACCACCACTACCAACCACGGAGGGGCATAAGCATGCACACGTCCCCTCCATGACATGCAACGCTGCCACCCGCCTCTTTACAAACTGCAGCGCATTCGACGGCTAACAAACGAGACGTCCTATAGAGACGACCTAACACATCCAGAAAGAAAGCGCTATCCGCCCCCTCGTACAAATGAGCTCACAGATGCCCATGATCGGCTGGTGATCGCTGTGAGTGGCAGGGACGTGAACGTATGCAATCCCTCCTTCCCGTGAGAGCTCGGCTAGTTAGCTCCCATGGACTCCCGGTCACGGATGTATGTGGCATCAACCTGGATTCGAACTTGCGATCTCCAGGTTGACAGTTGCGCACCTTGTCGATGGTTTTCTCCGTTTTACTATGTGACGTGTACAACCTTGCTTTGGATTAGATTCCAAATTTCATAAATGGATGTACAAGATAAGTATTTCAACATACTTTTATTATACATAGACAAACACTGATGCTGAATAGATTTTACGATGTCACGAGTTAAAAAAAATAACAGTAATTGAATACACAAAAAGTATTTTCTGAATCAAAATTTGATATAATTAATTATACTGCAACTGATTAATAGAAAATATTTAAAAAATAGTTGGCAACAATAAAAGAAATTGTAACAGCGTATAATCAAAAAGTGTCAGTAGTTTCTGACCAATAATGTTCTAATGTCTTCATCCTCCGTTTGTTCCTGGGTCGGGTCGTGGGGGCAGCAGCCTAAGCACTGAGGTCCAGATGTCCCTCTCCCCCAGCCACTTCCTCCAGCTCTACCAGGGGGACACTGAGGCGTTCCCAGACCAGCCCAGAGACACAGTCCCTCCAGCATTTTCTGGGTCGACCTCAGGGTCTGTTCCCAGTTGGACATGCCCAAAACACCACACCAGGGAGGCGTTCGGGAGGAATTCTAATCAGATGCCCGAGCCACCTCAACTAGCTCCTCTCAACGTGGAGGAGCAGCGGTTCTACTCCGAGCTCCTCACGGATGACTGAACTTCTCACCCTATCTCTAAGGGAGAGCCCTGCCACCCTGCGAAGGAAGCTTATTTCAGCCGCTTGTATTCGCGATCTTGTTCTTTTGGTCACTACCCAAAACCTGACCATAGGTTTGTGAGTGTAATATATCTAATAATACTGTCTGCTGTTAGAACACACCAGTACAAAATAATGTATAAATAAAAGTAGTCTGCAAATCTCAAACCTGGCACTGATGAAGTCCATAATACTAGCTAGGAGTTCATATTAAACAGCCAGAACTTCGGTTATGAACAATTTTTAAATAAGATATTAATTCTCATCATAATCTAATGTTGTAAATGTTTCACCACTGAAGTACAGCATGAAGTACAGTTGTCTTCATTGTCCTTATACACGCTCCATTGTCCTCAGTAGAAATCATCTGGATACCATTTTACCCTCTGTGCCGCACATACAAGTGAAACTGCTTATACGTGACGTACTTTCGTAGGAACTGCCATGATAATAAATGTCTATACTGCCTTTAGTTTAGATCAAGCAGTCGACTTGAACTATTACTATTACAACGTAAACAAATATAAAGCAGATGGAGACAGTAAACCGTTCTGTTGATTGTTAGAAGGCAGTCTTGTGATTGGCGGGTATCATCTGGTGTTTTTTACGAGCTATACCAAAGTCCCTCTATACCTAAGTACTGATGTTCTCCCAATGTTGTTCATTTTTTTTCAAAATTTTACACTGCATGCATTCCTCCAATGCAACATCAGAATATTGCAAATCATGATCATGATCGGAATTACGTGAGCGCACCTTGAGCCGTTGTCTAAACTGAGTCTGAGTGCATGAATGCATTAAAAAAAAAAAAAAAAAGATCTTGACAGCATGGGGAAAATATAAGACACTTACACAGTAATTACATGAATATAAATAATAATAAAATACACACTCAGAGAGTACAAGCCTCCACCAAGCCCAGCAATCCCTCATATGAAACAAAATGTCAAAAATCATAATCTCGAACAATGTTTAAGAATCCTTCAAAAATTCCTGGATCATCTCTAATGAAGTCTTTCTTATCCAAAGCCTGTAATCCTGCTAACAATCAAACACACAACCTGAGGCTAAAACATCATCTCCATGGTGGACATAAGCAAAACAAACCTGGCAAGGCCTCCATAGTCAAGTCCCTCTTCCCCTCGAAAAATGATGTAAAGCCTTCTCCTAAGGTCATACGGCTTCAGGGCCATTATCTAGAAAAGAAAATTAACCCACAGTAGTTAAATAACAACAAAAGGGTTCATGTTTGACACACGATTATCATCAGACTATAAATCTGTGCAGTGTGGCATTCCTGGGTGGATGTGGGGGAGCGTGTGCTTGTCGAACAGTGAGCATGCTTAACACACAGGGAGAGGTGGAAAACTCTTACTTGCTGGAAAGAGTCTTCGAACAATGTCTGTCTAGAGACTGTGATCTTAACATGACTGGGTAGCGCGTTGGACTGGGGAAGAGAAAGTAAACAAAGACTGTGACACATTGAAGGAAAAAAGGGAACGTGTATTCGTGCTGAGGTCAAATACAGACACAGTTACCTGGCACAGGTAGCGGAAGTGAGCTAGCTTCCATCGAAAGCTGCGCTCGTATGCTATCTGGGGCCCTTTGGTGCTGCAAGACAGAGCAGGAGGAACAGATACAAATAAAGGAAGGATATGATCAAACAGGATCTGATCAACTTTAAAGTCTTTAAGATGGTGCAATGGTCAATATATATATATTTTTTTACCTGTTAAGTAGAAAGTTATGCAAAACTTACTAAAATACGCTCAACCTATTATCTCAAGGTCCACGTATTTTAAAGATAGGAAAAAATTTGGAAAAATCAATTCTTTCAAATCAGAATGTATGACTACATCGATTTGGATTAGCCTCCTGTCATTCATTTTACAGACACACCCCCAATACACACGTCACATTCAATTACTTTTCAGGCCCTATCATCTGCAGATCGCAAGTTCGAACCATGATAATGAGCTCGGGAGCCCTAGAGAAGGTGATTAAATTAAGCTCGAATTATTATAACTTTTTTAACCTAGTGCTTCTTTGAAAAATCTAAATCGACATCAGAATTTCTGTAAATCTGCTTATTGTGTATAATGAAAGTACTGAATAATGTAAGTGTATAAAAATCACCAAGTAGGTGTACCTACAGTGAGCGGAGCGGGAGATAAAGAAATGGGTTCCTTCCGTCCGACTTAGTTAGATTGAGTGCGATAGCTTTGGAAAGAAATGACATACACCAAATATGGTGATCGTATGGGTCCTCCTCAGGGCAAATAGGGTGGGGCTGTATATAGGCTTGTATCGATCGATAAAACTATCGATTAATCGCTCGACTGGACTCATGACAGCTCGTATCGATAATGAAATCTTACTTACTGATAATTATTCCCGTAGATTTGGTGAGATTCAGCATTTGAATTTGGAGAAATAAGCTTGTTAAATCACATTAACCAAATATAAAGAAAAAAAAAAAAGAAAGAAAGAAAATTCTGAAAATTAACTCTAATGAGGTGAGAACTGTATTTGTCAAAAAAAAAAAAAAAAAAAGGAAGCTCCAGCTTTGTTTGGGAGTACTTTCCATTTCTGACAAGTTAATACTGAGACTCAGCGAGACTGCGTTTTCCTGCTACATCATCTTAAATCGGTCAAGTGTTTTGGACGCGCTGGCACGTCCAGTGACTCTAGAAGGTTAGATTTTTGTGTTATGTTGCTCAATATTGTTCGATTGTTGCTTGTACATTGACCTTGTTTCAAGGACACAAGATCACTTTTTATACATTGGACTTATTAAACTGACAAACACTATGAAATGCTCCTGCTGGTGGGAGTGTCTGGACCCCTGTGATCTACTTACAATTCTAATTATTAATATACGTTTTAATTAAAGGTGGCCAAAAAAAGTACTCAACTCTTTTTCTACTGACACAACATCAAATTAATTATTACTTATTAAAACTGAAAGTAAAAACTGCACGCGAAACTGGTCCCCACTCTACTTGTTTTTGAATCACATTTGTATTCCCTGGCTTTGAACTCAAGAGTTATTTTTTTGTTTTCTTGTTTTGGTGGGGATGTGATTTTATACACGCGACTGTACAGCATTTTGGTCAACTGCATTTTTATTAAGTAACCATAACACTGCCTGTTTAACCTAGATGTGTACTCACACAGAGGACTTGCCGGTTCGTGGGTCACTGAATGTTGTAGTGCGAGTGTTGTGATCCACAAAGTAGCGCACACCTTCTCTTGTGTAACGGATCTCCCAGCCTTCAGGCAGAGGATCCTCGTTCTGCAGCCTACACACAAGCAAAAATGATGATTGGTAAGTCACACTCCATCACGATTCATTTCCCAGACTGCTTAATCCTACTAGGGTGGCTGGGTACACCATCAGCCGACACTGGGCCAAGGCTGGGTATACCCTGAACAGTTCACTAGACTATAGCAGAGCCAACACACAATCACTCACGCTCACACCTAGAGGTAATCTGAAATAGCCAGTTCGCCTAATGTACATGTCTTTGTACTGTGGGAGGAAACCTGAGTACCCACAGGAAATCCAGTCAAAATTTCAACAAAATACAAACTTGGCATCTAAATTAACCTAGACAATATATAACTATCCCACATGCGTCAGGAGTGCAGGGTTGAACAAACAGTGAGATGAGACCTACCCTTGCGTGCGAGGGTCCTCCCATTGGGTGGTCTTTGTGTTGTGATTCACAAAATACACTCGATCGTTTGAATCCACGCGTCTCTCTGAACACAAGTGAGGCAGAGCCAAAAATGACACAACAGAAATACAAGACACAGAAAAATCACCCTGGGGATCGCCAGGGCTCCGTGAACCAGAGCTCCCAGGTTTTATTTATAAATTAATTTTTCATTTTGTTCCAGGGGTAGAAATTACAACCTGCCATTATTCAGGTTACATTGATGATTACTTAAGCCAGAGAAAGAAAGAAATCTTGAACACATATCCACCTTAGAAATACAAAACTCTAGTAAAAAAGAAGCTTATTCTACATGGTTGAATGATGAGTCTGATATTTTGAACTGATGATTAAACAAACCTGTATATCACCACATGTACCATGAGTGACTTACCCCAACCAGGAGGTAGAGGACCCAGGGGGTCATTTTCTGCAGACATCATTGAAGCCTGTGTCCGGAGCAGGAACACAGTCATGACCGGAGCAGGAAAGAAAGAAACTAATGAGTGGCAGACTAAAGGACCAAACCCCCCCCCCCAAAATAAAGCCCCTTTATGAAAACTACTCCCCTGCATCATCAATAGCTTAAACACATATACCGCCAATGAGATCCTCATGACACTAAATAAGCTAAAATAAGCCAATCACATTCATCAAACGGAGATGAGATTAATCAGCATCACAAAGGCCAGTGAGACCCATCACTGATGTGGAGGTGCAGAGGGGTGGAGTAGCAGAACCCAATCGATTCTAATCTATACCTTTCAAGTCGCACAGATTAATAAACAAGCTACAGGAAGTGTTAAACATCAGCACTGCTGATACGGGTACGACATGGCCACTATACCGAGTAGAGGTATCTCTGGTTGAACTGGTGCATAGCTCCTTGTAGTTGGCTTCTCTGGGACTGCCACTGCTCAAAGTTGCGCACTGACTCCATGGTTGGCCGCTGCCACGTGGTGGTCCGCGTGTTGTGGTCTACGTAGTAGATCCGGCCGCGCGTATCCACTCGCCTCTCCCAACTGCAAGACACACACGCAGTGTAGAAAGATACGCACTGTGTAAGCACATTTTCACATAGAACAAATCCACTTTAAAGGAGAAGACAGCAAATGTTAAAAGTTAAACTTTAGCTGAATCTATCTGGGGCAAAATTGTACGCCAATAGTTTGTTTGAAGGACTTTGTGGGAAGTTAAAACTGAGTCTCTGAATGATGACATCATGAACACGCAATAATACATTCATGCCATTTATTGACAGATTTGTGCTGGAGGTGTCAAAAGGCTTAGATTAAAATCATTGCCTGTGCAGTGGGATCTACCAGCATTAATATATTTAAGCACAAACAGGTGAAATACCAAAAAAAATTATATTTAATGCCAGCCTCTTCCATGTGAACTTGGGCCTTGATGGTGTCATCATTCTGAGATTCGGTTTTCAAATAACTGCCCATAAATTTCTAAAACAGCAGCTATCGGTTTAAAATTTTGCACACAGATCAATAAGTGCTGCCTTCTCCTTTAATCTTTAATCTAACTGGGAACTTTCTACTTCCCACATTCGGGCGGTCACACTGAACTCAGCAGTCTGATTCAGACACAGGAAATAGATATTCATTTTTTAATTTAATTTTTTTTTTTTTAAAGTTGATAGCATAAAATAAATACGAAAAGAGCAGTATGTTTGAAATATATTACAGAAAACAAACGACCATTTTAAAAAAATTCAAGGTTTGATCCAGTATTTAGCAATATCAACTAAAAATAAACATAAGGGGACAAGACAAATTGAGCTGGGGTCAGTAATCTGGAAAGCTAAAACAAATTGAAAGCAGCATCTCTTCAGGGCTCCACCTAAACCCTCCCCTGCCCTCGGAGGTCTTTCCAAAGCCACCCCATGGTAGTGTTATGCACAAGCAGGGAGACACAGGAGCATTCGACTGGATATTTCCCACCTGACTGCAAGGAAATGATTGGTTGGTGTTTTTAAAGGATTACATTAGCTAAAGAGGATATTTTTTTTTTCAGTTCTCATAAGTTATTATTTGCTGTCAGCTTGTGGAAATCATTTCAAGCAATAACAGTGTGTGTGTACAGCTAATCATTTACCATCCCCAGCTTGAATGTACCAAACAGCCTTTATAAGTAAATTAAACTTTCTCGAAATGTCTTGTGAATAAACTTATTAAACTTTTTAAAAAATCGGGGGGTACTTTTAAAGATGAGTGCCCTCTATTTATATAATGTGTCACTTTGGTACATCAAGACTCAATTTATGGTGCTGGGTCACATTTGTTTGTTCTTGATTTTCAATCGGAGCACCACCACGCAGAATAGAAAACTGGAGAAGTCAGAGCTCCGGGAAAACTCGAAATTCCGAGTAGGAATTTACGATTTGGCGAGCTGCTCAAAAGGATCTCTCGTTGCGGGGAAATCTAAAACCAGCCAGGCCAGTACCTGATTCGGTTTATAATGGAAGCAAAAGCGTACCAGAAAGTGGTGAAAGTGAACACTTCACATTGTCTTCAGCCTTCATATCACACTTAATGGTTCTTGATGCTTCATTCATCTTCCTGTTCCCACTGTCTTTTTTGAACTGAGAGCAAAGACTCATTTAGATTTACATTTTTCTAATCTAGCAAAATGGCTTCACTCACACATGGCAACAGTTTTTTTTTTTTTTGGCTTGTTTGTTTGTTTTTTTAAGTTCAGGACACACACACACACCCCACCCCTTTGTTTCCCCTACTTCAATTTAATGCAACTTCTGTGGTATTAATTTATTGTTGTTGTTACTGTAACGAACCAATGTCTTTTATAAGCTTCACTTCCACTGTCAAAAGGAAGCCACTGTTTCCTTTTTCGACTTGCGAGTTCATTTCTCATAAGCCCCAGGTTGCAGAAGGGAAACAATGAAAGATTCCACTGAACTGAGTCGGGAGCTGGTGCTGTACGAGACTCACCCTGGTGGCAGAGGCTGCGGTCTTTCCCACGTTGTGGTTCTTGTATTGTGGTCAACATAGTAGGTTCGGCCATGCGGGTCCTTCCTCTGTTCCCACCTACAGGGACAAGACCAAAATGTAATCGTTGTGACATCAGTGGCGTGATAATAGGTAAGAAATAAAACACACAAAATAATCAAAGACAACGGAGATGTGGAGTTAGTGGTCTCACAACACGGGGATGTCAACAATTATGATTATAAAATGTCCTGCCATGCCTTTAATCTGTCTATAGCGCCATTGAACATGGCATATACTGTGGAACAAACTATAGTACTGAATAATCAGTTGTCTAACATTTGTGTTGCAACGATGAGGACTGTGGCCTACCCAGGAGGCAAAGGGTCTGCAGCACTGACGCTGGACGATTGCTGTCGAGGTTTAGATCCATCTGTGACCGTGCTGGTGTCTGACGCAGTGTCTACTGCAGAACTGGAGGATGAAGCAGCAGTAGCAGGAACAGTAGAAACACCTACTGCCTGATTGGGTGCAGATGAGGAAGAGGAGGAAGAAGGGGCAGCTTCATTAGAGTGCTGAGTGCTGAAGCATACCCCTGCAGACTGCTGCGGAGAGGACGTAGAGGTTGAGGGGAAAGCCGAGGCAGGATCATTCTCATTCTCAGTCCCACCAGCAGGGGGCGACCCCTGCTCTTCTGAAGCAGCATCTGCAGAATTCTCCCCGTTAACTGCAGAAATTAAGGAGGGAAGGGATAGAGGTAGGGGGGAGATTTGACAAGGAGTCATAAGGTTTCAAACTTACAATGAGAAAAACACCTAAACTGAAAATATTTAAATAATAATTCAGACATCAGGGGGAAAATCTGTTACACCAAAACAGGAAAAAAAGGTTCTGCAGAGAGCTGAGTAACTCTAACGACTCTAAAAACCTGAACATGCAAAAGTTAAGGAATAAGCAATATTAAAGAGGAAAAAGTACTCAGCCTGAAATAAAACTGCTTTACTCATCATGTTGGGTGGAAAAACCCTCTTGTCCACTTTTTTTTTTTAGCCTAATTTTACATTTATAACAAAATCTAATATTTATTCACTATCTAAGCTATATAAGCTCATTACACTGGGTAAAATTAACAATTATTCACCAAAGGCAAGGTGGAAGTCACTAACTATTCAGTTCAGCGACATCCACCGTGCCGCTGACGACTAACTGTTTTAATATATAAACTACATGGAAACATAAATCATAAAAATGAAAAATTCTCCTTTCAGTGTGCTTTTGTTGCTTATTTCTACATTAATTTATTCCTTTCAGAAGTAGCTCTGTGTGAGCTCTGTGCGCCTGCCTATATGTCAGCGTGCTCCTGAACAGTGGCAGAGATTCTCAGAGACTTATGTACTACACCAAAGAAGAAAGAAATGCAAACTTGAATGACTGGTGCAGGGAACACACGTTCAATAACCTTTCGCATGGCACCAACTAGCATATGTCACATGCAACTCTCAAATTTTACTTTGGGTGGGAAAACTATGCAATATTGGCAATAGTATTTTAGTTTAAATAACAAATTACTGATGTATATAATAGGGCCTAACGTCAGGCTATGTTACGTTTCCTGGATGACGTGTTTGCGCTAATACAGCTAATAATAGTACAACTGTCATTACAATAGTTTCCATGTAAATTGTGGAGAAATTTGAATTTAAAACCTTACACCTCTTCCGAGTCTACACACACACATACTAATTTGTAGATGAAGTTGAACTAATTATCTGAACATATGATTCAGCTAATCAGTGGCTTGTAAAAAAAAAAAAAAAAAAAAAAAAAAAAGTTTTCTCATCAGAACTTTCTGAAAACCTAAATGAGACACGAGTTTTTTGTTGTTTGTTTGTTTTTGGTTTTTGTTTTTTTAAATAGAGAAATGAGGCGACTGTCGAAGCCCAAAAGCTTTTAAAGCTAAATGTATTTATGTATTAAATGTATGTATTTGGGATAGTGACTCAAACTAGGAACTTAAGGTAACGTCTAGCAATTTGTTGGAGATTTTTGAATAAACAAACACGAATAAATAACAAGAACCTTTTAGAAGTACTTGTTTATTTAAATTTTCTGCTTCACAATACACCAGTGTTTTAAATGGACATTTAACAGGTATTAAACTGTCTACAGAACAGCAGCCTCGCAGTTACAAAAATCTCTAGAAAATAGAACTATTTCAACCAGAACTAAACCAATCTCACAATCACAATCACGGAATCTAACATCAAATCGCATCCTGTGCCATTTTTACACTGTCTGAGGTGTTTTCCGAGGGTTTGAGCGCGATTTTTGGTAGGAAAAAAAATTCTAATCTGCACACCAATTTTCAGGTGTGGGTGCTGATGAGAAATTGGGGTTTTGTTTATTTATTTATTTTTAAATAAAGTGTAAACTGAATAACTTGCTAGGACTGAGTGTGTACTCATGGACTGCAGACAGACAAACACACAATTTCCTGTGGCACGAAAATCGGCACAACACAAGACTTTTATGGTTTATTTTTCCATTTTTAAGTGTTCCTGGTTTATTTTTCCATTTTTTTATTCCGCTACTTTTGGCACTACAGTTCTCAAGCCCACTTTACTCCTTTTCAATACAACATGCTGTATTTTGAAACTTCATGCCAGTCCGAAACAGCTGATCATGCTCCATCATAAGAAGTTCTCATCATCTGCTTGTGAGTATTACAAATTTTCACTTCTATGAGAGTTCCAAAGATAATGTTTATTTCTTTTCACTGTGCAGGTGTCACGATGCTGCGTGACCTGACAGGTGCTGACAGCAGCACACATTAACCAGCACCGTAATGAAAATGAGCTTCAGCTGCGGGCTGCCTCCGATGATGCACAGAAAAAACATCCACTCACGCTCGCTCACTACAGGATGGCCAAAGAATGAGTAGCACACCTCAGATGATTGAGCCATTTCCACATAAACCTGCAGCGGTACACCTGAGTACAGAGAGCTGTAGCACAGCAGCTGATTTTGTGAAAATGAACCCCATTAAAATATGACCTTTACTGAAGCCTGTGGCCTCCGTCCCAGATGGTATCCCAGCATGCATGACTCACCAGTCGTACTTGGCACGCTTCTGTCAGCAGGGTTCGGGGTAGACGTCGCTGTCTGGTGTGTGGGCGTGGATTCAGCGTCACCGTTGACAACAGGAGCGACACTGCCATCACTGTTGGCGGAGGAGGTGGACGGGGCTTCGCTATCCACCCCGTGCGTGTCGTTTACAGAGCTGCATGATGCACCACACACACACAGATAATATCAGGTGTAAATGAGTAGCTCATACTCTTGAGCACACCGCCCCAGCAAGTCTGTTTGTTTATCTTATTTTATACTGCAGTGTTAACACAACTCTGATTGGTTAGTTGATGACTATTATTTTAAATAAGAGCAACTCTGCCCATGGTTCCAGCAACAAGGCAAATCCTAGATGTATGCATAGCTGTTAATGCACATTTTTAAATTTAAAGGATAGGTGGCATTTTTGCAACATTGTTTTGTTTGCAAGCAGGACAAAAAAAGGGCATTAATGACACACTTGGCTGTCTGACACAGAGCTCGATGTTATACAGGACATTCAAGGAGGACAGCAGCCATGACAGTTCATTGGCATGGAACTCAGTATTTTTTAAAATGCTTAATCAAGATCAGTTGTATCTGGTTGTACTGGCGACACTGCGTTTTCTTGGATGGATGGATGGATGGATGGATGGATGGATGGATGGATGGATGGATGGATGGATGGATGGATGGATGGATGGA
>JAQMYF010000001.1:8154653-8195300 GCA_030014195.1 Neosilurus mollespiculum
CCATCCATCCATCCTACTGCACTGTCTATCCATCCATCCATCCATCCATCCTACTGCACTGTCTATCCATCCATCCAACTGCACATCCATCCATCTATCCATCCGACTGCAGTCTATCCATCCATCCATCCTACTGCACTGTCCATCTATTCATCCTACTGCACTGTCCATCCATTCATCCTACTGCACTGTCCATCCATTCATCCTACTGCACTGTCTATCCAGCCATTCATCGTATATCATCCATCCTTCCGACTGCACCATCTATCCATCCATCATATATTATCCCTCCATCCGACTGCACTGTTTATCCATCCATCGTATATCATCCATTCATCCTACTGCACTGTCTATCCATACACCCATCCATCCACTGTATATCATCCATCCATTATACTGTACTCCCTATCCATCTAAGCTATTCATTGTATCTCATCTATCCATCCAAGCCATTTATTTTATCTCATCCATCCATTAATCTATCCATCTCCACACTGCTTAACTTATGCATGTTAATCCATCCAATCAACAACATATTGCTATCCATCATTCTGCGTCTATCTATCCACCCATCTACATACTTCCCTATCTGTCTATCCATTTAACAATCTGCATCTATACCTCTATCCAGCCACGCAATCCACTGTCTCATCCATCCATCATTACACTGCTCCATCTGTCTATCCATCATTCTGCATCTATAATTCTGCCCATCCATCATATCTCATCCATTCATCCACCTCCATGCGGCTTCATCTATACAGCTGTCCATCCATTCATCCATCATCATACAGCTCCATCTGTTCATCCATTCATCATTCTGCACCTATATCTCCTTCTATCCATCCAAAAAAACACCGCATCTCATCCATCCATCAATCCAGTCACCCATCATGTTACTTTATCTGTCTATCCATCCATCATTCCCCATCTGTACCTCTGTCCATCCATCCATCATCATACTGATCCACCTGTCCAGGTGTCCATCATCATACTGATCCACCTGTCCAGGTGTCCATCCATCCATCCATCCATAATCGTACTGCTCGTCAACCAACCCATCATTCTGAACCTATACCTTATATCCATCCATCTAAGCCATCCATTCATCCATCTCTATACTGCTCCACCTATACAATTATCCATCTAAGCATCCATCCACCCATCATTACAATACTCTATCTGCCTTTCCATCCATCATTCTTCATCTACACCTTTTTTCCCTCCATCCCAGCTGTCCACTGTCTCATCCATTCATCACATGCTGCTCTATTATCTATCATTTCAACATCTATACCCCGTCCATTTATCTGACCCTCCACCGCATCTCATAAATCCATCCATCCATCCATCCCCATACAGAGCAATCTATATAGCCCTCCATCCATCCACCCCTCCATCCTGCTCAATTATAACACTAGAGCAGAGTGCCCACTCTTCCACCCATCTCTCATCCCTCCTTCCTTACTTGTGCATGTTGCCCACACTGGGGTGGAGGTTGCTGATGCAGTTGCAGCTGAGGTTGAGCTCGGTGAGGGTGGAGATGGAGCTCAGTGCCAGGGGGAACGTTCCCAACTGGTTATTGGACAGATTCAGACTCCGCAGCCGAGAGAACCTAAAACACACACACACACACACACACACACACACACATACCATGCTGTAGTAAAATACTTGGGCTTGAAATGACAGTGACCGTGATGACTCACGAGTTCAACTAACAGCCACATCCCACACACACACACACACACACACACACACACACACACACACACACACACACACACACACACACACACACACCCCCATGTCTATCAGATTGTGCGATGATAAAAGCCTCAGGTCATCCTGCCGAGTCTCAGACAAAGACGAGATGTTTCGGCAACAGCAGGGTAAGGGGCGTGGGGTCTGCCACTTCGGTGGGAAATGACAATGGGTGAAACAGGAAGTTCTGCTGAGTAAACAACTGTCTTGATTACTCTTACATTTTTCGCCACGATATGTAAGAGCTTCTGATGGTGTAGCACCTCCACTTAAGACTCAGCACAAATCTGAGCAGCTCCCCTGAAGCAGCAGGAAAGCCTTTAAGGATGTGTTCTGATGCGAGGCAGGAGTGTTTAACGCAAATAATGTTTGCTTAAAATCAGCTGGTTTTTGAGTGTCTGACCAAAGAGGAAAGAAATGAATCATCATCAGGCTGCACTGGAACAGATTCCCGGTTATACGGGGCAAAGATGAGCTGGGCCCTGAAAAATCCTACAAGAGGGTAGGAAAGTTGCAGAGATGCATTCTCACAGGACAAGGATAAATTTAGACACTGTATAATGATGTACACTACGAGACAGCGTTTTTCCAGCATAGCCAGCCAAGTAAGGTGAACATCCTGCATTCGAGTACTTATTATCCGAGTGATACTTTGGGCAAAAATAAATTAATTTTCAATATTCTAATATTTTTATTGCATTTTAATATATGGGCAACTGAAAGGGCACTCAGAAAAGTCGACTGTAGTCCTTGGCGAAGGACTGCGTTGTCTATGATATTCAAAATCTGCAACTAGAACCTCTTAATGTATCTGGGAATATGCCCAAAACGATTATATCAAAATGCAGTTTGGGGAGGGGGGGCGGGGTGTACTTACATTTTTAAAGTTAGAAAATAGCTAACAAGCTGATGAAAGTGCGAAATAGAGAGAATAGGACATAAGTGTGTCATTTGCAATAAGGGAAGATAATGGCAAAAATAACAGTATACAGCTATTAAACTAACAAATCACAAACTTCTGAATAAAATTAGGATAAGCACATCTGCACATAATACTACATTATGTGGACATACATAAGAAAAGCATCTACTCATTTATGTGATCCAGTGGTATACAGCACAGAACATTTAGCAGTGCTATTTACAGCTTCTTCTACAGATTTATACTGTCCCTCCCTTTATAATGGTGACAGGAAAGCATAGTTGACTGGTTGAAATTGATGATAACTAAATAGAGGACTAAAACAGCAAGAGGGGGGAATCTTTAACTTACTTAAGAATTAATTTAAGTAATTCAGAACTTATTTCCTTCAATTTACAAGTTTCCACCACCAAAGGCAGCCATTTGCAGTATGTTAGGCCACTCAGGGTACATCCCAAAACCTTTAAATTGCATCCTCACTTCCCCTCACTTGCATCTCATCCCTCCCACGGATGAAACATGGAGGAAACGATATGAGGAGCATGGAATCGAGGGAATAAATTTAAGAAAAACGGCCCGGTGTTTCCGCTAAAGTGTCACTTGGAGCAACATCCTCTTTTGTGGCGTCCACATAGCTGACCTGCTGCATAAAAAGCAATCGATGACATGTAAGGTGTGGGTTATTTACAGACTGGTGTGCAGCCGTTTAGGGAAGGCTGCTCTCGTGGGTCTTCGTTTATCGCCCCTCAATACACACAAGAGAATTGGGAAGGCTGGCAAAGATGGCAGATCAGAAGATCGGGTGAAAGCAAGGACACGACAAATAAGAGTTTCGAGATAGCCTCATTCTTACTCAGTGGAGCATGGTCAGGTGAGAAAGTGACATCAGAGTACACTTTTTACTAAACTTTACTTCCCTCTACTCTATTGTAAGATGTATGGTAGCAATGAGACACATGAGTACTACATCCTGCAATGTCAACACAAAATTTCAGTCTCTGATCTGCCGCATAACTCAAACCCACTCCAAAATCTGGTGGCATCTTCCTTGGCCCATACTACACCCTTCCACCAAGTTCCATGGTTATCAGGTTATACACAATCCTGCTTGCAAGCAGAAGAATCGGAAAACACTGAAAATGGAACGCTCCTTGGTGGAAATAATTCAACAATTCAAGCACAGCGTTATCAAATTATTCAATACATTCGTAAATAAACATGTCAGAGTGTATGATTCTATCGTAATGTGTGGGCCCTTACCTGTTCTGAGCTCGGCTGTTTTCCTCTCCATTCTCATGAATAGCGTCTCCATTCTGCTGAACTTCTTTTGGAAAACAGACACCAAATGTAGTTTACCTGCTACTTTAAACATCTGGATAAAATGATAATGGGGGAGGAAGAGGGGGAGCGATTAAAAGAGAGGAGAGAATTACTCACTGGATGTAGTGGTGTCGTTTCCATTACGTAGAGGCTCCTGGTCAACAGTGAGGCCGTCTAGGATGACCGTGAGCTCTCCAGACGTCACCACACCGTTCTTGTTCTCCAAAGTCAGATTTAGCACCTCCTTTACATTTTCAACTACACCAACACAAAATGATATACACATCTCTGACACCTGAAAAAAAATTATCTTCAAGACTGCATAAGGGTCAGATTTCTACAGCTGGATCAGTCGTGTACAGATGTTCGCGTAAGCACATGGGCTGAACCACAACAGACATTTAAATAAAAGTTGTGCTTTTCATCACGGTAAAAGGAATACAAAATATATATATTTTTGCAGAATAGTCCCATCAAAACCCCTTTAGTTGGTCCATGCTTTAGTTATGTCCTGTTTAACAGGAAAAAAACGGAGTGCATGAGGCTCATACGTTTCCTGTTGTGCCGCTCTAGGGCTTGGCGCAGGTCCAGAGTGGCTTTCCCCAGTAGAGCATCTGCCTTTAAAGTGTGATGGATCCATACTTTAAACTCCAACTGCGAGTGTGGCGTTACATTCCTACACACACACACACACACACACACACACGGCATAAAAATGCAGAAGGCAAGAGCACTGAAAGCTATCAGCAGGGGCAGCTTGAATGAAATGCAAAAAAAAAAACATGGGCACTTCATTTTCAAATTATTTTATGTTTCAGCCTCGGGCAGCGAACAGAATGGAGTCAATGAAATGAAGTGAGGAGAGGAGCCAGCGCTACTCAAGAGTCATATTCCAACTGGCTTCGTTCTATAGGAAGATGTGGAGTAGTGTATTTATGCATTATGTGTTTCGCGCGTCTTTTTCCCCCCTTCGACAATCAACAATTTCCGGGTAATATCTCGAGAAAGACTTTGCCAATCCTCATTAAACTTGTCACATGTTTTTCAGAATGCTACACTGAGATTTCATAAATTAGTGCTTTGCGTTGTTGTCAGCTAGCGCTCAATCCACATCCTGTGTTAAAGGACTGTACCATAAGAGTTTTAAGTGATGATGGAGGTGACACTTATATTCTCAGGGTTATATTTCTGCTTTTTTACACGACACGCACTCTTACAGTACTCAAAAAATTAGAAAAGTGGTGCGCTTTACCAAAAAAAAACAACAATAATAAAAAACAGGATACCTCCTCTACTAAGCCAACTGCTCAATTAAAAATCTACTTACTACCAGATAATCGCTAAGATTTTAGTCGCATCGAAACATCGTCAGCTTTTTAACCATCAGCCCAATGGGGGTTAGGGGTATTATTGTAAAGCATGACATCCGTCCGTCCGTCTGCCCACAGTTGCATTCCGCATACTAATCCTGAAAAAATATTACCGCCATCGATCATCACAATCTAGGGACTGGGCAAACCTTTTATAAGTGGCGCATGGGCTGAGTTGCACTGCCCGCTTTGCAGGGCAACTCATTTCTAAACTGACTGCACGGAAAGCCTCACATTTTATCTTCTATAATTCACCAGTAGACAATGTAACCTGTACACAGCACCAGTCAAAAGTTTAAAAGAACATTCGAATTACAAATGAATGGGCAAGCTTTTTACTAGAACAGTATATTCCCAAGGTTTGCTGGTTATATAGTGCGTGAACAAAGTATTGAAAAGTTGGTGCTAGAAGGAAAAACAGACCACAGGGGTCCAGATGCTCCCGCCAAAAGGACCATTTCATATTGTGCCAATACAGAACAAGCATAGCAAGTTTGAAAGCCCCAGCTTCAGCGTGCGGCACGTAAAAGCTGACTCACACACAAGCGATACAGCGGCGAAATTGTGACTACGTTTTCTGTTGGTTTTGGCTGAAAATACCGCCATTATGCTTGAAAGCAGCCTCTTTAAACCCCTCAAATGTCTTCGAATATCTAATGATAATATCTATTAATTCTAATTTCACAACGCCAAAATTTTACACAGGCCCAAATATTTCACCATGACTGAACACGGATCATTTACCTTGAATTTCCGAAAATATGCAAACTCCAGTTAGAATTTATTCAATTCCCTTCTAAATAAAATTTGCTTGTACTTTCGGACAAGATTGCTTATGTGTGAGTCAGCTTTAAATGTTGGGAAACCTAATATACAGTTTTGCCTCTATGACCTTGAAAAATTGGTCAAGGTCACTCACACACAAACTCATCCTAGCACTCGTAGTAGTGAGCCAGCATACCAGGCTTGAAAGCCCCAGCTTCAGCATGCGGCAAGTAAATGTCTAGAAACTAAAGTATGAAGGACAGACAGACGAAACCCCTTCCCATAGCTCCTGAGAGGCGCGAGCTAAAAATCGAGGGGAAAAAGAGCTAGAGGACAGGGACACTTTTTAATCTCCAATCGTTTTCTACAACTAAACCGGAAGCAGGTATCATCCATGCTTCAAAATGCTGAATGAAACAGACAATGGAAACGCAGAAAGGTTTCATTTATCCTACTTAAAAATAATAAAATCACTCAACTTGTGCTTACAGACACCGTCTCACTGCTACAAAATAGATTTAGATTAAAGATGCGTGAACAAGTTAAGGGACTTGTAAGTGTCTGGTAGTTAATTTTACCCACAGATACTAACTTGTTACCTCCACCAAGGAGGTTATGTTTTATCTTTGGTTAGTTTGTTTGTTATGTGCAGTTCTTCATAAAAATTCTACCAGACAAATTCTGGATGAAGGAATTTAAGGATTGTTTAACATTGGGTGTTGTTTTTTCTTTTTTCCTTTTCTTTTTTTTGGGGGGGTGGGGGGATGGGGTGTTTACAGCATGCCCAGCAGGGTGCGTTTTTTTGTTTTTTTTTTTTTCAGCATGGCAGATGGTCAATCAACAAAAAAAACCAAACACTCCTGTCTCTAAATGCATCTTGTTCAAATCAATCAATCATTAAAGTTGCCGTATGGTGACACGACTTGAAATCTTACGCCCCAATTGTTACTATAGTAACCGTGAGAGTGATTCAGAATGAGTATAATACACTCTGATGCTCTCTCGCTTGCATTAGGATGCAATGTTCTCCAAATGTTCCTCTAATTCAGGTGACTCGGACTCGGGTCAGTCTCGCTAATGGATTTAACCACCACACTCCAGGCACAAACGATGTCCATAATCGAATTTCACACCACAGCGATGTGACTCACAGGTAAGAGGCAGAGGCGGGGAACTCGCGCTGATTCTTTTAGTCATCCTGAAATTCTGCTTGGGAGCAATGCGGCCTCATCAACGCGCACTGCGTTAACTACCGTTATGTCTGGCCGAGCACCTCTAAAAGCAGTTAGAAGGACAAACAGTGTCTCTCTGGCTGGCTGAATCTTCCTCCCTCCCTCCCTCCCTGCTCTCTGCAGAGGAGTGTAGCAGTTAGTATTCAGCACACAAGGGCTTTGGCTGAACGTCAGCATGCTTTCCAATTCCCTCAATCATCTCACTCTCATTCTCTACCATTAGCTCAATCAACAGTCACACAGAGCCTAGAGTTAAAGCGTCCATCACCGGCTTCTCTTTCGCTCTCTCTCATAAAAAGAACCAGAGGCAAGTCTGCTCGGGAAGCTTTTGGAAGACGATTATTCCATGTGAAATACTGCGCATGTAAACTTACTGGATACAGAAGGTCCAGAGCAGGGTACATTATAAAGCCATCATGCAATATACAGAAATACCCACATCTTCCATGATGCACGAGTCAAACTATATAACTGTCACAATCAATACGACATGAGTCTCAACAAACCAACCCCCCAACTCGCACACACTGCAGGGGTTTGCTTAAATCAGGCAACCATTTACACTCTCTCAGACTTCTGCCAAGGGAAGAATTGAATATTCAACACCAAACCAAGATTTCAATACAACATAGATGACTTGCAAAATCCCTGACACCCCTCCCGGCTGAGAAGCGCAGCCTCGCCGAGCCAGCAGCAGCGTGCAGGATTTCATTCACGGTAGATAGAAGGTGCAAGTACATAGACTTCTGACCTGAATGCAAAATGCAGCAGTTCCTCCTCAATCGAGTGAGACGATCGCTATTAAACGATATACCACAGGGCTGCTGAAATAATCAAACCCGACTGCTCGGTAGGTGTTGATTAAGGAATAAAAACAATGTATATAACTAACACCTGGTCAGAGCTACTACATCCAACCTGTAACTAATCCCCCTATTAAATGGAAAACAAGAGCACTCGGGGAGAGTGCAAACCTCCACCAAGTCCAGCATTCCCCATAGGAATCACAACGTCTGACAATATTAAAGAATGCTTTAAAAAAATTCCAGGATCCAGAACTGAATACAAGTCATCTCCAAAATCTAGTCCAAAGCCCCGCCTTGCACAGCGCCCGCACAGAGCCAAACAGAAACCGGTAACAGACACTACTGGAATTCACCAGTGGCCGTGGACTGACCACACACTTCGGAGACGTCCAGAACATCCTCTGACGCACACGTGACTGGAACCCACAAGGAAAGAGGAGAAGACGACATCTAGTGACAACACGGCACAGAACACAGGAGGCAGAGGTCAAGACGATGAAAATTGAGGGAAGCCCAACACTGCGGCAGAGGGAAAGCCCTGTGCTCTTACCACAACAAAGAGGACTAACTAACTACACAGCACCTCCTGCAGGGCACACTGCAAAACTTCACTTCCAAAAAAGCGACCAATCACAGAATGTCAAAGAATCATTTAAAAAATTATTGGATCCAAAATTTTATCTGGATCATATCCAAAATCTAATGGTTTAAAAAATATATATTTAGTATTATTCAGTATTAAATTATAGTTATCTGGAAAATAAAGACTGCATCACGCCTCAGTGCTGTTAATTCTTTTCCTCTAAGAGCATGCCCCTCTGGAGTTTCAGTCCTTATCAAACCCAAGTGTTCATCACAGCCCAAAAACATCATTTCTGATGCATCTGTGGATAACATGTGGATATTAAAATCCAAAACTAAATCCAATGAATCATTATCTTAGGATGTCGGACTCAGTGGAGGGTGGAGATGACACGTCAGAGAATCAGGTACCGTCATGTGCTTTACTCTGCAGATGTTCCCAGACCGTAAAATGACACTGCAGCTCGATTCATCCACATAAATTATGAGAAGTGTATAAACCTGAGCTGCGTTTCTCAGCTACTGGATGACTGATTGGAGGAACAAATCTTACAGTATGAGGTGATCGTCCCACTTGGGGCTGGAGTGGTTGTGAGACTTGGTGGTCTTCCTGCTCTCTCCGTCTGCCGTCACCTCCAAGTAAATGGCACCGAACCAATTCTTCTTTTTCTTGAGTTTGGCACATAAACCTGAAACGAAAGGCATCAGGATTCAAAACGACACTTTATTGAAATAAAATAAATCATACAGATTAAAATAAGGTACAATATGATATTTTAATGATATATGAGTTGTACTATCTATTGTTTTGGACATTAAATGCACTATATCTGCCAAAGGTATGTGCACACCAGAGCAAATCCATATGCACTTGTTGACCATCCCATTCCTGATTGAATCACCCTTCGCTGATATAATAAACCCCACTCTTCTGGGATGGATTGCCACTTGGTTTTAGGGCATAGCTGTGGGGACTCAGCTACAAGAGCATTATTGAGGTCAGGCAATGTTGAATCAGGAGGCCTGGGGCGCAGTCTGTGCTCTAGTTCATCTGAAAGATATTCAGTGGGATTGAGGCCAGGGGCCAGGGGTAGCTTAGAGGATAGATATATAAGCTACTGACGAGAAGGTTGGGGTTCAAGCTTCAGTAGCACCAAACTTTAACTTTCTCTGCTTCAGGAGTGGCGGATCATTTCTGACCCTAGCTCTGACCACAACCTCTTAACAATGTGGATAGATGGACGGTTGGATGGATGGATGACCAGCCATCAATCCATCCATCTACATTTAGCTCTATAAGTATGAAATACGAGGGCTCCCGAGTGGCGCATCGACAAGGTGCGTGACTATCAACCTGGAGATCGCAAGTTGAAATCCAGGTTGATGCCGCAGCCATCCGCGACCGGGAGTCCATGGGAGCTAATTGGCCGAGCTCCCATGGGAGGGAGGGATGGCCTACGCTCCCCGGTCACTCACGGCGATGAGATGAGTGAGCATCTGTGAGCTCATTTCATACAAAAGGGGTGGATAGCGCTTCCCCTCTGAGTGTGTTAGTTTGTTAAGAGGCGGGTGGCAGCATCACATGTCACAGAGTTACGAAATACGCCTCTACATGACCACAATGGGTTTGAAATGAAGCGGTCAAAGTGTCAAACTTTCAGCTGTAAATTTAGGTGTTTAAACAATTGGATGCAAATCCTTTGCAGCCAGTGACCACCTGAAGTCTGGAATCCATGGACCAAACTTAAAGTTAAGTTAAACCCCCTCCCTATTTTATTTAACCACTAAATGTCTCAGTGAGATTAAAACATCTCTTTTGAGGAACTGTTCTGGCCATGACAGGCAGCAGAATAGTTGCTCTTACATCACAACTGAATTTGACTGTCGTAAATTAAGAGGGGGGAGATGTTATAGCACCCTATAAAAGACAAAAGGAGTGGAGTGTGTCACTCTGCAGTGGCTCAGCTGTTACCGGAAGACTTAGTAAATGCTGCATTTTGAGGGCAATCTTTCTCCTTTTTGTCATCACTCTGGTCTTTTTGGTCGGTTTGGCCGATGAAAGCGTTTAAACACAATGAGGCCCAGCATGAGGTGAGGCATTACAGCGCTGCATTAAAAAAAAGCCACTGCTGAAAATGCAGAGCCTGAGCATTGCCAAATAATTCAAATTATACATTGGAACAAATCATTAAATGTTTCACAGAGACCATGGTGGATGTTTTGAGGCTGTTTTTGATTTTTATTTTGATCTACTGTATTAATACCGCAAGGGAAATTACTGCCTCTGCATTTAACTCATCCCAAGTGAGCACACACACACTCGGAGCAGTGTCCGGAGATCAGCTGGGGTTTAGGTACCTTTCTCAAGGGCACTTCAGGCATGAAGGTAAAAAAAGAGAAGGTGCAACTCACTTCCCCACCGCCACACATTTTTTTTTTCCTGCTGGTTCGGGAATCAAACCAGCGACCTTTAGGTCCCAAACCCGCTTCTTTAACCATTAGGCTATGGCTGCCCCTGTATCTCCTAAATATGCCCCCCTGTTTCTCTTGTGATAACTTTCTTGTAAGGGTCCTGCTGTTGTTTCAGTCACATCTACAAATCCTTACCGATGGCATGGAGCTGAGATGTCCTTCCGTGGTTATTGCGACAGTCTGATCTGGATGGGGCCGTGGCCATGTCAGACGGACGTGGAAGCCTAAAATTTCAAGCATCAATTATGCATGGGAAGGAAACACAGAGGGAGTGACAGACAGACAAAGAGACACATCTTCAGTAGTGCTGCACTACAATCAGAGGAAAAACAGCTGCAATTAAAAAGGTTACTATGGCACTTTAGAGACATATAAAAAAATCATTACATCAGAGACAGACAGAGACAGAGCGAATGAGTCAGAGTCAGAAGGAGACAAACAGACAGATGTAAGATAAGAGAACATCATGGGGGCTCATGACAGACAGCAGATCCTTTATGAAGGCAAGCTACAAAATTATTGGCTATAGATGGGATTATTGTTACTAAGGTTTTTAAGTACACTCTGTAATTTTAAGCAACTTTAAATAAAACTACATTCATTACACAAGACGTTGTTCTAAAGAATTCTTTAACACTGCAAGATGTCACATTTTTTTGAAAGTGTGGTATTGCGGCAGGCCCAGCAGTGGGTGCCTGTACTTAATTTCTTTTTTATATCTTGGCAGAGGTTTGCACGATCTGAGTGCTCTTGCTTTATTTCTAACTCTGTTTGAATCGCTGTACTGAGCATAAATATTACTTCGTGCCTTTTCATGAGTGCTGTCATATTAGCAAATCTAAAAGTCAAGTTACTTTTCTTCATCAAACGGCTCAACTCTCCAGATTATTAATATGTCAAGCTTATGGGGATTTGTCCGCTCTGTCTTCATCAGTATGATCATCTGGCTCTTACATGTACAGCTGAATTTTCGCTACAGATCCATTCAGCCATGCTTGGGTGAAGATTATACGACTATTCCTCAGAATTGTATTAGAATGTGTTAGGAAAAATCTACATGGTCTTTGAAACCAAGTAAACAATGCAGACAGTTGAACATGTGCTATGACGCTAGTTTTGAGAAGACACTAGTGAGTGAAACTCAGATTTGTACATTTACAAATATGTTTTAACAAAGTATTTCAAAAATGATTTCAACTGAGTTAGACGTTAATAATATCTGATAATATTATCCCATCAATTATAGCTCAACAGCCCCTCTTTGTTGCTACAGTATTCCAAGTTGTTGCTTGGGTGTTGCCATGCCAACACAGCTGGTCCTTAGGGTGCTGCTGAGTGGTCACTACCCTATCTTTGTTGTGCTATTGCTTGGTGGGTGCTCTGCTTACTGATTATTACAATTCTTGCAAAGCTAATGCCAGGGTTGCCAAGGTGTTGCTAGGTGGTTGCTAGGACATACAAGTGGTTGATGTGTTACTGCTCAATTACTGTGTACTATATAATGATGGTGTTTCTGTTGTAGCCTGCACAAACTTCTAACTAGAAACAAAAACACCTAAAACTCTTTCTGATGGAACAAATGCCCAATTTGTGGTGTTGCTTTGGGACAACAGTAATTCTACTCTTTCCTAAAAACACAACCACATTCCGATACGGGATCTATGTCTGTGCTAAATTTGAGTTTCTAACTGAAAAATTAGACCTGTGAAAATTATTCAAATATTCAAAGAGAATACTATTAATATTAAGAACTTTTAAGCGAATGGAAATAAACTTAGAAGTGTTATTTGTACACATTTAAAACTACCACCACACTGTTGCTTGCTAGGGTAAGCACAGGGATGGTTGCATCATGGTACATGCAATGTTTTTAAATGCATCCAAGCTGAGGTTCCCTTGAGTTACTTACAGTAGCTGTGTGTAAAGCCCTCCAGATCCTCAGCCCACACCGTGACCCATGGTTACCCCTACAGCAAGAAAGAAAAGCAGGTCGTAAACAACAAATTCCAAGAAAAATATACATCAGACTGCAACAGAGCACAATGTGATTGTAATGTACAACATGCAAAAACCTGCAGCTTCATTAGCACCCCAGGGTGATTAGGAGTGACTGCATAGTAGGAGGAGAACAGTCTGGAGATTGGGATGGAGAAAGATGCTCAAATACGAGCAGACTATAAGCTGCTTAAGAGAAACCCAATTAGGCTGGAGCGAGTGAACACTGATAGCAGAGGAGATGAGGAGAGAGGGCTCAGAACATGAGCAGTGTTGGCGCCGGCACTTCTCTAATACAAGGGGTGGGTTTATAAAAAAAAAAAAAAAAAAAAAAAAAAAAAAAAACATACAGCTGCCCAAATTTTATTTTTGGGTGAGATAAACTCTTACAGAAAGCATGTCAAAGCAAGGGGCATTACTGTAAATATCATAAGCAAAACCTTTATTTTAAAAATAAATAAATAAATATAAAAAATATATAATAATAATAATAATAATAATAATATGAATAAATAAATAAAAATTAAATAAAAAAAAACCTCTGACCCATTGGTGGCACTAGAGCGCTCAAGCGCAGACATGAAACTAGGTGAAAAGAATGAGGGGACCCTCCCAAACTAAATAGCTTTATCCTACTACTAGGGTTGCAGGGGGGCTGTGCCCATCTCAGAAAACATTGGGCGAAGGCAGAGTACACCTGAACATCTCCACGGAACTTCACAGGACAACACACACATACACACTAAAATCTAGTGGCAATCTGGAACAGCTAATTAGCCCAATATACATGTCTTTGGTCTGTAGGCGGAAACCAGAGTACCCGGAAAAAATACATAAGAGAACATGTAAACTTCAAACAGATACAACTCTCCCAAATCATCACCGTCATCATCCTCCGATTGATCCGGGGTCGGGTCGCGGGGGCAGCAGCCTAAGGAATGAGGTCCACATGTCCCTCTCCCCAGCTATTTCCTCCAGCTCTTCCAGGGGTATACCAAGACGTTCCCAAACCAGCCGAGAGACGTAGTTCCTGCAGCATGTTCTCGGTCAACCCCAGGGTCTCTTTCCGGTTGGATATGCCCAAAACACCACACCAGGGAGGCATTCTAATCAGATGCCATAGCCACTTCAACTGGCTCAACTGACCCCTCCTTGAATTGCCACCTTGCTGTAGGGGCTGTAGGGGGCATTATGCCCCTGGTAGGATCACCCAAGGCAAACAGGTCCCAGGTGAAGGTCCAGACTAAATGCGGTACAGAAGACCCCATGAGAGAAAAAAGTGCAAGGACTGACTGAGTTTCCCTTGCCAGGACACCTCGCCCGGTGGTCGGGCTTCTGCCCATGGAGCCCAATCCAAAGAGGAGACATGAGTCCATTCTCCCATGAACCCACCACCTGTGGGAGGGGTTACAGGGGTCAGGTGCAGTGTGAGAAGGTGGCACCCGAAGGCATGGGTTCTGCCGGACCGATCCTTGGCTACTGACTTTGGCTTTTGGGATATGGGAAATGGAATGTCTCCCAAATCAGTGTACCAAATCTCACAACTTTTACCACACGGTAATCTCTTCATGCTCTGATGCACACTTGAAACCAGATGGAACATTTTGCTAAATTCTTCAAACAGATTTGCTTAAAAATTGTAAAGATACTCTTAAACATTAAGAGAAACTAGCTGCCAATAAAACTGCCTTACATTCCTTTCCCCCCTCAAAGATGTTCAAGTTGAGGAGAAATTTTAAGAATTGAAACATTTTTAAAAATAATAACGATTAAAAGTTGGTTAAAATGTTGTCCTGTCCGGGATGCACTTGTATTAGAATTTCTTTCCACAAATACAATTCATATAACCAAAATATAAAAAATAATAATTAAATATATAATTATACAGGTAACTCCATGATGATTCCATAAAACTTAAATTAAAAAAATATTTTATTTATTTATTTATTTTGAATAGAGAAATGAGGTGATTGTCGAAGCCCAAAAGCTTAAATACCAAGAATCTTTTAAAAGTACTTATTTAATTATTTTGCTTCACAATATACCCTAGATGATCAGTCTTTTACATGTACATTTAACATGTATTAAAATCTGAACAACTGTCTATCGAACAACAGCCTTGTACTTCCAAAAATCTTTAGAAAATAGAACCATTTCAAACAGAACTAAACCAATCTCACCATCTAACACCGAATCACCTTCTGTGCAGTTTATTGTTGATTGGTGTTTTCCAATGTTTTAAGCATAGGTTTTAAGGAGGGAAAAATAACAATAATTGGACGCGGCACCAAATTCCAGGTGCGGGTGCTGATGGGGATTTTTTTTATTTATTTATTTTTTTATCCGGCCCAAACTAAAACTTTGAATGCATTTCAAAATACGTGTGGAAAAAAAATCTCTAATGTCTGTAGTCCTGTAACAGGGTTCATGAGTGGGAGGAGGCCGTCACTGAAGTCACGTATAATCCCTTGTGCAAGATCAAGTACAACCTCTTGACCCTAACACACTTCCTTCTGTTGACTACAACAAACAGCTTCATGTAGATTTTACTTCACTAAAGGCAAATTGAAGGGAAGGGGGGGGGGGGGGGGGTGTTACCTTTTGCATCATAATGCATAAGCATGTGCATCCTATTTTAATAGCACGAATCATCTGCGTGTGTGCCTGCTTCAGCCAACAACAGACTGACGCTTCAGGCCAGAGAGTCATTTACATTTCGCAGAGGCAGCACTCTTCACACTTTTCCGCTGATGACTAATCACTCTAATCGCACTTTGAGTACATTCGTTTCCGCTACGGACAGGACGGTGCGTTTCCAGTCTACGGCTCTGATAACAGTAATGACAAAATAATCCAACCTGGCTAGAAATCTGCCAATGTCCCGATCCGGTGACCTCTGAGCTCACTCTGAAACTTTCTTCGATGGTAAAAAGTAAACCAGAGAGTAATCAAGAGTGGAACTTTTTGAGGTCGCTCAGTGGTCAAGGCTCTGGGACACTTACCTGAAGGTTGGTCTGCCATATGCAATAAACGTAAATGTAAAACAAGGCGTACTCGTTTGCAGCACTGACCCAAAGCAACGACACACACTGTATATCACTGATACACCACCCGTATCCTTATACCGGAGTGGACATATGACTAGCACAGGCTGCTCGGGACAAGTGAATGTTGACCTGTTACCAGTGGACAAGTACATTAATAAGTCAATCAAAAGGGGAAAATAAAACACTTTCACGAACATCTGGCAACCCAAAAAAAGAAGTCACATGTCCAATCACAACGTCCATCGTTCCAGATTAACGTGGATTGGCTCATTAGCAATTTTTTACAGAACGGGGAAAAACAAGGCCGAGGAATCATGTTCTGTCGTATTTAGATGCGGGAACCCTGTCCCAGAGGTCGGGTACTATAAAAGGTCAGTTGTGCATTATTAAATATTATATCATTAATAATCCAGCCTCAGTTTCAGGACTTCATCAGACGTTCACTTGATCAACGTGCTGATAATAAAAGTCAGGCTCACTCGTGTGCAACTAAAACTTATTACATCCACAAGCATAAACTACATCGACACTTCAGCGCTGATCCGTACCCCGGACTACATTAAGATAAACACTCAGCAATAAAGCGCAAATAAATTACACAGAAAACAAATGGAAAAGAAATAAAAGTTTAAAAGCTTTTAGTAAACCGTTTAAACATGTACGCGCAACTTAATTCCATAGAGGTTTAAAGAGAAGTGATAATTCAGTGCACACACACACACACACACACACACACACACACACACACACACACTTTTTTCAGCTTTCATCTAGACACATTAAAGCAGAATGTCGAGTTGGATGTGAACTGCAAAACTCCCTAACATGAATCATGGGTTTTGTTGTAATTACACATTTCAGTTGCTGGAAATTGATTTCCCTTTGTATTAATTTCCCAACCAACATTCATCACTACATACTTTTCACCTTCAGTCTATTCAACTTTCGGAATTTACCCTCCCAACAATGACGGTGCATTTCTAACTTCTAACACAAGCTGTAACAGGCTCCACAACAGTCGTGAAATATTCAACGTGTCACGCATTAATAAATAAAACCTGCAATTATTAGCAAATCGCTGTGAAATAAAACACCTGAGATGGTACCGGTGTTCAAAAACAACGTAGTGTGTCTGTAGCTGAAAGAGCAGTTATATAATTATTCACCGAAGGTGAAATATCGGTGAACAGTTCCATTGACAGAACGCAAATAGCAATACTCTCTGCACCTGAAGCAAAACATTACATTAGTATTATAATGGCTATAGAAGAGAATCACTTGCTCACCTCGCTCATTTGCTAAGCCGCTTAACCCCACTAGGGCTGCGGGGAGGCTGGAGCCGATCTGCGCGAAGGCAGTGGACACCATGAACAGGTTGCCAGACCATCGCAATGCCAGCACACACAAAACCCAATGGGCAAATGGGAACATGCAACTGTGCAACTAATGTGTATGTCTTTGGACTGTGGGAGGAAACTGGAGTCCACACCAGCACGGGAAGACCATGCACACTAGGGGTGCCCTGGGGCAGGAAATAAATAGATAAAATAAAATAAAAAATTATCGATTCACGTCTGAATCGCAATTATTTATTAGCATTCTGAATTGATCCAAATTTTCAAGAATCGATTTTTAACAACACATTTTTTCGAGCATTTCCAACCTTATTCACAATGCGTACCGTTTGTCCAGACACGGCCTCCGTCGTGAATTGTTCCAGTGAGTGGCGGGTCCAGAACTAGCTTTTAGCCTGGCATTGACATGGATGAGGAAGCACCGTCTTCGCTGAAGGCAAATGCTTGCACTTCGGATTTTACAATTTCCGGGTAAGAAGGAGCTTCTTACGCAATCACCCGGAGCTAAAAGAACCGGAGCAGCAGCATGACCAACTCCTGACCAACGCACACTCCATCACTTCACTAAACCCCCAACCGACTCTGAACCAGCAAAGCGGATCAGCACATCTACAAAACCAGTCGTCTAGTAATATCATTTCTTTCTTTCTTATAGAAGAGTTGCTCCTAGCTTACAGAAGAATGTAGTTACTCGTGAAATTGGCTCCCTTTGTTTGTAATGGTTATGAATCAAATCAGTTTGAATCAAGAATCGATTCTGAATCGAATCGTCACCCCAAAAATCGGAATCGAATCGAATGGTGAGTTGTTGTTAGATTCACATCCCTACTGCTCACTCCACACAGGAACGCCTGAGCTGAGCAATCATTCAGAACTTAAAGACACCGATGATTGGCAGATGCTGCCAAACACTGACGTTCCCAAAACCTTTTCCTATTTGTGTGCGGCTCAACGGCAAAGCAGCTCATGTGTTGCTCCTCACTTCCTGTATGGATGCGGCTTTCGTTTGTTACAACACACACTTGGTGTAATTTACCACAGGTGTCAAACTCAAGGCCAGCGAGACAAATCATTGTATGTGGTCTGTGAGAGCTTTCAAAGTGATTCTTGTACATTCTTTGCATCAACCATTAGCATGAAACATAATTCATCATCCACCCACTAGGTGGAGCCAACCTATTTCAAGTAAACACCTAGCCATTCACGACTATTAAAAGAGAAGGAAAAAGATGCCTAAACAAATCACTGTGGCATGCAGATTTCATGGTTGCTCTTTAAGAATAGCTGTTCAGTGATAATTCGGCCCTCGATAGCCTCGAAATTTAGGGATGTGACCCTCAGTGAAAGAGTGACACCCGTTATATACATTTATTGCAGGTAGCTACAGTAACACTGTGTCACAAATCAGACACTTATATACTATTTAAACTGATATTCAGTATTAAACCTCAAACATTCTGAAAGGTTAGTTTTCTGGATTTTCTAGGTTAGAAAATCATTTTTAATGCAAGGTCAGTTTTCAATGAGATGCAGCTCGATGACTAAACTCACTAACAGCACAATGTTAAAAAGGGGAACAGAGCAGTCAGTGTACATGAAACTGCTAAACAATTCCCATCGACTCAGAAAGCAGACAGTCAGACGTGTTATGGCTCCGATATGCTGACTGCTTATTGCCAGTTTTAATCCCCCAGATGTACATACGATAAGCAACACAGGATGTATCCTCAAAGGGCCAGTGTGGGTGCAGGTTTTAAAACCCAGATTTGATCTTCAATCTCATACAGGTGGAAGGTGTGGCTCCTGCTTGGTTGGGATTAAAAACCTGCACCCACACTGGCCCTTTGCGGATAAGACTGAATCCCCTGTGATAGAGCATTTGAGTCTGAGCAACCCAAATGCTGGGATGCACTTCTACAGGACTAAAGAGGTTCGACCTCTGAACATTTTAAAGAGGTGGCTAAAATATACCTGTTTTGGCAGGTGTTTTCGGAACACTAGCTGACTTTATTTGAACGTATTTGCTATGCTACGTATTTTAAATCGTGAAGCACTTTAAGTACTCTGTGAGAAGTGCTATATAAATAAAATGCACTTAATTGACATGTTCAGCTGGGTGACAGTCATTGATGGAAGTGTCAAATTAGGTTTGTTGTTCCAAGGGTTCTGTGATGGTTTCTTGGTCGTACGTGTGTTACAAACTGAGAGCTTTATGTCCTCAATCACTGTGACTGACATCATCTGTTCATAGGGATAGGCACAGAATCTGAAATATGTGAGACTGACCAGCCCAGACTGAAAATCAGCCGAATCCAGCCTCTGGCGGGTTTCTTAAATAATTCACTAATTCTCTAATCAAGTTTGTCTTTCAGTTGAATTGTACAGGTCATAGGTCACATTAAAAGGGGGGAAAAGCTCTGAAATGTTTAATCTTGGTCTCATTTTTACATCACAAGAACCTGATATTTATACAGGGTGTAGATTATCAACCATGTTCACAAAGCTTCAGCCCAGCTGTCAAAAATACGATTTTACCAAGAGTGCCCCAGGGGATGTAATTTAAAGCCCAAACCATTTTATCCTTTGCACCATGGGAAATCAGAGAAGAAAACTAGCTAAACAACTAAAGGCACCACAAGTATGTGTACCAAAAAAAAAATACATCTAAATTTAATAGCATCTAAATTTAATAGCAACCACACGCATACACACACACACACACACAGCACTGTTCAAAGGACGAGTAGTGGACTATGGCACTTCAGAAAATGGACAGCAATCTGAGGATTGTGGAAGTTGTGGAAGGCTACACCATGTATTTCATTCAACTTCAAGCAATTAAAAGGCAACATCACTTAATACTAAATAGTTAAATAAAAGTGGGTGTAATCTTCAGACCCCTTAACAATCTGATCTAGCAAAAAAGAAAGCAAATAAATCTGCCACTTTGCCTTTATCTTAAAAAAGACCTCATATAGAAATAAAATGAATGTAATAGCTGATCTTTGGTGATTGAACTTGAAGAGAAACCTGAAATGGGAAAATTGTGAGTGTGACCTGGAATGCTTAAGTGTAAATGCTTCTCCAGAACATGACCGATTTCATGCATCACGGTTGCTAGGGTGCGGTGTAACCTTCACTTCAAATCCGTGTACTTTTACACCACATCTTCAGCACCTCCAGGCAATTTAGCCTATAGTTCACTGAAACAAAAAGTCCGGTCTTAGCTGTACGGCTAAGACATCATCATCATCATGAGGAGTTCACACGTAGGTCAAAGGAAGGAACATTAGTTAATGACTTACCGAGTATTATTATAGCTTGAGTCTGGATTTCCTACTCATTAGATATCACAGTAAAACAAACCCCTAATGCAGTACACTAGTAAGCTCTTATTAAAACAGATAATTTATCCCGTGACCTGAAGCAGTGCGTAAAGCTCTACAGATGGGATGTCCCAGGGTGCTACCATCACAGTGTTTAGGTCAATTAGTAGGTGATGTCACTGAGAGGGGCTTCTACCTCTCAGTGACATCATTGTGACAGAGGGACAAAAAGAGTGGCACAGAGTCTGGCCCCCATTACCCAGGACATCCCATAATAACTTCATAAAACTTAATTAAAATTAAAATGAAAAATCTAATTATTCGTTTAAGTTCTTGTACCTTATTGGTATCTACAGCACTAATGTTAATTTCTCTCACATGGACAGTTGATACATGAGAAGCGTGGCTGGAATTACCATGGCCATTCCGGCATTTTCCAGGAGTCAGTGTCTGGCCAAAAAAAAAATAAAAAATAAAAAATAAATGCACTTGCCTGAGAAACATCGTATGCACTGCATACATCGCAGCCATCATGTCTACCTGCAGTAACCGGGATGCACAGGTACACGTGGCAGTCGCTGATCCTTGTTCATTGTTACCCCCAGAGAAATCTACAGCAACATCCAGTTGAACATGTGTTCATTAACTTGTAGATGCATTCGCAGGTGCAACAGCTGAACTGATCTGGTGTCTGACCCGCAGTACCGTTCAACATGAATAAACTTGCTGTGATAGGAAACCACACCTTATCACTTCTCAAGGTAGCTGCATGGCTCTTATGCATCCTGACAGAAGTGCATAGAACACTTGCGGGATAATGAAGAGTGACCCTCAGAAGGCCTTTTTTTTTTTTTTTTTTTTTTTTTAAATAAATAAAATAACACTTTATTAATATACTGAAGATATAAACCGAGGGCAGTGGTGGCTTAATGGTTAAGGGGATGGGTTACTGATCCGAAAGTCAGAGGTTCAATCCCCACCATCACCACTGTGGGGCCCTTGAGCAAGGCCCTTAACCCTCAACTGCTTATTTGTATAAAAATGATAATTGTAAGTCGCTCTGGATAAGAGCGTCGGCCAAATGCTGTAAATGTAACCCTGTATTTCAGAGTGGATACATTTAGACAGCAGCTGATATGTTTCTGTACTCCAGCCTACTCCTGAAATGAACCAAAAATGTTTCTCTCGAAAGAGACTAACACACAGATGTGGTTTAATATAACTGAATCGGATTTACAATGATTCATTTCTTGTAAGAGCAAGAAACAGAGAAGTCAGAGTGGACATTCTGAACATTTGATAAAACGAATTAAAATACACTGTGTGCAAAACACCACCAGGATACATCCCCTAATGAATGATTTATTCAAAGAGAACTCATTTCATTTCATATTTTTTCGGACAATTATCCTGCTTCAGAAATTTGCAGTGGGAAGCTCAGTTTCATCCAAAATGTAAAAATCCTGTGGGTTTGAAGAAACGGGGGGGGAGTTTATAATTTTTTTTAAATTTCCAAATACTAATATGTATTTAATTTTTGTTTTTATTACAACAGTTTACATAATACAAACACTTAGGCCCTCATTCTCTGCAACCCAGTGTTCCAATACCCACATGAACCGAGGCAATATCGCAAGAGGCTGCACGGACTGCGATAAAGTGCCGTATATCCACTTGTTACAAAATCACACCTTGCGGTAGATTTCACCAACGCTAACATGGCAGGTTAGCGCACACTTTGCCCTGCTTAAACCCCCCCATACTGTAGCACCCTTAAGCTTGAATCGTGATGATCTTGGGGGAACTTGGTGGATTCAGGATGCTGGCGCTGATTATCACGATTTGATGCCACCAGTGATAGAATGTGGGAAGCGTGGAAGAGCGCAGTGGAGCTTTACAGAGCGTAACAAACCTTGATGCACCACAGTAGGGGATCTTGAGGAACCTGGCAGCACGATTCCTTCATCTTCTGGATGCGAGCTGCCTCTTTTTAATCCCGATGGTGTTCCAAGCGTGCTCATAAATCATGGAGCTCCGGGCTTTTTTTTTTTTTTTTTTTTTTTTTTTAAACAGAGACCCTTTACATCATGAACCAAGATGAATTAAGCATGTTTTGATATATATACACAAAGGAAATGCCGATCGTTCTATAGATTGGCACGGCGTATCCGATTATTATCCTTGGTGAAATTTCTCTGTGCGTTCATCAAGCCCAGGATATTCAGACACTGCAATAATAACCTCATCTTCCATGTTGATGTGGGTGGAACAATTACGGAAATGTTTTGGCGAACTCGATGTTTGGCGGTATCTGTCAAATAAACGGTATCTTTAAACTCTGATTGGTAACCACTCGAATTGCGTCGTGTGAAAGTTCAGATCAGCTGAAATCCACATCACCCATTTTGTGTCTCATCGACTCCGCGTGGTCTCGCCGTGTAAGAATGTGGCTTTACACCTCAACCACTCGGGTGACAGTGAAAGAGAGAAGAGAATTGGTCAGATAATTGCAATGAAAAACAGCAGTAGGGTTTAAATTATGATGTTTTATTTAAAATCTACCTTATTTTTTAGATATTATTTATTTAAACAATACATGGAGTAAGGGATGATTTTGTTTCCTTGTTTAATGTGGCAGAAAATTGCATTATGATTTAATAAAAATAAATGCAAAAAAATATTCCTGGAATTGAAATACCGCATTTGTTGTCTTTTCGTGTCTGCTATTCATTTTCCAGTGGGTATCTTAACAGCGAACCCAAAACAAACACATTGAAACCACATACTTAAGTAGTTGTTTATCGCAAGACATATCGTCATAACAGTATTTAACAGTGTTATCCCATATCACCTGTTTTTTGTTTTTTTTTATATATATATATATATATCGTGCAGCCTAAGTAGACACATGTCTGTAATTCAAAGGGCGCCTGTGGTGAATTTTTATAACTAGCTATTTAAAACGATCATGTAAAACATCAGCGGTTCCTTCCGGCAACATCAGTCACAAGTGTACACAAGTGTTACGACTCTATGCTCAGAGACATGTCGCCTTTCTGACTGGCTGCTTTGGCCTGGTAGTGACAAGAACTTGTTGGATTGGCTGGACTACGTCACTGAATTCCATGTAGAATAACACATTATCTACACAAGAGACGTCAAACCCACCCAACTTGTTGACATCACTTCTGAGGGAAAAACGACTACTAATCCCCGCATTTTAGTCCCTGCTTGTTATCCACTGGATAAAATGACCAGTTTGGTGCTTTATATGGTCATTTATGTTAAAATGAGCGTCTGTATCGCTTTAAAGTATTACTGACGCACAAATTATGCTGTAAGGACGACCAATACCGGTACTCTTTAAGCAATAAGCAAATTTCCCTCTGGGATTAATAAAGTATGTACGTGTGTATCTATAAGCAGTTCTTGCCAGAGAGGGTCTATTGTAATGGTGAGTGATTCAGAAATGGGGGTGTCCTCACAATATACCCCGAAGTCGTGTTCACACTGGAAGCAACAAGTGACACGCTCGCTGCTGAGAAACACACACTGCTTTACGAGAGGCGAACCGCTTCACCTCTTGTTACCTAGGTAAGTCCCTCACGTTTCCCCTTCTTCAAAATCTCTCCGAGTGAATCTGTGAGCAGCAACTCACTTCCCTACAGCAGATCCGTGAGAGCTTTCATTATCTTATATTGTTTGAGTTTATTTTAACTTGTATAATCATCATACATAGATTATATTCTCTCAGTGAGTATAGAACGGAGACTCTTGTGCATCATGAACCAGAAACAGTTTGCTCTCCACGCCATCTCCGCTCTCTATTTGAGAAAGAGCACCATGTCACTGCTCCTACTGGGTTTACCCAACGATACAAGCCCAGTATCACAGTGAGAATCGAAGACTTGTTCAGGAAAAAACTTGTTCAGGAGCTCTGTTCAGACGGAGAACACATTCAGCAGTACTTTATTCTAACTGCACACAGTTTTTTTTTATCTAAAAGTCGTTAACAAAACCATGTGCTCAAGTTACTACCCAACCCACACGATGTACATTTCATCCAGCTCTAATAAACTAAACAGGAAATGCCGACCATTTGGAAACATGGCCACAGACATCGCATATTACATTTTCATCCTTATAAAGTTTGTGTGTGCAGTCATAAAGTTCAGGATACACACGGCTAGAATTATCTGCTCTTCCATGTTGATGTGAGCAGGACATTTAAACCCGTGTCTATGGTTTCCACACGGAAACATTATGGCAAACTCTGTGTATAGAAGCATCTGTCAGCCAACAGTATCTTTAAGCTCTGATGGGTAATCGCTCAACCCGTGTCACGTAAAAGCGCAGCTCAGTTGAACTCTGCGTGTATCGTTATCTTTGCATGGTCACTTGCCGCTTCCTGTGTGAACGAGGCTTGACAGTGCAAAACTAAAGCATGTTAATCCAAACATTACCGCAAAATAAATAAAAATATCACACCTAAATTAATTATACACTTAAAATCGCTTGCATGGGACCAATAAATGTCTTCCCTTTCCGGTGACAATAACTCAATGATCATGTGCAGATAACATCCCAGGATTTAAGGAGAAAATGAACTGGACATTGTCTCATGACCCATATTTAAGAAAGACTTTCACTTGCACCCCAGTAATAAGCTAAAAATCCCAGAAACACAACTTTCATTTTCTCCAATCTGAGGCGTTCCTGTGATCGGTGGCCACGCTCTAGTCTACGCCGCCATGTATGTACTCTGCAAAGGGTAATGCAAAGCTTCACAGAGCATTAATTTGGTGCTCAGTGAATCGCAGGACAGCCAAAAGGACAAAATATATATATATTAATAATAAAAAAATAACTTAAGCACAGGCCAAGAGCAACGTAATGCTGCAGTAGGATCTGCAAAGCTGAAAGCGTGTTGCAAAGTCACCCTGTCTAAGGCTCTCTTCTCTCTCTCTCTCTCTCTCTCTCTTTTTTTTTAATAAAACACATGGGCAAGTCCCAAATAATGCCCAATTCTAAACAAGACAGTACACACTCAACAATAAAGAATGCAAAATTGAGATAAACATATTATAAATACTGCTGAGATAAATGATACTGTTTAAAGACCTCATGTCTCCAAGCAAAGAGTAAGATTCAACATTTAAAATGCCACCGAAAACATTTACCGATAATTCTGTTATGAAACGGTTGAGAAATAACAAAGAGCATCCTGGACAGACAAACGAAGCCCTCATTGCCAGTGATCCGCTGCCATTATTGCGTGACGTCACGGGCAGAAGTTTATCCTGAACAGGGCAGGCCTGGCACTGTGTAAACAAGAGAGAAATGGCGAGCGATGTGGAAAGATTTTCTGAAAGTTCTTCCGAAATATCGGACCTGGACATGTTTTTTGAAGGCGAAGAATCACCCAGTGAAGAGCAACGTCCTTTTGAAATATGAGGATTTTCACTCATCACCAAACAACAACCCGAGTGGCAGAGACATTGGTCAAAACACAGAATGGTAAAATGTTTTCAATACTGCTCAGAAAGATCATTTTATTAAAAACAAAAAAAGAAGATATTTAGTGAGAGGATCCGAGATTCTGTAAAAATACACCTCAACTTCGTCAAAAGCTAACTTCTCGAATTGACCAGTGTTGAGACCTATACTGAGGACAGGTGTCAGATTATTATACCGGATCTTTGAATAGGTACATTTTACAAAACGTCCAAGCTTTCTGACTCTCCTATCAGCTTTATTAAAAAGAATGAACTTTTTGACACGCGGGAAGAAAGACTTTAGAGAAATCCACCATATAATAAACCCCACAGCTGCCAGATATACACTTACCATCCTGTAGCTTTATTGCTGATGGAGTCTGAGTAAATAAATGTGGAAGGAAGAAAACAAGGAAGGTGAAATGAAAGAAAAAAACGTGAAGTCCGTGTCCTGTATCCAGCTGCTGACTTGTGCTTTCCTTGTTTCTGTTTCTCCACCACAGTGAGATGGAAATTAAACCCAGTGCACTGTATACTGTTTACAATGACTACACTGTGTTTACACTACACACAACACCTGCTTTCATCCACCTTGAATTCCTTTATGATACCATTCTCACTCACTCATTTCCAAAACACTTCATCCTATCAGGGTGACAGGGAGGCTGAAGCCTACCTCAGCTGACACTGGGTGAAAGCGAGGCACACCCTGAACAGCTCACCAGACCATTGCAGAGCCAACACACGCAACCATTCACACTCAAACTCACACCTAGGGGCAATCTGAAATATGCATGTTTTTGGACTGTGGGAGGATACCGGAGCACCTGGAGGAAACCCAATCGAAAACGAACAGAACATGCAAAATCCACACAGAAACGCCTCACAAGAGTGTGAATGGTTTTGTGTGTGTGTGTGTGTGTGTGTGTGTGTGTGTGTCGGCCCTGTGATGGACAGCCGAGCTGTTCAGAGTGTGCCAGGTTGTTCACCCGGAAACGGCCGAGATAAGCTCCAGCCTCCCCCAACCCTAAGGATAAAGCAATTCAGCAAATTAATGTTGACCATATTTTCATTGAAAAGATACCGTAAATAAAGGGATCATTGTATCAGTAAAGATTAACGATTTGAATTTATAAATGTGTTCGTCGCCGTTGTGCAACACAATAGGTGTTCCTGTGGCGATTGTCAAGCCGTGCCAACAGTGGGGGAGTGTGTGCTGCAACGAACAGGATCGAGTGAGGGGGAAGAAGAAGGGCGATGTGAAGTGCATCCTGGACCATCATGGGGGGGGGAATTATGCCTCGTACGCCGCACTTGTTTGATCCATTTCTTCCTTTCTCATCCTTTGGAACCTTTTCACTTACTTTGATTACAAAGAAGTGCAATGGTTTACAAATCATTTTCATCCTATATGCAATGAAATATTTACAAAGACAAGATATAATGTTTAAACAGAAACTTTCATACACAAACAATTCCAAATCCATTTCCAAAGAAATGCCAAAAGTTCCTACTTCGAGAATTAAACACTAACTCCAAGGGTGAACAACTAAACCAAAATAAACCACTCGTTTTCACCACTGACAGGCTCTTAATGCTGCTATAAGTGTCTGGACTTCTTGTATATAATTTTCAGGAGTGTGACCGATTACCACACAAAGGATGTTTTTTGAGGTTTCTTCGATGTTGCCAGACAATTACGGGGGTATTTTGCAAATTGGTGAAATACCCCCGTAACTGTCTGGCAACATCGAAGAAGTTCTTGAGAATTCACCAGGTTCTCTGAACATATCCCAGGGTTCACCCACCCAAAAAATTTATTTTAAACATACTCAAAATAAACTCACAATAAAAGTAAAAGATAAAAAAAGGTAAAAGGAAGTTTTAAACAGTACCCAAACACTCCAAAAGCAAGGGCTGCTAACCCCTCACTGGACTTTCAGGCAAATGGGACCTGTAAAAAAATAATTAATAATAATAAAATAATAATAAGGTGAAAATGTGGTGGATCAGTTAGCAATGTTCAAGAACCGCTTGGAAAAAAAACTTTTGGGAATTCAAGACCCACTTCTTGGTGACAAAAATCAGACTCATCTGGCAAATACATGGTAACAGTATATTTGGCAGATATTTGAGAAGTTTGCGACATTTGGAGAATGGTTTGCGGATTGAGTGTCTCCAAAATATTACCTATTCGCTGCAGTGAAATTCTACCCAAAAAGAGAGAAAGAAAAAAAAAAAAATTTACTTTTCTGGGGGCAAATTTAGTTCGCTCCAATCGGACAGCATTCATAGAACATTGGCTTTTAATGAGATACCCCTATCGACTCACAGTATCAGCCTGATGGTGGTGAAAACAAGTGGTTTATTTGTCTGTAGTAAAAAGTGGAGCGAAACAGATGGGAAAACAGGGCAGAGATTAAAACAAACCAGACTTTTCCTTCAACGCTGAAGGTAGGCACAGACGAGGTCATTTCCAGAGGCATCCCTGCTTACTCCTTCACGTAAATGCCAAGCCACATTCTTCGCATGTTACAACAGTGTGGCACTGTCGGAAAAGAGTGCGGGTACTAGCCTGTCTTCCATTCAAAGTGTGTGGTGCATGAAACGCTAGATACGACAACAAAGACCCAGGAGAACTGAGCGAAACCGTACATCAAGCAAGAATGCTGAAGAGATTTCACGTTTAAAACTTCAACACTCAGTACGTGTTTGCAAACGGAGGACAGTAATTGTTGTTCAAAGGAAAGATGACGTAACGCCGTGCTAAACATGCCCCATCGTATACATTCTTTTAAACAGGGTATGGACAACAAATTCAGGAGCACAGGTTTAGAGAAAATAATAAAGCTTAGCATTTGGTATATCCCTTTAAACATGATCCTGTCCTAAAGAGTACTGGAATTGGTCTTCTTTACAGAGTAAAGTAATACGTTTAAGTGATAAAGTTTATTTTAACATAAATGACCATAAAAAGACCTGCGGATTACTAGCAGGTTGACCTGAAGTGGTCGTCACAGACTTCTGAATTGCGTCCGAAAGGAAAAGTTCACAGAGTACGGCCTGTGCTGATGTTATGTTATGTTTTCCGCGATTTCTGCGCTTGTTGTTTGTGCAGCCGTACGCTTTGCACGTCGTCATTTTCCTGGCGACACAGATCAGCACTGGCCGATAATGTGTTATCTTAGACTGATGTCTGCTGCATGCAGCCCAGCCAATAGGACAAAACAATGAATTTGCCTCACTTCCTGGGCTGACACGGCCAATGAAAATGGCAACATGTCGCTGTGCATTCTTAGTAATAGTAGTGTGGCAGGTCTACTTAACAAGACGCAAGGACTGATGTTGCCTGACAGAACCGCAGATGCCATACGTGAACGTTTTAAAGAGCTAGTAATACAAATTCACCACAGGTACCCTTTAAAATTAAATTTTACTTATTATAGGTCAAAAAGCAATCGCAAATCAATGATTGAAGATTTATGTTAAACCACAGCTTCCCAACTTCTCTGGAATTGAGGTTATAGCACAAACAAAGGTAAAATTCTTGAGGATGCACTGGAGGATAAATACGTACTGGAAAGAGAATGATGACACATGCTCATGGTTGTGACAGAAAAATAATCAGGGAAAAATATTTTGCCCTTTGAATGCGGTTCGGGGAAATTAATTATTCATTTGACTGGAACAACTGCGGTCAGGAGAAAATGCACTGACCTTACAGTAATTCTGAAAAGAGTAAATTATATTTCATTAAGATCCTGTAACCAGACAGCAACTCTGTTAGAGGGCTGTTTCACAATCAGGATAGACTTTTTGGGTTCACGGCAGCTCAAAAATAAAACTCCTAGTTTATGGTTTCTTGTTAGCAGTCAACACCTTATGAGACTAGAACATTCTGTGTGAAGTATCAGAGCTACAGGTCTAATGGTGTCTAAATTACACTGTGAGAAAGTATAACATGTACAGGGTTTCTAGAATAAGTACATCTGCTTGTAGTGTATCATATACAAAAGCTCACTAAATACATAACCTGAGCAGGTTTCATGCAACATTAGTTGTATATATTATTAACTGCAGTATCAACAGCATCAGTGTCAATCATTGGGGTTTTCCGGAGAAGACACTTTTTGAAAGACATGCTTATCAAGCTGATGTGAAACTCTGTACAGAAAGTATTTCACATCCAATCCAAGTAAATTTTTCAGCAAGCTATATACTATGCTGCTTTAAAAAAAAAAAAAAAAAAAAAAAAAAAAAAGGCAATTAATATCTTAAAGAAGCACTTATGTCATAATGTCTACTTTCCGGAGACGACATTTTTGACGGACAAAGGATCCAGACAAAGCCACTTAGATTATGAATAGAGCTTACAAGCAGCAGAACATCTTTTTTGATTGTATGAAAATACCCCTCCAAAAGTTAGTTAGTAATTAGGAGCACAATTCTGAATTTCATCGGGTAAAAAAAGCTACTACACTCCACCCTCGAGTCTACAGACCGCGGTTTAAAGGGTATCGGAAGCTGCGGACAGAGTCTTGAGTAGCCGAATTGTCCGGGAGGGCTCGAAGGTCGGCAAGGGCAGACGTCAGTTGGCAATTTATAAATAACTGTGTCAGTTTGTGTGCTGCAGTCATCAGTACACCCACGCTTTCCCTTGTTATTTCACACGTTTTTGGTGGTGGACTTACAGTTACATTGGATGATGTGGTTGTATACACATACATAGCATTTTCCCCTATTTGTCAATAATTAATTTATTACCCACTTCCGAACCATTTTCGGAAGTTACGGACAATCGGCAAAACAATCGGCTCCCCTCTCTTTGTCCATTAAATCGAGGGTCGGTGTATTTTTATTACAGTGGAGAGAATTGAATTCTGTACTTGGTTAAAATTTAGGTAATATTTTCCTCTGATGCCACTATTTATCGGAAGTGGGGGAAAAAAAATCACTAGTGTAGCTGTACTCTTCCTCTACACAACAGTAAACAACAGACAGTCATAAAGTATGCAAGTGCCTACTTAAAGGAGTCCCTTGTAGAATTTTGAAAAGACAACCCTGACCATGAAACAGTCCTAGTATAAAAAGAGAGAATATTTATCAGCTAGAAACATCTTTAGAACTTTTAAAATGAAATAAAAACTTAATCTAATTGCTCCTCTTGCATTTCCGTCTGGAGGGAGGGGCTTTTCAATCACGTTTGTTGGTTACCTGTAAAGTCCCAATGCTTTTTTTCCTCAAAATATCACACACACACCCCCACCACCACCCTTCACTTCCTGAACATCCCAGTCAATCACTTGCAGGTTGCTTTTATTGGTAAAGGGCTGAACGCAACACATACCACGAAACTGCTCCTGTTAACCCATTTTAATTTGATACCTGGAGCCCTGCAAAATTCAACACAAATAAATAAACCTCACCTTACAAAACACCACATTACACTTTACAGTACATGGGAATGACACTATCACCATTAATATACAAGAATGGTGCGATCTGATTGGTTTGCAATATTGGGATCATGAATCATTATTCCCAGTGGATAATGCTTCACTAGAAACGGCAGACACCCACTCAAGGTTTGTGGTCACTGAGGCTGAAATCCCATAAAATCACCAAAATTTCCCATCCCAGAAAATATGGCCTTTACGTTTTTAATGGGGAAAAAAAACAATTTAATAAACTGAATAAGTTTCAAAAGATAGCAGTGTAAACAAACTGCTACAAATGCTAAGTACACTCACTTATTTACTGAACCGTTTAACTCTATTATGGTCACAGAGGTCAGCCAACACTGGGTGAAAGTGGGATACACCCTGAACAGCTCACCAGACCATCACTGGGCTAACCCACACAACCATTCACACTCACATACACACCTAGTGGCAATTTAAAACAGCCACTTAGCCTAATGTGCATGTTTTTGGACTGTGGGAGGTAATACCCAGATGAAACCCGCACAAGCACGTGGAGAACAGCGCTTAATGCCAGATTTGACATGAAACAAAAACCACCCTTTTTCCGTCACAGACAGTCTGAAGTTCGATGAAGCCAATAAAGCGCTAAACTCATTTTTAAAAGCATTCAACAAGTCAGTCTGAGCTGCAAAGTCATGGAAAGCTTGCATAAAGTGAGCCAGTGAACTTGTCAATAAACTTTACAAATCCATCCAAACTACAACTAAAACACCTGGGCATCATCGTGTACACCATGGACCGGAGGTAGTGTGTAAACCAGGGGAGAGTTTGCCACAGATCTGATGCCTGAGAGAAGCTTTTTGGGCATGACAGAAAAAAAATCAGAGCTGTTTCGGTAACGAAAAACAACCCCGGAGATCTGAAGGGCATCGATGATTTCTTGGATGATTCCTTGCCCAGCAGTTCAAAACCTCGCCTCGATGCCCTTTGGTTCCGAAAGCGTATACAGGAAGTGAATGAACTACTTATTCAACATATACTCCGAAGTGAAGACTCTGCAAATATGAGCAATCGCTCACTCCGACCTACCAGAATATCACTCCATATACAATTAATAGCTATGACACCACAGACCCAAAAAACTAAAAGCAGTAGTGACTCAGTGCTAATCTAATCACCAACACTTGTTGACCAGCTCTTCTGCTCATTCTAGGTCTTATTCCACGTTAAGCAATACAATTTGAGGACAGTATTGGATGGTGAAAGCATTTTTTTTTTTTTTTTAGGAATAAGACTTTTTTTCCACCCAACATGACTATCAACTTGCTGTGTGTAGCAGGCCTCAACATCACCTGATGGCAGCGACCAGGAGGAAAGGCCATCACAACCGGTCTGCCACAACTGAAAGTGCAACAAGACTCCGTGATAGCATCGTACTAACTGGCTCTTCTGTTACATAATCTGGTGGAAAGATTTCTTTTATTCAATTTTATTAAGAACTAAAAAAAAAAAAAAAAAAAGAATAAAAAACGTGTTTAACATTTACGCCATTCGCTCTTGACGCTGATACTCCAACTTGACATATTCCAAAGCATTACCCAAACCTGGGAAGAAACTTAAATCAAAATGCCGGGCAAAAACTGCTGCTGCTGCTGCTAAAATCTGAGAAATGTAACAAAATGCTGTCCATAGAATATGAATATACACAAATACAAGTAAAAAAAAAAAAATGACTGGTGGAGCGAACACACGCATTTACTAATCTTTCACGTGGCACCAACCTATGCGACTCTCACAATTTATTTTTGTTGGAAAACTATGCAAAATTTGTAATAGTATTTTAGTGTAAATAAATTATTGTATAATAGGGCCTAACCTTAGGTTACGTTATGCTACCTGATTGACGCTAATACTACTACTACCATTACTACAGTCATGACATTAGTTACTATGTCACTAGTGGAGAAATTCGAATTTAAAAAGATTCACGATTCAAAAACATGCCATTCTCCAACATCACACGTATTACAGGTGAACAAAATGACGTTTCGTGTGGACACAAGGTGCAGTAAACAGTAATAAAAATAGGAACATAGAATAAGATAATCTGAATAAAACAAAGTAAAATAGAATAAAATACTAAGAATTGTACAATATACAAAATACAAAAACGTGCAATGTGGATGTGCAACTGCGCTGAGCGGACAGTAAAGGACACGGGAGGCAGCATGTACATGTGCATGTGGCTGTTCAGGGCTCTGACATCCTAGTGGAAGAAGGTGTTACAGAACCTGGTTGTGCGGGTTCTGATGCCCCGGAACCTCTTCCCTGATGGAAGGAGGTAGAACAGGCCATGAGAGGGGTGTGCGGAGACTTAAGTGATTGCAGAGGCGCCGCGTACACAGCGTAAGAGGAAGAGGTCCTGGATGGAGGGAAGGCCCTTCCGATGATTCTCACAGTGCGTTGAAGGCCCTTGCGACCCCGAACCACACAGTGACGAGTCTGTCAGGACACTCTCCACAGCACCTCTATAGAAGGTGTTGAGGATGGGTGGTGGAAGGCTGGTCTGATGAGCCTTCATCCAAGGTTTCAGACACACAAGTAGTAACGCTTCTACTCACACGAAGCATCGCACACGAAGTAAAGCTTTTAATTATCTAAACATATGACTCAGCTAATCAGTGGCTTGCTAAACTGAATAACTTACAAGGACCAAGAACGCACATGGGGACTGCGGACAGACACACAATTTCCTGCGGAACGAAATTCGGCACTTCACAGTACCTAGCTCAAGCTAAAAGAAAGAGGGAGAGAAAAAAAATAAAAAACACTTTTAAAGGACTTTTAAAAGATGCTGTACTGCAGCTCTGTCACACAAAAAAAATGTAGAAACAAACCATAAAAACCTTCTTTAGTTGGTTTTGTTCACGGTCTAGTTTAGTACATACTAAAACAATTATTCACCTCCAGCTCAGTGAATATCAGTGCATACTCTCTGGGAATATTCATCTCAAATTTAAGAAATGATTGTTAAATATCAATGTAGGTTTCATTAGGAACGACGGGTCTAATTTAGAAACACACAGTATTACTTAGCCTGTAATCACACATGGACTTTGTTGGATGTGCAGCAGTAAAAGCAGTAAACTAAGCAGAAAATACACTACAGGAGGAATAAAATGCTTCAATATGCACAGGAACTGTTCCCCTCTTCCAGCCTAAATAACAGTTAACACCCAAACAAAGGCTTTGGCCTCTACTGAAAATTAAGAATTTTTGAAAAACACAAAACGTCCTAATTACATGTAGGACACCACTGCTTATAAAGAGCAAGGTTGTATTTACATCATTTTGGCAGTTAAGCTGACTGTGTGACAGTATTTATAGACTTAGTGAAAAATAAAACGTTCGAAATTTAGAAAAAAAAATTCAAGGACATAAAAGTGCTGAGATGGGGTTAAGCTCAGTTGCATGAAAAAGCACCTCCCCCCCCCAAAAGAGAGAGAGAGAGAGAGAGAGAGAGAGAGAGAGAGAGAGAGAGAGAGAGAGAGAGAGAGAGAGTTCAAACCCACACTAGAGAGTTGAGTGTCTCTCAAACTCACACTAACCTGAAATCAATGTTCAATTCTACAACGCAACAGCATTACCACAAAACCAGGCATTAATGACGTACACAAAATTGTTAGTGTATAATAAACTTAATTCTGTCTACATTAATGAAGCAAAAAGGAAGCATTCATTCATTCATTTTCTGAACTACTTAATCCTAATTAGGGTCGTGAGGAGGCTGGCGCCCATTTCAGCCGACTCTGGGTGAGGGCAGAGTACACCCTGGACAGCTCTCCAGGCCATCACAGGGCCAAAATGGAAACATGGCTAAACTAATTTAGACATGATAGGGGCGTGTCTAAATTACGGGGTTACCCGTAGCTATTTGCGCTTTCAAAGGCATGTTTTGAAATCCCGTTCTGTCCGTAAACGTATATGAACGTCCTGCTCACTCCAGTCAGTGTAACTGCTATGAACAGTTCACTCCGTGCGTATGCATTTCGTAAGGCTACATGTTGTTTTAGGACATTTTTACATGATTTAAACTTTCCATCCGACACTGCCCACTTTGTGTACTTCCACACATCATTAATGCTAGACTGCATTTCAGGGTCCAAAGTTTTCGACAACAGCCATGGCGACAGGTCAAAATGATACACTTATTAAAAGAAAACGAAAGGAAATCCTTCCAAACTCTTCTTTTACACCGAAAATATGTATATATTCATCATCAGGTGGTTTCTACTTACATTTTCGATGTTGCAATTTGCTAAAATCCCTTCTATAATTTGCATTAACCTGTTTGTAAAGGCAGCCATTTGTAGTACGTTTCACTCTCGCGAGTGTGCATACTGTGAGAATAGCACATGAATGCATCAGCTCAAATAGGGCAAAAATAACAGTATACAGAATCGCAATTCTTATTTATTAGCATTCTGAATCAATCCAAATTTTCAAGAATCGATTTTTAACAACACGTTTTTTCGAGCATTTCCAACCTTACTCACAGCGCGTACCGTTTGTCCAGACGCGGCCTCCGTCGTGAATTGTTCCAGTGAGTGGTGGCTCCAGAACTAGCTTTTAGCTTTTAGCCTAGCTTTGACATAGATGAGGAAAAAGAAATACAGCCAGCGCCGTCTTCGCTGAAGGCAAATGCTTACACTTCGGATTTTACAATTTCCGGGTAAAAAGGAGCTTTTCGGTATTCGGTAGAAGTATTTCGGGAACACTTCAAATCCCCAAACCAACACTTTTACACCATCACCCGGAGCTAAAAGAACCGGAGCAGCAGCACGACCAACTACTGACCAACGCACCTCCATCACTTCACTAAACTCCAAACCGACTCTGAGCCAGCAAAGCAGATCAGTACATCTACAAAACCAGTCGTCTAGTAATATCATTTCTTTCTTTCTTATAGAAGAGTCGTTCCTAGCTTACAGAAGAATGTAGTTACTCGTGAAATTGGCTCCCTTTGTTTGTAATGGTTATGAATCAAAAATCGTTTTGAATCAAGAATCGTTTCTGAATCGAATCGTCACCCCAAAAATCGGAATCGAATTGAATCGTGAGTTGTTGTTAGACTCACATCCCTAGTACCTACTGTACCCAAGTTGATCATACGACAATGACAGTACACACATCTTAGCTAGCTGCACTACATGCTATAACCTTTAGCAGCCTTCATAAAAGCATTCAGTGGTTTTTTGTCTTGTTTACTGAAGAGAAAAGGTGTACAGAAAATATCCTAAAGGTTAAACACTTACGAAGTCCTGTGAAGTGTTTGCTGCTTGTCGGAAAGCTTTGGTTCATCACGGGAAGGAAAATATGCCGAAAGCTCCCAGAGCTCTCACAGACATGGATGAAGACAGTTCGTTCAGAAGCGTGCAGTTTGTAAGCTCCAAGCAAGAATTTAAAAAAAGGTAACTGTGCCTACAGTAAACTAAACAAGGACATTTTTTAAATGACATAGAATACACTAATTATTAACCTTGTTTGCTCGGTCTATACAGAGACATCTCAGCCCGTGGTCTCTTTGCACAGACCTCACACTCAGTTTAGTCTGTACTAAAGACCACGGGCTGAAATTTCTCCGTACAGACCCAGCACGCCGTGAATCATTGGTTTTAATTAGATCAGTGTCAGTGTATTTTCTAAAGTGTTAACAAAAGAAAGAAAGAAATGCTGTGTTTCCCCTAACACCATCAACCCGGCAAAATTGTGCCGACACGACAGGTTTTTTTGGCAAGTGAAAAAAAAAAAAAAACATTTTAACTAAACCGACCTGGATTCGTGTTATTTCTGTGTTAAAATGGTTGGTTCTTGTTGCGCTGTGAAAACCATGTAGACGGTCGCCAAGAAATCTCTTTTCACTGGTAAGTGTTTTTTATTCTTTGTAAAACCGGAGTCATGCTGATATTTATGGATAACAGCACAGCATTCCAGGCACAGCCGCTTAATACTATAGACTACAGCCGGCTTAAGGAAGTACAGACTGATCCGCACAACACATAGCGCAGGGAGAAGTGAGCCAAAGTCTGCAGTGACGAGATTCTACAAGAGCTAGCAGAGCAGAAGAAGCTGTCTGAAGATTTGGGTCATTTTAAAAAAAAAGATACTACCTTGATTGTGCTCGTAGCATGCGGTGCTTATTTAAGAGTATTTAAGTTGAATGGTGTTTCCTTGTACATAAATCTTTACTCGAAAGTTCGACTAAGTGCAACTTATTGTTCACATTTACAAATACAGGATAATTACGCTTTTGGACTATTGAGTTCTGACGTAAACTCATACACTGTACTTGAGATATAACATATACTCACGAGGAAAAAAAAAAATCAATCAATTTTTTTTAAATGCTGACCCTCTTTTTTTTTTTTTTTTTTTTAGCCCATTATGGGAAACACAGCATTTTTTTTTTTTCCGGCCTAATGATTTTAGAAGATTATAACGCATAATTGAGAAGGGTGCATGGGTGCATTAGTGCTTGTGTACTGTATAAATCATAGCTGTATTCTCCATACTGTGATCTTTCCACAACTCGCTGGCAATCATAAATTACATGAGAAGCAATAGTTCTCCCAAATACCAACCCTTAAAGACCACTGCTGATGCTGTAGTCAATACCATGTTCCCAGGGCCTGTTAATTTGTTTTTGTTTTTTTTCCTGATTTGAGATAAAGAAGCAGCTACTTCTTGGAAAGGAAGCTGTGCAGGCTTGATTTACTTTAACACCTCATGGAATATGAACGGTATTCATGTATATGAATTAAGGCACCATTTAAAGTAAAAATTCAAAACACACACATTTGGACAACCCGCTGAGGTTTAAAAAAAAAAAAAAAAAAAAAAAAAAAAAAAAAAAAAAAAAAACTTCATGTGAGGTATATGCACTTTGCAAGCATAAACACAGCCAATTAATTTAGCAGTAAACAACTTGAGAGCTGATCTGTCACGTGAGCAGCCCGTGAACCCATAAATAGTATATCAGAGAGCGTCTCTCTCCACGCTTGACCTGCCTTTGGCTATGTAAAAGTTTCCAGGGATCACGGAGTCAAAATGTTGTGATGACAGAAGAACAGACAGAAGGAATATAGGTTAGTGTTGCTTTATAAGGGCTGAGCAACACGACTGAACGTTTTACAATAAAATGTTCTCATGACCAGGAACAAAACGTTTAAACGCTTTATTTGGAATTCAGACACCTCAGGTTTGATGCGCGGCTTTTTTTAATGAATACAAAATGTAACTGCGTGGGAGGAAATTTAATGCGGTGACCTATTATAGCAAAAAAGTGATTATAGAATTAAGCATCGCCCAAAAGCGGAGCTCCTTGTGAGGTACCTGTGGGCTTGGTTTCCTTTCCGTTCATTATTAATTACTCTGTCAATGTTGTGAAGGTTTCAGCCATGTTCTCCGGAAAAATCTGAAGCACTGCCACAAATATCTCATAAAAAGATTTTCAATTTGTAGCCATTTGAATGTTGTTTCGGCTCATTTACAAAAAATTAAGAAATAAACCAAGGATGTCAGCACCGCAAGTCCCTGCCAAAGAATCAACAGCCAGTCAGCACCATGATTTATAAAAGCCAATCAGCAGCTCCATCTGGAGGGTTGAAAAATAATCATTGCATCACGATGCAGACATGGACGATGCAGCGAGACAACAATAAAGTTCGAACATGTTTCCTGTTAGTGCATAAAGCCAAGCTCTGTGTCTAGCTGGAACGTGGTGACATGTTGGCGCGTTGTTTAAATCGCCAATCGGGCGCAGCTGAGTGGTTTCGTAGAGAGAGTGAGCGCTCGGCTAGCGGAAGCAGCGCAGAGGAACGTCTGAACGACACTGAATTTCACCCCAATCGAAAATCGTTTGCATTCATTTTTTTATTCGATGGCATGAGCAGGAGCATTTACGAAAACCGGCCATTTTAAAAAAACAAACAAACAAAACAAAACAAAAAAAAAAAAAGCCTGAGCATGTGAGAGAAGCCGTTCATCATCTCTATCGGAGTGCACGTGTGAGAGAGAGAGAGAGAGAGAGAGAGAGAGAGAGAGAGAGAGAGAGAGAGAGAGAGAGAGAGAGAGAGAGAGAGAGAGTGTATGTGTGAGGACTGTGTGTTATTTAAAAAGAAACAGGATGTAAAGCTATGTTTAGATCAGTGCTATTAAAAGCTTTAGATACATGCTTGTGTGTAGCATCAAAAAAGGACGATCATATTTATCTGACTGCTTTTATTCACTGCTGAAAAAGCAGCCATCCAGTATTATAGAAAACTGGGGAGGCACTGCACCATGACATCGAATCCAAAAGCTGATATGATAATGATAACTGAACTGAATCGTGAGATCAGTAAAGACTCACAACCCTAATCATCTCCATGTGTACAAACACCTGACAGACAAACCGTGCCAAGTCAAGGATTTCTTAGGTATGGTGCTCTTCCTGAAGGACTTACTGTCTGAGGAACTGGAACGTTCTATGAGCAACGGATAAATAACAAACATAATGAACTGTATCGCTAAATACAGATAATGCTGTACTGGAAGGATTCACCAAACAGCTTTCCAAAATAACAGATATACATGTGGGTTGCCAACTTTACCATGAAAACATGGAGAGTGGAAGCACAAGTAGCACATTTAGCTTGTAAACTGCACACACACACACACACACACACACACACACACACACACACACACACACACACACACACACACACACACA
>JAQMYF010000001.1:8326191-8340199 GCA_030014195.1 Neosilurus mollespiculum
CTTTCTGTCTCACTTTTTTTAGTAAAGAAAGATCAGGATGGAGGCGAGGATAAAGCAGCTCAGAAGAAGAAAGTAAAGGAGCTGAAAGTTCTCGATTCCAAATCGTCCCAGAACCTCTGTGAGTACAGGCTCATAAATTTACCATCAGTCATTAACAGTAGAGTGTATAAGTCACTGCTTTATTCCCACATCTTACTCTAATCATCTCCCTCTTTAGTAGCTCTCTGAATAATTGTGTGTGTGTGTGTGTGTGTGTGTGTGTGTGTGTGTGTGCGCATGTGCGCGTGCTGCAGCTATTTTCCTGGGCTCAAACAGATTGCCATATGAGGAGATCAAAAATGTAATTCTGGAGGTGAATGAGAAGGTGCTCACAGAGAACATGGTGCAGGTGTGTGTGTGTCTGTTTGTGATTTTGCCAGTAGTTTGCATGCACACTGGGGCCTCATTTGCATCTGATTTGACTTGTTTTGGGTGTCTGTTTGTGTCTTACAGAGCTTGCTGAAGCTGTTGCCGGAGGAGGAGCAACTGAATGTGTTATTAGAGATGAAGGATGAATATGATGATCTCGCAGAGTCTGAACAGTTTGGAGTGGTGGTCAGTGTACACACACACACACAACTACCCTTCTCTGTTGCATTTTTCATTCTATTATTAACATCTCATCAGAGAGATTTCACATCCAATAAAGTCCAAATAACAGAATAAGAAATGAAGGCATAATTTTCATTTAAAGCTTTGCGTTTGCTCACACTGACCCATGCAGAGACTGCACAGGTGTCAAAACAAATGATATGCAGTAGAAAGCAATATAGAAAGAGAAATATAGCAGTATGAATAATAAAAATATTAGAAAGCATACACACTAGTTTCAATCAGATTAGAATTAATTAGAAATACATCAGCATAGCAATAACTGTGACTAATTGAAACGAAGTGATGTCCCTGATGTTACTGCGAGTTCACAGTAGAGGGGTGGAGTATCCAGGTAGCTGTAATCTGTAACCTCACCACTAGATGCCACTAAATTGACATGGTGTAATAGAACATGTTCCCATGACTACATGTAGCCTAACAGTCTCTCTCTCTCTCTCTCTCTCTCTCTCTCTCTCTATCTCTATCTCTGTCGCTCTCTCTGTAGATAAGTTCAGTGAAGCGTCTGAAGCCACGACTTAATGCCATCTTGTTCCGGCTGCAGTTTGAAGAGCAGGTAAACAACGTGAAGCCAGACGTTGTGGCCGTGACTGCAGCATGTGAGGAGCTGAGGAAGAGTGATAACTTTTCCCAGCTCCTTCAGATCATCCTGCTTGTTGGCAACTACATGAATGCCGGCTCGCGCAATGCCAAGGCCTTTGGTTTCAACATCAGCTACTTGTGCAAGGTCTCTCTCTCTCTCTCACACACACACACACATTGTAGTGTGAATGTGTGCATAACAAGCAGCTGTGTAAGTGTAATTATCTATGATGTTTTTGTTGACGTGTAGCTCAGAGACACCAAGTCTGCAGATCAGAAGCAGACCCTTTTGCACTTCCTTGCAGACTTGTGTCAGGAGAAATATCCCAACGTCATGCACTTCCTCAAGGAGCTTATTCACCTGGAGAAAGCCAGCAGAGGTGCCTTCCACTATTACATACTACATACCGTCCAGCTCATTGTGCCTTTTTTTGCTTTCAGTTGTGCCTACATACTTATTGTCTTTCTGCCTTATGCTAAAGCAATGCATAATACTTGTAGCATATTTAGTTTGAAACATTTTTGTAGTAATAAAAGGACATCACTAAATTAATTATAATAGAAATCTCAGTTCAGTTGCTGCTGTAATCAGTAAATATTTAAAAGTGTGACGCATCTCTTTTAGGCTGAGTCAATCATGAGAACTTGCCCCGACAAAGCTGTACTTGTGTAGTTTTGTCGATTATTCCAACTGTTGAGTAAATAGTATATTTCCAGTATCTATGTTTAGTTTAGCTTTTTGTGTAGAAAGCACTTCCAGCTCTAAAAGTAAGAATTCTACACATTTAAATGTACTTATGTACAGGTTTTTAAAGAAAGTTACAGAGTTCTTTAATGCATTTAACATAGTGTGTTAAATAATTGGGGTGTATCTCCAAAAAACAAGTCCACTTGTTTTTTTTCCCTCACATTTTCTCCCCTGTCCAATTCCGTATCCAATCCCCACCCGTCAAACTGTGCCTTCCCTATCACATGACCACCACCAACCAGTGAGGGGCATAAGCATGCACAAGCCCCCTTTGTGCCAGTGATGCTGCCACTCGCCTCTTTGCAAACTGCTGCGCATGCATGTTTGGAGATGACCTAACACACTTGGAGGGAAAGCGCTATCTGCCCCCTCCTATGAATGAGCTCACAGATGCCCATGATTGTCTGGTGATTGCTGTGATCACCTCTGTGATCGCTGTAAGTGACGGAAGTGAGTGTATGCCACCCCTCCCTCCCGTGAGAGCCTAGCCAAGTAGCTCCCATGGACTCCTGGTTGCGGATGGCTGTGGCATCAACCTGGATTCGAACCTGTGATCTCCAAGTTGAAAGCCACATTTCTTAACTGTCATTAGTCCTCCATTATAAGAGAGTTCTGAATACTCATGTTTTCTCGATTTTCTCCTGTCTCTGTACATGTCCATCTTGTAAGTAGTAATCTTTCCTGTGCTGCACATGCAGTGGATCGAGATTTGAATGAAAGTGCTCCAGAACTATAAACTAAGATGAGCATGATGTGAGATGTAAAAACAACTCTTTGTTTTTTTTGCAGTTTCAGCAGAGACACTCCAGAAAAATCTGGATCAGATGGGAAAGCAGATCAAGAATCTAGAGAAGGACATTGAGACTTTCCCTCCTCCCCAAAACGAAAAGGACAAGTTTGTCGAGAAAATGACCATATCCTTCAGATCCCAGCAAATGCTTTCGGCTTTGTTATAATCTCAGCTGGTGAGGCTGTCCAGTGTTTGAATATGGATCCAGTGTAATGATTAATATTTTTAAGGTGTGGATTTTGTCTGTGCTGTTATAATGCTTAATAAGTGTATTATAGATAATACATGCAGGATGAGACTGAGTGGGAGAGAAAATCATTACAGGCTAATCAGTGGTTTATGCCTCATCTGGATGGTCCTGTGCTGTTTCTATTCTTTAACTGATCCGAGTACAGTTTTGTGTCGACTGCGCGAGAGCAGTTTGAGAAGCTCCAGCTGATGCACAGCAACATGGAGAAGCAGTATGAAGACCTGAGCAAATACTTAGTGTTTGACCCTAAGAAGTTGAGCCCTGAGGAGCTGTTTGGGGACCTCAACAACTTTAAGAACATGTTCCAGGTAAGGTCAAAGGTCACAGTTAATCTCTGGGACCATAGCATAATAAAACATTATGATAATAATACAGTAGATAAAAGCAGAGGTTAAGGGAGTAGTTAATCTGGCAGCAGGCTTTCTCTGCATGTCTATTTACTTTTAAGGCCAATTAAAAAAAGATCAGTAGTGAAAATATTACAGCTGTTTTGAGTGTATTCTTTTATCAGGGACAGAAAACTTACACCCAGAGATACAAGATTCATAACCAGCTACTGAGAGTGTCTGTGTGTGTGAGATGGAGAGGGAGAGGGTTCAGCAGCAGGCGTTTAAACTATTGTTATCACTGTTTGTTTTTAGTACATTAAGCAGTAGAGACACTGATTTTCTTCCTTATCAGTCCGTGTATCGCTGCTTGTACTTGTACTGCATGTATTTAAATACACTGATGGATATACAGATCAGCCCCCTCATTTAGTAAAGTAAACTCATACCAGGACGTGTGTAAAACATGACTGTCTTGTCATCACATTAACGTGAGTATGTGTGTCTGTGTGTGTTACAGCAAGCTGTGATTGAAAATCAGAAACGAAAGGAAGCAGAGGAAAAGATGCGCAAGGCCAAACTTGCAAAAGAGAAAGCTGAGAAAGAGAAAGAGGAGAGACAGAAGAAAATGAACGCTGGACACTCACTGAACATTAATGATGGTATGTGTGAGTGTGTGTGTGTGTGTGTGTGTGAAGCGAGAACACTGCAGTTCTGTTGATCAGCCACTGAAGGCAGTCATGCCACATAAAATAAATTTCTCACCCTGTATGTGTGGGTGGGTGTGTGTGTGTGTGTGTGTGTGTGTGTGTGTGTGTGTGAGAAAGAGAGAGAGATAAAGGAAGATTCATGTAGTTATCCCTGTCTGCTCTAATATATATAGTCATGTGAAAAAAATTGGGACACCCTATGAAAGTCTATATAGATATTTAATCTCTATATCATAGATATTTATATAAAGGATATATAGATATTTAATCTCTATTTTAACAGTACTGAGAAGTTTAAGTAATATAACTAAGCAATTAAAACTGAAGAAAAGAGTTTTCAAGATCTTTTGTGAAATGTAATCCTACAAAATGCATATTGTAAATAAGGAAAAGTTAGGACACCCCACATTCATCAGCACTTAAAATAGCTCAACTCACACACACAGGTGTATCACATCAGGTGCACATGATTAGATCATCATTACTCAGCATTTTGAACGAGGTTTGCTCTATTTAAACATCAGATATTTAGCTTGGTGTGTTCCTGACTGTTGAAGTGAGAGTAGGCACCATGGTGAGAGCAAAAGAACTGTCTGAGGCCTTCAGAAAGAAAATTGTTGCATCTTATTAGCCTGGAAAAGGATTGAAAAAGATCTCAAAAGATTTAGAAATCATCCATTCCACTGTCCGGAAAAGAGTCAAAAAAGTGGAGGGCTTTCAAAACGACTGCCAACATTCCCAGGTCTGGTCGTCCTAGCAAGTTCACCCCGAGAGCAGACCGCAAAAAGAGGTCTCCAAAAACCCAAAAATGTGATCACGGGATCTACAGCAGTCTCTGGCTACTATTGATGTGAAAGTGCATGCCTCTACAATCAGAATGAGACTGCAGAAGGTTAATGGGAGGTGTGCAAGGAGGAAACCTTTGCTCTCTAAGAAAAACATCAAGGCCAGAGAGAATGGGGCTGCTTTGCCACACCAGGACCTGGACAGCTCACAATCATAGGATCCACCATGAATTCCACTGTGTATCAGAGGGTGCTTGAGCAACATGTGAAACCATCTGTAAGAAAATTAAAGCTGAAACGGAACTGGACCCTGAAACATGACAGTGATCCAAAACATACCAGTAAATCCACCAAGGACTGGCTGAACACTAAGAAATGGAGAGTCCTGGAATGGCCGAGTCAGAGCCCAGATCTTAATCCCATTGATATGCTGTGGGGTGACTTGAAACGAGCTGTACATGCAAGAAACCCCTCAAACATCTCACAGTTGAAACGACTCTGCATTGAGGAGTGGGGCAAACTTTCTTCAGACAGATGTCAGAGACTGGTAGATGTCTACAAGAAGCGTCTCACTGCAGTTATTTCAGCCAAAGGGGGTAACACAAACTACTAGGGGGTAGGGTGTGCTAACTTTTTCCTCAGGTAAAATATGTATTTCATTTTACAGAAGATCTTGAAAAGTCCTTTATTCAGTTTCAGTTGTTTAGCTATATTACTTGCATCTCTCAGTATTGTTAAAATGAAGATTAAATATTCATAGACCAAAAATTGTTACAAAAATACACAGGTTTTGATAAGGTGTCCTAATTTTTTCACATGACTGTAAGTATGATCTGCATGAGCCAAAGAGCAAGCAAACATAGTAATGCAACAGACAAGAGGAGAGGAAACATGACCGAATCTTTACTTTAACAAAATTAAACATTTGTATACACAGCCACACACACATTCTTTCTCAGTCTTTTCTTCGTGTTTCCTGACCACTGACCTGGCTTGAGCTCCTCTTTTCTCCCAGTTTGGCTTCACTTTGTTTGTCCTGGAATGCCAAAATTCCTCAATCAGTATTTCACTGCTCGTCCTCACACACAGGGCAGTAAGTGACTTGGGCTCGTACACTAGCACTCAGAGTCAGTCAATTGAAGAACATAAAGTGTAATGGAAAGAAACAGTGAGGTCATGTAAGAGCGAAAATATAGCTGGACCTGCTGTTATAGGAAGACAGGGTGGTGTGATGTCTCGTGATTTTCCTGTAACAGCATTTCCCGGATTCTTTTGTTTAAGTTTTAACTATTTGTTGTTACATTCTGGGTAACATGGCGGTATAGTGGTTAGTTCGTCTGCCTCACAGCAAGAAGGTCCTGTGCTTGATTCCCATGCTCAGGCGTGTCTGTGTGGAGTTTGCATGTTCTTCCTGTGCTTGTGTTGGTTTCCTCCGGGTACTCTGGTTTCCTTCCACAGTTCAAAGACATGCACATTAGGCTAATTGTGATTGTGAATGTTTTTGTGTGTATGATGGCCTTGCGATAGTCTGCTGAGCTGTTCAGTGTTTATCCCGCTTTCACCCAGTGTTGGCTGAGATAGACTCCAGCCTCCATGCAACCCAGCATTCAGCACTACGGAACATCCGCAAGACAAGTTAGTCCCTGTTTTAGCCTACATGAGTACCGCTACTTTGAAGAGTCATTGTTGTAGCTTGTTATGGCTGAAAGCACAGTGTACTGTCTTCTACTTTTTTTATGACAGAAAAACTGCCCTAAATCTCTGCCCTGTTACTGTTAACTAAGAAACAATGAGAAATAACTATATTAACCATATATATGATTGTGTTATTCTTTGTTAAATAGTGATATTTAAAAAAAAAAAAAAAAAAAAAAACAAAACACACAAATCGTGTAATATTAGACTTAATTATTTGAGCATCCAGATTTTTAGTGCAAATCCCTGAATGAGGTTTGTCCAGTACACTTTTATATAAACCTGAGCTGTCAGAATTCCAGTCAGAATTGCTGTCAGTGAAATTAATCAATGTGTTTTACTTGTAATTACTTAAACATAACTTCTACAGGGTTTTTAAGTTTATTTAAACCTCAGACAGGGCTGCCAAGTGTTGCCCAGCTATACACTATAATCCACATGTACTGTGTTATTTGGTACAGTGACAGTGTGAGAATTCATTTTACATGCATTGCGCGCACACACACACACACACACACACACACGGTGAGAAAAGAGCAAAATCAGAACAAAGCCCTCAGTGTCTGACTCTCGTGCTCTCTTGCTTTCCTTCTTCCTTTCTCTCTCTCTCTCTCTCTCTCTCTCTCTCTCTCTCTCTCTCTCTCTCTCTCTCTCTTCACATACACACACACAGGGTTCAGTGCTCTCTCAGGGTCAGTGGATGTCCGGAATGGCCCTGTCATTCCCCCCAGGCATTTTAAAGCCACTTCATTTTCCATGCAGTAGTGACCTGCAGTGTTAAACAATTTATTGGCATGCCGCCTTGATCTTAAACAGCCTCCCTGTTTGTGAGTCCCCACTCGATATTGGTGCAGTGTGCTGTTCTCAAATCCAGTTCCAATCCTCTAGACTCTATAGGAGCTGGTAATTATTCTGATTATTTGTTAGATTCTTTATGGGAATTATTACATTCCCATGTAGTGTATGGTAATTTTTAATCAGTGAATCTCTAATCAACCGTAGGACGTTTGTGTATAGGAAATAATTGCATTTTATCAGATCAGCAGACAAAATAGGCATTCTAATCTTTTAGATTTCTGCACTATCAGATTATATTCTTTTAGATGTGTAATTATTTAATAAATAAAGTGTTTTCAATGAAATTATGTGCATAAAATACAGCATATTACTTATTTATATTTTTAGACACTTAATTTAATTTAATACTTTGATACTTATTAATCTGACAAGAGAAAATTTAGCTTTGCATTTTACCCACCCGAAGTAGTAAACACACTCACAGCAGAGGGCAGCCATGTTGCGATCAATCTTGGGGGTTAGGTACCCTGTTCAAGGGCACTGTGTCCATGAGACACAGTGGAGGAGGGGAAGGCACAGTTCATTCCTCCACCCACACACATTTTTTTCCTACCACTTTAGGGAATTGAACTAGCATCCTTTCGGTCCAACACTCGCTTCTTTAACCTTTAGACCATGGCTGCCATGAATTTAATTAAATTCATGGCCCCACAGGCGATGATTCACAAATCTCCTTGGTGTACCAGGACTACACTTGAGAACCATTGCTCTAACCTATATCAAGTAGGCACTGCACACCAAGGTTAATTTTGAACAGACAGTAATTATATGTATTACTTTTAAGAGCTTAATAGAGTTTACATCTGCATTACCTTGGGTAAATCCTCAGTGACTATTCTGCAATACTTTATAAAAGGCAGTTCTATAAATGGCAGATATTTACATCAGTGGTGGCTGGTGGTTATTAAAATAAAGGAAGCAGAATTTTCTATTATGGACTATAATTCTAATCAGAAAATAAAAATAAACATATAATTACTTTTACCATACCAGGACAGCTAATAAGGACCTATTTCTTCTTCTCTGACTTATGAATTATAAGTTTGGTTGTTATTTTTCCCTGTTTAATTTTCCTCTTTTCTCAAGTATGAGAATCAAATGTCTTTTATAAAATCAAATCAATGTTAGCTTTCTCTGAAGCTTCTGTGGGGGCATCCTGGTGGTGTAGTGGTTAGCACGTGGGCCTCACATCAAGAATGTTCCAGGATCAATTTGTGAACCATTTGATCCTACTAGGGTTGTGGGTTGAGGCTGGAGCCTCTCTCACCTGACTCTGGGTGAAGGTGGGGCACGCCCTGAACAGCTCACCAGTCCATCAAATACTCAACCATTCACACTTGCATTTTTGAAACAGTCAATTAGTGCATGTCTTTGGACTGTTGAAGCAAACCAGTGTACCTTGTGGACCCCCCACGCAATCAGAAGAACATGCACATAGAAACACCCTTGCCAACTCCAAGACTGAAACCAAGGACCTTCTTGGTGTGAGACGAATGTGCTGACCACTACACCATGGTGTGGCTGTACAAAGACATCCACATATATACATAGAGTAGCCATTTCTTCTACTTGCATGTGTTTGGAGTGTGGAGAGGAGACTGGAGACCCCCAGGTTGACCAATGGAGACACAGATAGAACATATTACCCATGACTGAACTTGGGAATGTAAGAAGGCATTGATATCCTCTGTGCTACAAAGAAAAATGTCACATTTTGTTAGGGTTTGACAGGGGGAGAAGGATCCACATGCAGACGGAAGGGGTGGAGAGCACAAGGTTTAATGGATAGGCAACAATTCAAAACAGCAGGCTAACTTGCAGTCAAAAAGAGACATACAGTGGTGAGAGCTATCTAAGAAGTCAAAAAGATTATGAGGTAGAGGTATTCAAAAAATCACATAGGCTAGCAAGAATGGTAAAGGAACAGACAAGGTCAAAAAACAGGCACAGGAGAAAACACTGGCACTATCTGGCAATGCCTGTGGTGAAATGCTGGGCTTAAATAGACAGATTAGTGTGGCAGGCAACGAGACACAGGTGAGCACAATAATGAGTATGTGGAAAACCATAGGGGATAATAAAAAAACAAAAGCACATGATACCAGAAAACAAAAACTATCTAGCAGAAGTGCTAACACATTTAGATTTCCTTTCCATTCTGTACAGTCATGACTGCCCCCTCCACTCCCCTACCCCACCACATTTTCCCACTTGTCTTGTCTTCCTATTCATCTAATGCCATTTTTCCACAATCAGTGCAGAGTTACATTTTGCCAAGAGCTGAAAACAAGCACTGCCAACATCATTGTTCCACATTTATCTGTCTCTCTCTTTTCTCTGTCACTCAAACTATTTTAGGAGGGGCACAGTCCCAACCAAACTGCACCCAATCTAGATTTGATTTGCAATTGTTCTACACACTGTCTGACATTTTATTCACAGCAGCAGCTCAGGTTATTCTGAATCCCATGACCTGATCTTGGCTCCTCGTCCTAACCAGTGTACCTCTGCTGTCAACAACTCAGCAATAAACTTGTTGTGTGTATGGATTTCAAGGAAGAAAACAACTTTTGTTGGCAGGGAGCAAAGGTGAAAAAAAAAAGATAAATGTCAAATCAAATTAAGGGGTGTACTATCTCACATTAGGATGCTGATATCTTCTTTATATATCAGATCTGGGCATAAAAAAAACAACATAAAAAAACAGCATTCTCTTTATTTGTCTTTGAAACCAGACCAGGGTCAGCTTTAATGATTTTCAATGTTAATCTGACTGATACTTCTCAGCACTTCTCTTCTTCTTTAAAGTTGACAAGGATTCCAGAGGTTTAAGTAGCTTTCCAATCTGAAAGATGACTTATCCTAAAAGCCACTGATACCATATGCATATCTTTGGAGGAGTCTTTTCTTGCAATCCTTTGCTTGATCTTGTGAAATTCAGTTTGGAAAAAAAAAAAAAAAAAAAAAAGAGCTGCGCTGCAACCGAAAGTCGAGAGGCAATAATTGAAAGAGAGACACTCATGTAAATAATAGAAAGTGAGATAAAAGTAAAAAAATGCACTAAATCCCAAGATGACTAATTATTTTCAACGAGAGCTCAGTGTTAAACATGGAACAGGCATGCAATTTGTATGCATGTCTACAGGCACCCCGAATCAACACGATAATAAGCCAAAATGCAACACGCCTGCCAAGGATTCCAAGATATATTTCAGCAATATTCAGGAAGCAGCAATGATCCACCATCTCCCTCTTCATCATGTAGCATTTGTTAAACATAATGTGCATCTCTATCCTTAGGCACACAATTAAATGTATCAGTTGAGTAACTACTGAACATTAATCGAGCTCTGAACACTGTAATTAATCTTGGGCTGAGGAAAAATGATGGGAAGAAAGAGAGAGACAGATAATGGCCTTGTTTGTGACCTCCACCGACATTTAATTACAAACAAAATCTTTTGACAATACTGTCTGTCCTACTTCTCACTGGTCCCTGACATTTTTCGAAATCTTATGGATTTAGATAAATGCCTTCGAGCACTTTTCAAAAGGTTGTGCAGACAACAGAGTGGATCATCGTGCCTTTCTTCTCTCTCTGCAGGATATATTCACCTCCTGGTGCATCTGCGAGGCCACCAAGATTGTGGGTGTCTCTTCGCCCCTCTTATGAACTCTTCTCCTCTCTTCCATCTGGGTGAGGGTTTTTCAGCTTCAACTACCAGGCATTGGAGTAGTCTGGCTGTCTTGCAAACATCATATTGCCCCTATTCATCATTTTCCCTACCCGGCTCTGATCTGTACCACTTCCCACACCACCCCAATTTGTAGACAATTAAAAGCCACAGGAAAAAAATGGTATGAGGAGATACTTTCATATATATTAATGCCTAAAATGTGTACAATAACTAGTTGATATACTCTCACTCACTCAGTCAGTCAGTCAGTCAGTTACTCACTCACCCGTTTTCTGAATTGCTTAATTCTATAAGGGTTGCGGTGAGGCTGGAGCCTATCTCAGCCAACACTGGGCGAAGGTAGGGTACACTCTGGACAGCTCGCCAAACCATCACAGGGCAACACACACAATTGTACACACACACTCACAACTAAAGTCTATCTGGAACAGCAAATTAGCCTAATATGCGGGACTGCGGGAGGAAACCGGAGTACCCGGAGAAAACCCATGCAGGCACAGGAGAACATGCAAACTCCAAACTGTAAAGCAACTTCTTCAAATATGAAGCCAAGGTTCAACCGGAAAATGGTGGCTTGCTCCCTCTAAATCGGGGATGAGTCTTTGTCTCAAGCAGAGGAATTCAAGTAATTTCAGATGATGTTGATGACTTATAGGAGAAGGGAGCGGGAGATGGGCAGCTGGATCTGTGCTGTATCGGCAGTAAAGAGGGCACTGCGCCAGTCTGTTATGGTGAGGAGGGGTGGAGCTGAAAGGCAAAGCTTTTGTTTTACCAGTACATCTACATTCTAACCCTCACCTCTGGTCATGAGATTTGGGTAGTGACTGAAATAATAAGATCGCAGATACAAGTGGCCGAAATGAGGTTCCTTCGGAGGGTGTCTGTGCTCAGACATCTGGGTGAAACTCAGAGTACAGCCTCTGCTCCTCGACATCAAACCTCGAGTCAGTTGAGGTGGTTCGGTCATCTGATTGGAATGCCTCCTTTTTGCCTACCTTTAGAGGTGTTCCAGGGCATGTTCAACTGACAGAAAGAACCAGAACTTGCTGAAGAGATTATATCTCTTGTCTGGTCTCGAAATCCTTGGGAACCCCCAGAAGGAGCTGGACAGTGTCACTGGGGAAAGGAATGCCTGGATTTCACTCCTAGACTCCTAGAAGTTAAGGAAAATTATATATTTTTTAAGTAAAGCCATTTTATATTAATACGGTGGATTTATTAAACACCTCATTTTTTTTAAAGATAAAAATAAAGCTTTTCTTGATTTGCCTTGACTTGAAAGAGCATCCCAGATGTGAGAGAGGCTAGAAAAACTCTAAAATGACCATGTTAAAATAAACAGGTGTAGAAAAATAAGCACAAACAGTTGAATATATATTAATTGAATATATATGTTAACGTCGAGGAGTACAGCTTTAAACATAATTCCCTTTTGAATTTAGGGTGATTTGTGCTGGAATATATTAATCCTGGTGCATATATAGTTTCTCGATGCATGGGCAATGATTTTATTCTAAGCTATGACACCTCCAACTCAAATCTGTCAATAAATGGCATGAATGCATCAAAATCCTATACTTGAACTTGATGACTTGGGCTGTGATTACATCATCATTCTGAGACTCATTTTTCAAGAACTTATTGGCTTAAGATTTTGCACACAGAAAAAAATGATGTAGAGTTTTGAATAAGATTAACTTTTAACAAGTGCTGTTTTCTCCTTTAAAAGCATTACTGAGCTGAACTAATACAAGCAATGAGACAGTTTTCATTGAAGGGCAGCAATAGGTCATTTACTACTTTAACCAATACTGTTGCAAGCCAAAAGACAGAACGTATGTGATTTCTTTTTGGGAATGCCATGGGAAAGCTTCTTGAACTTTACCTTAATTTTGATATCGTATTTGGATCATGGTTTCGGATATTGCGCAAAAATAAATAAATAATTAGATAAAGTAAAGTTGAACAGTGTTCCTATGCCCTGTTAAACTATAATTTGCATCACTGAATATGCTAACGCTAATTCTGAACACTGATGTGACACACCCCCAGACCCTGATAGCACTCTACACTCTTATCAACTCCTCATCAAATCTTATCCATTCGATATTATGGAAAACTGCATAAAAATGTGCAGCATATGATGTACAGCCTGAATATGGGGAATGACTTCAAATTACATGGCTCAATGATAATTTTTGCAAAGAATAATTTTGTGACAGATAAGTGTCTTCTTGTCAGCCTCAATCACATCTGCGCATTCAGAAATTGCTCATCATTCACGGCTAAATTTTTTATTCTTATTATGGATTCACAGCTAATTTCATTAATAACTAAAATGCCTGCAATTAGTCTTCACTGCAACCAGGAACATTTTCAGTGCTATTATCCAAATCTAGTCTCTTTCTTTTTCTAAATCTTTTTTTCTTTCTCTCACAATGCCCTTTGTGAAAACATTATTGTCTCATTCACTGTTTTATGTGTTTGCTGTGTTTACAATAAAATTTTATATGGACATTTCACACTACAAAGGTTCACAGACACTGACTCAATATGAAGGCATTCATGCAAGACTTAATATGGACGCATTCATGCAAGTTCCTCTCAATTTCACTTCTTTTACCAGTCTGCCTTTATTGTTTATAAAAAAAAAAACACATAACACGCACATGCTAGCTGGATAAATTGATAACCCCATCCAACTTACTGTATATGTAAAGTGTGCTCAGCATTCAGCTTCTTAATTCATTATTTTATCTTCACATATGGGGCAGTGGTGGCTTTGTGGTAGGGTGCTGGCTTACTGATCCGAAGGTCGGGGGTTGAAGCCCCACTATTACCGAGTTGTCACTGCTGTCCCCCCAGTGCAGCTAACTGGGTTATCAAAGGCCAGCCATGTCTCTCACTGTCTGTGG
>JAQMYF010000001.1:8351588-8366156 GCA_030014195.1 Neosilurus mollespiculum
TATAGTATTGGGTTTAAGTTTAGACTGGTTTGGGACTTAAATAAAAAGTTCAAAGTAAAAATGAACATTCATCACTCACTCATTTGCAGAACCGCTTAATCCTGATAGGGTTGTGGGGAGGCTGGCTAACACTGCACAAAGGCGGGGTACACCCTGAACAGACACACCCATTCACATTCACACTCACTTGCACTCACACCTAGGGTCAATTTGGAACAGCCAGCTAGATTAGTGTGCATGTCTTTGGACTGTGGGTACACCCTGAACAACTCGCCAGACCATCACAGGGCAACACATAACTATTCATACTCACACTTAGACCTACGGGCAATTTGGAACAACCAGTTGGCCTAATGTGCAAGCCTTTGTTTTGTGAGGGGAACATGCGTACCATTATACCACCATGCGGTCCAGAGTGAACCCTAATCATGCGCTTTGCTTTAGTGCTTGAATATGTCTGAGGTACAGCTTTGAAAACCCAGCTGGGACATTCAGTTTGAACTGGTTAGCTACCAAAACAGATGCGGAGCTGGTTAAGCTGATATATCTCCAGCAGCTTGTACAGTAAGAGCAGGTAGAAAAGAAATTATTTCCTAATGGCTGCTGCTGTTAGGAAGATCAACTAGTGTTTTTGCAGCTGGTAGGTTGACAAACCAGGCTGGATATTTTTACAGGGAAGAATTTTAGCATCATCAACTTATAATCACATGAACACTCAATATTAATTTTGGCCTTTCACTAAAGCCCGCCGTGTAATGCATGCTGAAATACTTTTGGCCTTTCTCTAAAACCCACCTATTAATGAAGGAATGTGCCAGAAACCACAAGTAAAGGAATGCATTGAACAGACATATTTAAAAAAAAATCATTATGTACTTGGCTTGTGGCTCTTGTACTTTTTCATTTAATGCTTTCGGTAGAAAATTATCTTCGTATTACTTGAAGGACAGCGTCAAAGTCATGCTACCTCTGAAAAATGAAGGATCGTTTGGAGCTCTGCTGCAGTTATCAGTCCATCCCAGTGTGTTTGTCTGGTCTCCACATTCCCTCCATCTGATTTACATATTGATAGACTCCTTACAACAAGAACTTCTTTGAACTTTGAAGAAAGGGTTTAGGCCTTTTTTTTTTGAGGGACATGAATTAATTTAAAATCTCATTTCTTACTCCAATTCCACACCACTAGTTCCGCGGCCCTTGCGGAATGTAGCCTGAATTGGTGTGAAGTAAGGTTATAATGCAAATACTTAACAACAGGTCAATTATGACAGTTGAATATATTTGATGAGAAGAAAGAAATATAACCGCACAGGAAATAGTTGAAAGGCATTTGTATAAAAAAAAAATGAGAGAGAGAGAGATGTGATTAAGTTGGTGGAATTGCACTGTGAGCTGAACTCATCAGGAACTTGATCAGGGAATGAGATCTGCTTTGTTGTTCAAACTCACTAAAATTCACTCACTGTCCACCAACAGGAAATTTCCAGAGTGATTGATTGATCGAGCTGGAGCTCAGACATTCAGCTCGACTTATTCTGATAAAGTTTAACTCCACTCATACTCCCACTGCACCTATTTTAGGGGAAATACTGCATATTTCAGAGGCAAGACAACACAATAGAGAACTTATAAAAATGATTACTGTAAGCATGCACTATATACTATCGACTTAACACATCCAGAAATGAATATAGGTGTGTAATAAGACGTGCCAGAACACAGAAGGAACACCCTGCATTACTTGGCTTGTGCCTCAGAACCCACAGCAAAAAGGTCCTGGGTCCGATTCCTAGCCTCGGGATTTCCTGTGCTGAGTATGCATGTACTCACTGTGCTGGCATGGGTTTCCTCTGGGTACACCAGTTTCCTCCCACAGTCCAAAGACAAGAACAAAAGGTTAATTTGCTGTTCCAAATTGACCCTAGGTGTGAGTGTGAATGGCTGTGTGTGTGTTGCCCTGCGATGGCCTGGCGAGCAGTTTAGGGTGTATCCTGCCTTCACCAAGTGTCGGCTGAGATAGGCTCCATCCACCCTGCGACCCTGATAGGATTAAACGGTTTGGTCAGTGAGTGAGTGATGATGGACTGTCCTTCCAGATTTCATGCCAGAAGTTGTGGTGCTAGGAGATAGCCGAATGTTTTGTCCCCATTTGACAGGTCAGAGCAGTTGGTTGGGTCTTGTGATCCACCAGGAGGAGTTAGAATCTGCGCTCAGGGATAGACATGCCTGGGTCTCATCCAGCTGTAACCACAATCCCCACCAGGTACATTGAAGGGAAATCAGTGAATGAATGAAGGCAAACATCACAGAATCAGTACATAAAGAACTTTAATAAAAATATAATAAAATATTTGATAAAGAATTCAAAGATCAGCCAGAACCTGCTTTCCACAAATAGGCCCTTATTTTTGCTGTCCGCCAAATTACTTTATTATTATTATTATTTTTTTTTGTCTTTGTTCAGTTTAATAATTTGAGATTTTGATGGGTATTTGCACACTGTCTAGTCTAAGTCTAGCTCTGAAACAAACACATTATCCATGCCTAGGTTTCCTAAAGCACATTATCTCTTCATCGCTGTTATAATTCTAACTTACTGTTGTCAGTTTGGACACCAGCACATCTCCTTTTGTACTGTATTTTACAATCTGTATAATGTATATCATGCTGTATCAATCCTTTTCTTTTGGCTTGCAGCACAATGAGGCCAAATCTGCCTTGGGTTAACTGAAAAGATGATGAAACTCTTCTTGAACTTTACTTTTGTTTTATACCCTAGTTCCTTGGCACACACACACACACACACACACACACACACACACATCATATAAAACATTTTTTAAACCTGAGCCTACTGGCTCATCAGGCCAAAGCTTATCCCCAATTTCTGTAGCGTGAAGCAGGTTACCTTCCCAGTAACTGGAACCCATTTATACTGCTGGGTGGACAGAAGCACACTTGTGCTCAAGGCTTTGGCCAGGGGTCCTAGCACAGTAGGAGGGTAACTGGGATTTGAACCCGCAACCTCTACAGAGCTTTACAAGGATGGTCGGGTCAGCACAATGCATCACCAGGTCTGAACTTCCAGCCATCCAAGACCTCTACACACAGCGCTGTAGGAGGAAAGCCTAGCGGATACTCTCTGATCCCAGCCACCCCAGCCACACATTCTTTACGTTCCTGCCATCATGCAGACAGAACAGAAGCATCCGGACTTGCAGCAGCAGATTCAGGGACAGTTTCTACTCACAAGCCATCAGGCTACTGAACTGCTGAAATACCGGACAACTTGCACACAACATTTTGCACACTCATTGTACACACTGTACATGCACACACCACTACCTCTGCACTACAGCCACTTCATTATTTCTCTCAAGTATTTTGTATTTATCCTTTTGTATACATATTTTCCACTTTTTTGTAGCCTTTTTTTATTTCTTTATGTATATCGTTTTTATTTTTTGCTTTATATTTTATATAAATGTTTCTTTTTGTGCAGTACTTGTTTCTTGCGTGCAATATTTGTTTGTTATGTGCAATATTGAGGAGGATCTGAGTCTAAGAATTTCATTGCCGGTAGTGATGTTCCATTGTTACCTGTATATGAAGACAAAACTTGAAAATGAGCCCAGCACCCTAACCACGGCACCACTGCCCCCCCCCCCCCCCACACACACACACACACACACACGCACACAAATTCTGTCGTAGCCAGCATTACCACTTTCAGCAGTTTGTGCTACAGTAGCTCATCTGTGGGATCAGATCATACTAGCCTTTGCTTCCCACATGCATCAAGTGTCTTGAGCTTCCCACATGCATCATGTGTCTTGAGCACTCATGACTCTTTTACCAGTTCACTTGTTGTCCTTCCTTGAATAGACCCAGTCTTTTAACCATAACAGTGCGGCCCTTGTTAAAGTCACTCAGATCCTTATGGTTGCTCATTTTTCTTGCTTTCAACACACCAACTTCGAGAGCTGATGTCCTCTCTGCCATTTGCAGAACCGCTTAATCCTCCTAGGGTCGCGGAGAGGCTGGCACCGATCTCAGCTGACACTGGGTGAAGGCAGGGTACTCCCTGATCAGCTCACCAGAGCATCACAGAAATCTTATTTAATGAGGAAAAATATAGAAACCACTGCTGTGGTTATTACTATCCTCTTGCAAGTATAAGAATTACCATAAATTTCATTGGAATAGAATAAAATCCTATATACATACACAGTGCTTCACAAGTTTATTAGACCACCTGTCAAAAATGAAAGCAATACATTCCTGCCATTCATTCCTTTGCTGAGCAGTTTAATCCTACTAGGGTCATAGGGACGCCGAAGCCTATCTCAGCTGACTTTGCATGAGGGCTGGGTACACACTGAACATCCCGCCAGTCCATCGCACCGCCCAACACACACACAGTCATTCAAGCACGCCATGGAAGAAACAAAACAAAAGTGGCAAAACTGGTCATACCCTAGATAACTGAACACAGGAATAAACATCTTGGCATACGTTGGCAGGAACACACAGACACAATACCTAGTGATGAGTCCTTTAATACAGTAGGAGTGACTGCAGGTGAGTAGCGAGAGGTGTGATCCATGTCATGTGACGTGGGTCAGAAGTCAGGTGACTGAGATTGGTGATATTGTATTTAATGATTTATAAGATGTTTTTCTTCTTCTGCCAATTATTCACTGTGAGACTAAAAATAAAATTACAGAGAGGTGTAGTGGTTAGCATGTCCACCTTACAGCAAGAAGGTCCTGGGTTCTATCCTGGGCGCGAGCATTTCTGTGTTCCACGTGTCTGTGTGGGTTTCCGCCGGGTTTCCTCCCACAGTCCAAAAACATGTACATTAGGCTAATTGGCTGTTCCAAATTGCCCCTAGGTGTTAGTGTGAATTTGAATGCTTGTGTGGGTTGCCCTGTGGTGGCCTGATGAGCTGTTTAGTGTACCATGCCTACGCCCAGTGTCGGCTGAGATAGGTGCCAGCCTCCCCGTGACCCTAATAGGATTAATTGGTTCAGCAAATGAATGAGGATGAATGCATAAGTACCAAAGAGGCTACACATAATCACGACTAATTTTACTTTAAACAATGCAGACCATACTGTACGTTGTCGCTACGCCTGTTATGGCAGGTGTGTGCTTTGATGTTTCACATAGGCTAAACCTAATTATGCAAAATGTCTCCTATTCTATGTGTTGCCTAGAACACCCATTAAAGGAGCCAAATGAGCTGCACCTTGATTGTAATTAATTGATTAATGGCTTGGAGGGGTGTATGGAAATCAGCCTCATGCTAGTTCAGGCATGGAGCGGTAAGAATGATTACTCAGCATGCGAGCTTACTAATCTAACCCCTTTACATTGTCAACTGGTATACTGTGAGTAATTGTTCTTCTCATGCACCAGAGCTGTTTGGGGCGTATGCATGGTGACACTGAATAAATGCATGAAGCTCTCTTGAAACTAAATAGTTCATGGGTCAGGATTCAAGGATATATTAATACAGACTTTTATTACTTTGCTGCATGTCCCTCAGGGAAGACATGCAGCAGAAGTGGGAGCTCCTGGTATGATATTACTCATAAATGTTTATGTCCAGGCAATATAATTCCTCCTGGCTGGATGCATCATTTGAAAAATGTATATAATATCTGCGCATTAGGCCACTCTGTTCCCGACTAGGGGCTCCTTTGGTGCTTAATATGGCTCTCAGAGTCCCAGAAGAAAAAAAAAAAAAAGAAAAAAAAAAAGGAAAAACTTTCCCTGTAGTGGAGAATAAATAAATAAATAAAAGACCTCTCTGTGTGTTTGGTTTTATTCGTCATGATCTTGGTGGAAAAGTTTCGTTAATCTAAACCAGTGTGGGCTTGGCCCCCTGGAGTATTCTCCGAACTCAAAGGATGTGGATCATGGATATAAGAGAGCTACAATATAGGCACACAGTGTATCACCTGAGATCTCATTAAAATTTTGAAGAGTCTAAGCCTGGAAGGCATGATGGATTACACATGGAACATGAAAGTAGAACTTTGCTCTGACGCCAAGGCATTACTAAGACGTTGCAACACTGCAATTACACAAACTTAGAGCAGAAGAATGATCCTTCCACCCACCAGCACCTTAAACTGCATATACAAAAACACGGCCAGAGCTTGGGGTGTCGGCAGAGTTGTCCGACCCACCCCACACCATGTAAAAGTCCACAATTCTACACCAACTCCTCTCTGCATGACTATTAAAAAAGATCCTAGACATAACCTGATTATCTTCTTTCTCTCAGCAGGTTATAGAAAAACACATAACACCTGCACACATCACCATGATGACTGTAGACACTTTGACAGCACAGTTGTCCGCTAACGCTCGTGTTCGCCAGTTAGTGGACATTGTGGGTTGTAAAGTGGAAGTGTAGAGGGAACTAGAGATGCATTTTCGCAAGCGAAGTCCAAGCTTGTTTGTTTGCAGATAGGAATGGCTCAGGAGGAAGGGATGTATGTGTTGGGTAGGTTGTTTAGAGCTATGAAATAAAGTTTGTTTTCTCCCTGATGAAGCTTGACCGAGTCTGAGCACTTTAATTTTAAACAATATTCAATTTAAAGGGGGAAAAGACGATGAGAAAACAAGTGCATCTCTAAAAAAACAAAAAACCAAGCAAAAAAAAAAAAAAAACCTCCCAAAACAAACAAACCCCGAGACATCTCGAAAATTGCTGGAGAAGCATAGAGGGAGAAGTGGTTTCTCACTCTTTTACTCATTTTCCAAACAGATTAATCCGATTAGAGTCAGGGGGAGGCTGAAGCCTACCTCAGCCGGTACTGGGCAAAGACAGGGTTCAACTACTAAATAGCTTGCCAGGCCATCACAGGGCAACACACAAACATTCACACTCACACCTAGGGTCAATTTGAAACAGCCAATTAGCCTAATGTGCATGTGGATTATGAGAGGAAATGCATGGGGAGGGCATGCAAGGGGAGGGCATGCAAGCACCACGCAGAAACACCCAAGCCCGGGACCCAGACCCAGGACCTTCCTGCCTCGAGGCAGTAGAAAAGAAATTGTCATTTTATAAACTGAATGAAAAGGATATCCTGATGAATTTGGTTTCAAGTCCTGGGCTTAGCGAGGGTGTCTCTGTGTGAGTTTCTGAGTTTCATGTTCTTCACATGCTTGTGTGCGTTTTCCCTGTGTTCTCCAGTTTTCTCTCACAGTCAAAAGACTAGGTTAATGGGCTGTCCACATTAACCCTAGATGTGAATGGTCCTGTTTGTGTTGGTCCTGCAAGCTGTTCAGGTCAGTTCACGTAGAGTCGGCTGAGATAGGGTTCAGCCTCCCAGCAACCCTAGTTGTATAAAGCAGTTCAGCAAATGAATAAACTGTGCATAAAATTAAAAAAGGGCACCTAACACAGCCTATTTGTAATTCAGCAGTGTTTGACAAATATGGAGACAAACTGCTTTTAGGAACGTTGGAAGTAAATACAGATGATAAAATTAACACCATCTGTAGTTTAATGACACAAAATATGGAAATAAGCTTTGGACTGTGGCTGTGCAGAACCAAAACCTGAGACATAATATCAAATGTTAGAAGAGGTTTTTTGAACACTAAACATCTGTGTATTTTCCATACTAGATTAATTAACAGGAACTTTTCTAAGGAATAACACACAATCAATGGTTTTACATGAATATAATATACACCAGACTGGTGTAATATCCACACTGAAGTGTATCATAATAATATGATGGCACAATGCCAATGTAATAATTATAAATTTTAATAATAATAATAAAAATAATTGGGTGAAAAGCTCAGCAATCCAGCAGGAGCTCAGAATAGAACTGCTACTTCTCCGCGGTGAGAGGAGCCAGTTGAGGTGGCTCAGGGATCTGATTAGAATGCTTCCTGAACGCCTCCCTGGTGTGGTGTTTCGGGCATGTTTGACCGGGACTGGAGGGACTATGTCTCTCGGCTGGTCTGGGAAGGCCTCGGTGGCTCCCCAGAAGAGCTGGAGGAAGTGGTTGGGGAGAGGGATGTCTGGACCTCACTGCTTAGGCTGCTGCCACCGCGACCCGACCTCAAATCAAACAGAAGAAGATGACTGACTGACGATGACTAATTATAATAATAATAATAATAATAATAATAATAATAATAATAATGATAATGATGATGATGATGATGATGATGATGATGACGATGTTTCACTCCTTAATTATTATTTTGCTGAACTGCCTTTAGCTTTGATACAGTATACATTCATCATTCTGATAAACGTATTATTTATTTATTTAAAAGTAAAAAAATAAAAATGCATTGTCGCAACTTTAAATTTAGTCCAGAGTTGTATTGATTTTTGCGGATGTGAGAGTCAAATCATTTCTAAAAGTCTTCTCCAGCACGTCTCAAACACTTTCCCTCTGGTTAAGGTCAGTGCCAATTCTTGTGTAAAAATGATTCCTCATGTTCCCTGAGCAACTCTTTCTCTATTTTAGCCTGAATTTTCTATCTGTGACATCAGTGAAGGAAGCGTATATCGATGGGGTAACCTGGTCATTCAGTACATTCGGGTTATTAGCTGACTTCATTTTATTGCCCCTAACCTTGCTGAGCCTTGACCTGACCAACTACAGCAACCACAGGTCGTAGCATTGCCTCAGAGGCTTGTACACTGGTCAGTATGCATGATGGGTACATCACTTCATTCACTTCCTTTCTTACCGTGACCCACCCATTGCGCTAGAATAGGGTAAATCTGAAGTCATCAGATCACATGACCTCAAAGATAAAGAGTCTCATCTTTATGCTTCCGAAGCCCATCCATCCATTTCTTGAGGCACTTAATCCTGTAGGTGTCATGGGTGGAGCCCATCTCGATCAACTTCGGGCAAAAGTGGGTACACCCAGAACAGCTCGCCTGTCCATCACAGGGCTGACATACATACAACCATTCACACTTACACCCACACCTAGGGGCGATTTGGAACTGCTAATTAGCCTAATGTGCATACCTTTGGACTGTGGGAGGAAACCGGCATACCCACAGGAAACCCATGCAAGCACTGGGAGAACATTCAAACTCCACACAGAAGAGCCCTAGCCTGGGACCCGAGCCTGGGACCCGAGCCTAGGACCTTCTTGCTGTGACACAGACATGCTAACTACTACGCCACCGTGCCACCTCATACTGAACTGCCATGATAGAAAGTTAATGAACACCCAGTGATCAGAATCGAGAATTCAACAGAATTCTGGTATAAAAATAAAATAAAAATGGAGATAACCACACAGTTATTTGTAAAATGGTCCTAAAGGAATTTGCATATTTATTCCCTTCTCACTATCCAAAAGAAGCAAAGCAAAATAGATCTTAGTCTGCACATTAATTGAGGTCCAGAACTTTTTCTGTGTGCGAATAAATGGAAATAAGCAAAGCTCATCTCAATCTGTTTGTATCTCTGCCTTGCATTCTGTGGTTTCTCTCAGGGCCTTTCAGAGGTTGTTTACTTTCTCTTCAGTGGATAAAAGAACTGAAGAGGGAAAAAAAAAATATGTCAGTGCTGCTTTAAATCAAAAACATATCCAGATGAAACATTAACATCATAAGTGCATTGGTGCACTGGTTTTCTGTGTGTGAAATTCAAAATGTAGAGTACTTTGTGAATAGCTCTACAAATAAGTGTGTGTGTGTGTGTGTGTGTGTGTGTGTGTGTGTGTGTGTGTGTGTGTCTGTGTGTGCGTGTGCGTGTGGAGCAAGATACTTCTCTGACTGCAGTCTGTTTCTTTCTGATGTATTTCAGTGCACATCCAATCAGAAGTTAATCAGGGCAGGTAAATCCGCATAAAGGGATTAAAGGGGGTCGTTGGTTACCCGTAAGATGTTAAATACAATCAACTGTACACTGAACAAAAGCAAATCAAAGGAAAAAAAATAATTTCCATTAGTCATGTGATAAATAAATGTAGCTTAAAATGGAAAGAGTTTCAATAGAAACATTTCAGCACAAGGTGGAATTGAATGATCCAAGGTCCTGGAGCGCCATGTGATGCTGCTTCTGTCTCAAAGATATCAACAGAAATCATATCAGAAAAGCCTGAGCCTTAAATCTAAGGTCTCTTCTTTCCTGCTGATACTCATGCTTTTTTAAACCGCTTCATTACGGTCGCTGTGTACCTCAGGAGGATGGCTGAGAAGAACATTGATTTTAAGGGATTTTTCAACTCTACATCATTGTCTGCTAACATCAAAGGTCTGATGAACTAATGGATTATGTGTATAAGTGTGTAGGGACTGAAAAAAAAAATCCTACACTCACGTTAGAGGATGATTGGTTCAGAGATTTCTGTAGTTCTGAAATGCAGATATTTGTATATTCATTGGCTAAACTGGGCGGCACCGTGGCCTAGTGGGGCAAGGATCACTGGAGGAGTAGTATCTTTCTAGCTGGCCTGTGTCAGATTGGTATCCCCATACCCAGAAGCATACGCAACTTATGGCCCACCCTTCCATCTGTAGCAACACCATCTAGCCTCTTACATGCTGAAGACCGTACACAGGCAGTGGTGGTCTGGTGGTAGGGTGCTGGTTTACCGATCCAAAGGTCCGGAGTTCAAACCCCACTATCACCAGGTTGTCACTGCTGTCCCCCCCAGTGCAGCTAACTGGGTCATCAAAGGCCAGCCATGTCTCTCACTATCTGTGGTGAGAAGCATGTAAAAGAACCATTGCTGCCATTTGTAAAGAGTAGGCCATTGGGTTGCTGTCAGTGTGTTTTTGCCCTGCCTGGCAAGCTGTCCACGTTGTACCCCGCCCTTGCCCAGAGTTGGCGGACATGGGCGCCATCCTTCCCACAACCCTAATTAGGATTAAGAAAATGAATGAATAAATGAATGAATGAAGATCGTCCACAGTGGCTCCAAGCGCCGCCCCCAGTTTTGTGGAATGTGGTGAATCCAGGGGAGCATACCCCGAAAAAAAAAGTGCCCCGGTAGGGCATGCATATAGCTACTGACAAGCATTCTATCTACCAGTGGTAAGCTTGTACGCCTCTCAGCAAGTAGGTCCTGGGTTCAGTTCCTGGTCTCTGTGTGCAGTTTGCATGTTCTCCTCATGCTTGCACGAGTTTCCTCTGTGTACTTCAGTTTCCTTCCACAGTCCAAAGACATGCACATTAGGCTAATTGACTGTTTCACATTGCCCCTAGTTGTGAGTGTGAGCGTGAATAGTTGTGTGTGTGTGTTGCTCTGCAATGATCTGGCGAGCTGTTCAGGGTGTACCCCACCTTCGCCCTGTCTAAGCTGATATAGGCACCGGCCTCCCTGTGACCCAAGTAGGATTATAACAAATGAGTGAGTGAGTGACCGAGTAATCCACTTTATCCTGCTCAGGTTGCAGGGAGGATGGATCCCTATTTCCACCACCTCTGGAAACGTGGCCAGTCCATGGCAAGACACACACAAGACTATTTACACTCACATCTAGGGACAATTAGGAAGCTAATGCCAGTTAACCTAATGTGCATGTCTTTTGCACTGTGGGAGGAAACCAGAGTACCCAGCAGAAAGCCATGCAAGCACAGGGAGAACCTGAAAACTCCACATAGACATGCCCAATCCTGGGACTCAAACCTGGGAGCTTCTTGTTGTGAAGCGGCTGTGCTAACCACTATGCCACCATGCCTCCCGAACCCAAGACCTTCTTGCTGTGAGGCAGACATGTTAACCACTACCGTGCCCTCCTTCAACTGAATTGTTAGTACCAAAATCTGTAGTTTATTATTTATAATAGATGCAGTAGTGTTAGTAAAAGGAACGTGAAGCGAGAAACAGCAACTCACATTCATAACCACGAGGGATCTTAGCATAATCCATCATGGAGATCACATTAATCACTGGACATCTGTGAGTTCGCTTGCACACCAAAAACAGTCCTCCTGTTTTTGTCCATTAGTCAGATTTAACCAAAAAAAAAAAAAAAAAAACCCTCCATTATGCAGTGCTCAAAACCCATTACAACACTTTAACACCAAGGCTGATATTCAATCATCTCCTGATGAATACATGAGCATGAATATTACATCCAGAATGGATTAATGGAATAGCAGTTTTTGAACATTACTGCATATACGCTATGCTATCTTCCACATTAGCTGGGGTTAGTGCAGCATTCCGATTTCTGAAATGTTCTTGGTTTTGAGAATGACAAAAACAGATGTGACATAGTTGTGAGTGAGAAAGATAAAAATGATAATTATAATTCAACAGAACAGGACAGGACGCAATCCCGATGTGAAAAATAAGAACAAGATGAGAAGTAGGAAAGTTAAGGATTAAGTTAGTGTGGGCTTGAACAATTTGTGATGTGCCAGGATCTGGTCTAATCCCAGAAACTGGTTTTAGTTCATTCCTGCTGGGAGAAACGCAGATAAATGGACATCAGGAAATGCAGTGTTCAGGAAATGCAAGTGTTCCTGAAGTGTTGTGACTGCAGAGCTCAAGGGTTGAAAGAGGGATGGTGTAGTAGGTGTGTAAGGGGTGGTGGGGGGTCAGCTTGTCAGGTTTTAGTGCAAGTGTAATTGCAAGAGTGAACATGTGTTCACAGCAGATAACGTGGTGCACAGTGCAAGAGGGTTTGCCTACAGCTGCTCACAGACCATCACTGATTGACATCCAGCATACCCATGTCCATAACTCATCAGGACACCGAGAGGGCAAGAGAGAGACACGGGAGAGGCTTGGATAATTTAACCAAGAGCCGAAGATTATCCGCAGGCATTAAAGAAATTAGCAGTGAATCCAATTAATATAGGAGTGAGAGAGTAGGAGTGACAGAATGGAAATTTATTGGGGGGATGGGGAGGAGATGATAGACCAAGAGAGATAGAAAGAGAAAAAGGAATGTGTGTTCTCATATAGCTGTAACCCTTTTATTATTATTAACACCTGTTGCCAGATGTGCATATACAAAGAGGCACAACATGCACATCTGTGTAGACCATTAACATCCATTTTATAAAGTGTAAAGCTCATCACACAAACCCTCCCGGGGAGCTGTGTGAGGCACAATTCGAGATATAAAAGCTGTTGTACGACGGGGAATTGGTTAACTACCAAGAGTTGTAAAAAGCTTATGACTAAAGAAGTATTTGAATTTGCATACTTCCGTTGGTGGACTTCTATGCAGTACACTATACATTATGTACAACCCCAATTCCAAAAACCTTGTGATGCTGTGTAAAATGTAAATGAATCCAGAATACAATGATCTGCAAACCTCTTAAACCCTTATTTTATTTATGATTAAACATAAAAAGGACGGTGTAGTTAGTGGCCTAGTGGTTAGCACATCCACCTCACAACAAGTTTCTGTGCAGAGTTTGCATGTTCACCCCATGCTTTATGGGTTTCCTCTGGGTACTCCAGTTTCCTCCCACAGTCCAAAGACATGCACATTAGGCTAACTGACTGTTCCATATTGTCCCTAGGTGTGAGTGTAAGTAAGAATGGTTGTGTGGGTGCTTCCCTGCGATGGACTGGTGAGCTGTTCAGGGTGTACCCCGCCTTTACCCAGTGTTGGCTTCAATAGGCACCAGTCTCCCCATGACCCTAGTAGAATTAAGTGGTTTGGCAAATGAGCGGTTTGGCAAATGAATGCTTTAAGTTGTATCCTGGATTTCTTCTCTACTGGTAAGGTAGGATTCTAACTTTTGTATTACTGTCTACTATATTCAGTTGGACTTAGTTGTTGTCACTAATAGTTTCAAGTATAGAATTCTTAGCTGCTCCTGTAGTCTTGCTGTGGTGCTTAATCAGCAGGAGTTTTGGGCTTCCTTAAGGCGTGAATTGGGGGCAGGACCCAGAAAATATATATTGAAGGTATCCCCGCGTCAGTTTTCAGTGTGCTTTAAGTTGTATTCTGGATTTCTTCTCTACTGGTAAGGTAGGATTCTAACTTTTGTATTACTGTCAATTTATTTCAGTTGGACTTAGTTGTTGTCACTATTAGTTTTAAGTATAAAATTCTTAGCTGCTTCTGTAGTCTTGTTGTGATGCTTAATCAGCAGTAGTTTCGGGCTTCCTTAAGGCAGGAATTGGGGGCAGGACCCAGAAAGTATATTTTGAAGGTATCACCCACTACAAACGCTTGCTGTCAAAAAGGCTGATTTCATCTCTTCCATTGCTTCTCACTACTCTCTCACCACATGGTTTCCTTTACTATCACCTGTTCTACCTAACACCAGCTTTCAGTTTTCTTCCCCCACTCGGTAAAACCTCCACACTGTATCTCCTTCATCTGTTGCTTCCTGTACTTTATCTCAGCTTCCTGACCCTGTCTTCTTTTCTTCTATACCACAAGAATCTGCTGCTGACACTTACCTCTCTTCACTCTCTGGATCTATGGATCTCCTCTGCCCACTATCTACAAAATCCATGAAGATTTCTTGCCCTGCTCCTTGGCTCTCGGAGGTGCTGTGAAGCAATCGTAGACAACTCAGAGCAGCTGAGAGAAAGTGGAAGAAATCTCAACTTGAATCAGATCTGGCTTCCTAC
>JAQMYF010000001.1:8377156-8395121 GCA_030014195.1 Neosilurus mollespiculum
TCTCTCTCTCTCTCTCTCTCTCTCTCTCTCTCTCTCTCTCTCTCTATATATATATATATATATATATATATATAACATTTCTGATTTATTCCATTTTTCATTGCACTTAATTTTTAAGTAAAAAAAAAATGTTTCACATTATCTTTGCAGTATTTATTAAGAACATGGAGACTTTAGTCTGACTTCTGGTTATCTCTTACTTTTTGATTAAAAAATTCAATATTTATGTATTTTAAAAAAAACGGTATGAGAATGTCAGAAAAATTCTACTGAGACTATAATCAAAGCAATGTATTTATCATTAATTAGTTTTATGATAATTTACAAATGTCTTCATCTTCATCTTCTTCTGCTTGTTCCAGGGTTGGGTCGCGGGGGCAGCAGCCTAAGCAGTGAGGTCCAGACGTCCCTCTCCCCAGACATTTCCTCCAGCTTTTCCGGGAAACGCAAAGGCATTTCCAGACCAGCCGAGAGACATAGTCCCTCCAGCATGTTCTGGCTCGACCCCGGGGTCTCTACCCAGTTGGACATGCCCAAAACACCACACCAGGGAGGCGTTCGGAAGGCATTCTAATCTGGTGCCTGAGCCACCTCAACTGTCTCCTATCAACGCGGAGGAGCAGCAGTTCTACTCTGAGCTTCTCCCAGATGACGGGATCCCTATTTCTATCTCCTGTCCTATCTCCTCCGCTATCTCTAAGGGAGAGCCCTGCCACCCTGCGATGAAAGCTCATTTCAGCCACTTGTATACACGATCTTGTTCTTTCAGTCACTAGCCAAAGCTTGTGTCCATAGGTGAGGGTTGGAACGTAAATTCACTGGTAAATTGAGAGCTTAGCCTTCTGGCTCACCTCCCTCTTTAACATGACGAACTGGGACAGGCTCCGCTTTACAGCAGTGGCTGCACCGATCCAACTGTCGATCTGCCGCTCCATCCTTCCCTTACTCGTGAAAAAGACCCTGAGATACTTGAACTCCTCCACTTGGGACAGGACCTCATCCCAGACCTGGAGGGTGCATTCTACCAAGCTCCGTTTCCAGCAATACAGAGCCCGAACGGCCAGTAGCAACGAGTCTGGTATACCATATTCCCGGAGCACACCCCACAAGATAGCCCAAGGGACACAGTCAAAAGCCTTCTCCAAGTCCACAAAGCATATGTGGACAGTTTGGGCAAACTCTGTGATGGGCAGACCCCCTTCTGAACCCCCAGGCTCTTCCTCTTGAATGCAGTTAAATGCAGAATGACCAAATGCAGTTCGAGCAAAAGACAGTTGTATTGATTTGTATTTACACAATTTGAAGAGTGGCTTGAAAAGTCTATATAAAGGCTCAAAAATATCCACTATTGTTAGTCATGTGCATGTCATAATGCCCCATCTATCACAACTTCTCTGGCAATGGGTATGGTGGAGGCTGGGTTGAACTACAGTGAGGTAACGAGGCATATGGGATGTACACAGTCACATCAGAAACCTGATTACACATGAGAGGGTCAGTTGACGACAGGCCATGTCCAGTGCAAAAGAGAGTGATGACTCCCGAAAAGGATCACTTTGCCGTGCTGTATTACCGCAAATCACCGCCTGTATCAACGCAAATCACCGCCTGTATCAATGCAAATGGAGGCCGTACCCGATACTGTCTGTATTTATATGACTTTCATTTTGGCAGGTGCCATTTTGTTTTGTTGTTTTTGATGTGCATAATTTATTCTTGACACTTTTGTTTCTTGTTTTTTGGAGCCAACATGCTAAACAAATTATCCATATTACAAAAATCCAGCTTTGGGTACCAGAAGAAAAATTATGTAAAAAATTATGGTCTCAAAGTTTTTAATGACTGTCACTATACTAACAAATACAATATTTATTGTATTTTATGAATCAATCATTCATTTGTCAAACCGTTTAATCCTACTAGAGATGTGAGTAGGCTAATACCTATCTCAAATGATTCTGGGTGAAGGCGGGGTACACCCTGAACAAAGCCAGCACCCTGAACAGGGCAACACGCATGCAATCATTCATGCTTACACCTGGGGCAATTTGAAACAGCCACTTGTGCATGTCTTTGGATTGTAGAACGAAACGTGAGTACCTGGAGGAAACCCACACAAGCACAGGGAGAACAAGCAAACTCCACATTGAAACACCCTAGCCATGCATGGGACTCGAACCCAGAACCTTTTTGCTGTGAGGAGGAACTACAATGCCACCATGCTGCCCTGAATTTTTTGAAAGATTATGCTATTATATAATTCAAAACATAACAAATTTACACACTCATTCATGGGAACACTTTCCAACAAAATCTCTGTAATCATACCCTATTACACCCCCCCACCGACCACCACCACCACCTCCCACCACTCTGTAGCAGCATCTACTCCTGGTTTTCTACTTTTTTTTGAAGCTTCAGCACAAAAAGTGTGGTTAGTCCACAGCGTTTAAATACGATCCATGGCCTCATCCATCACCACTGTCTAATGCTGATTGTGTTCTCCATGTGATGTATGTCGGCATGTGCCTCCTGAGCACTCCAGTGCTGACATAGCCTGCTGATAATCTGGTCATTGCACCGGTGACATCCATCACCTCATGACTTCCATGAACCCATCTGGGATCAGATGTGATGTGAAGTGATGATTTATAAGGAGTATAAATAATCACAGGCATGCTGCATGACATAGAAGGATTTGGAGAGAAAAAGATATGTGTTGGATGGATGTCAGATGGAGAGCGATGAGCTGTATAGCAGAAATAATCCAGGTATTGCACTGGAGCACAATTAATAAAAAATATGGGATGCACTCTACAGTCCTGGTATATCATTTTTTTTTATCTGGTGTATGAATGATAGTGAGCACTGATGTCATGGTATTGGTGCCCCACAGCTGAGGACGAGTATATTGAGCCATCTCTTTGGAGATGCCACATACCTTCTAAAATCAGAAGCAAAGCTCTTTAATCCTGGTTTGATGTGGCCATTAAAGCCAAGATAAAAGCTGAATTAATTTCAAAAGAAATGACTCTATCTGGGGACATGTGCACTTTGGCTGTGGATTCATATTTCAATACATTTTCATTAGGAGCGAAATTGAAGGATTGAAAGGCAATTTTTCAGGGACTGATTGGCTTAAATCCTTGATGATGAAAGGACTGTTATGAGATGAGTTCCAGTCCTATAACGCACTAAACATCATTTTGTATCAAAAGTCAAGTTAACTAATTTATATTTTATAAGCTATCAAAGAAAATGTCTTTTTTATTATTATGATTTATTATTTTTTATTTTTTTAGTGTGACAACTAAAATAACAAAAACATCATCTGTGTTTAAACTAGAGTCATTATCCAAGAGGTTTGTTTTTGTAAAAAGTTATAAATTATTCAGCAGGTATGTTTCAACAGCAATAGAAGGGTTTTTTTTCTTATTTTTTTAATTTTGAGGCAATAAACAGAGCAACACAACACAGGCCTATTGCTGAAATCCATCCTCTACATGTTCGGGTCACAAAAGGTCACAAAGGGATATCACGGAGAGATAAGAAGCTAAAATGTTATTGCACACTTCCCAAAGTTTTGGTCTATTTACAAACATACTTTTGCTATTTTCCCCAGTGCAGCTAACTGGGTTATCAAATGCCGGCCATGTGTCTCACTGTCTGTGGTGAGGGGCATGTAAAAGAACCATTGCTGATTTTCATCAAGAATAGGCTGCATTGCCGTCAGCGTGTTTCTGCCCTGCGATGGCCTCGCGAGCTGTCCAGGGTGTAGTCTGCTTTCGCCCAGAGTCGGCTGAGATGGGCGCCAGCCTCCCTGCGACCATAATTAGGATTAAGAGGTTCAGAAAATGAACGAATGGACTTTTGCTATTTAAAAACATTGTGGTAACAATATGGTACATGTGAATCGATTCTTCATGCAACAATTATGTGCAGAAAATCGACGTTGTAACATTGTGTAACACTGGCTTAGTCCCGACTGTAATAACACTCATTAATTTATTTGCCGAACTGCTTAATCTAACTTCTAGGGTCATAAGGAGGTGGTGCTTATCTCAGCCGACACGGCATGAAAGCAGGGTACTGCCTGCTCACCTGACCATTACACACACACACACACACACACACACACACACGCACGCACACACACACACACACACACACACACACACACACACACACACACAACCAACCATTCGGGGGCAGCCGTAGCCTAATGGTTAGAGAAGTGACTTTGGGCCCGAAAGCAGCAGGAAAAATGTGTGGCGGTGGGGGGGAGTGAGCTGCACCTTCCCTTCCTCCACCCACATGGCTTAAGTGCCCTTGAGCAAGGCACCTAACCCCAAAATGCTCTCCGGGCACCCCAATGTGTGGCAGCGCATTGCTCTGAGTGTTTGTGTGCTCGCTGTTGCATGGGTTAAATGCAGAGGCAATAATTTCCCTTGCGGGATTCACACAGTATAGCAAAAAACAAAACAAACAAAAAAAAAACATTCACACTCACATCCACACCTACGGGCAATTAGGAACAGCTAATTAGCCTAATGTGAATGTCTTTGGACTGTGGGAGGAAACCGGAGTGCCTGGAAGAAACCCACCAAGCATGGAGAGAACATGCAAATGCCACAGAGAAACGATCGAGCCCAGGACTTGAACCCAGGATCTTCTTGCTGTAAGACAGATGTCCTAACCACTAGGCCACTGTGCTTAAAACGGTAAGTATGATAAGAACATAATATGAATGTATTTATATGACTTTAGTTAGCCAGAGAAACCTGTGAGAGTGTAGTCCTGAACCATTTTGCTGTTTTTCCTTTTTGTCTCTAATAGCAATCTCTGACCTTTAGCAGCTGGCTGTTGAGATGGGCCCTTTTCTAATAAATACTAGCTGTCAGTCTCCTTGCCTTGAAGGTGTACCACAGCATATTTTTTATTTGTCCTGTAAAATCTGTTGTTCCGCGTAAAGTGATCGATGCTTTCCCTCCTGGCTTTTAGTTAAAAGATGTCCCGAAGGCTGATCTTGTAAGACAAGAACATATTTTTCTCAGATCTCTGTGTCTGCCTTGCTCTCCAGAAGTCTGGTCTCACAGTTACATTTATAAGGCAGAACTACAGGAAAAGAAGAGAAACTGGCATTTATCAGAGCACGGATTGATCCAGAAGAAACAAAAACATAGAATTTCTCAAAGATAAAACTTATTCTGAAGAGCAAGTGATTGGAAAACATGGTTTCAGGCATGCAAAGTCAAAACTATTAGGCCAACTCAAGTCATATTAACACTCATTCACTCACGCTTTTGCTAAACCACTTAATCCTGTTGGGATTGTGGGGAGGCTAGAGCCGATCTCAGCTGACTCTGGACGAAGGCAGGGTACACCCTGAACCGTTCACGCTTACAATCACACCTAGGGGCAATTTGAAATAGGCTACACTGGCCTGATGTGCATGGCTTTGGACTGTGGGAGAAAACCGGACTACATGGTGGCTCAGTGGTTAAATCCTTCAGAGGATTACTGATCTGAAGGTCAAGGGTTCAAGCCCCAGTACCACCAAGTTGCCACTGTTGGGTCCCTTGAGCAAGACCCTTAAACCTAAATATACTCAGTTGAGTATAAAAATGATAACTGTAAGTCACTCTGGATAAAGGTGTCCGCCAAATGCCATAAATGTAAAATATAAATCTACGCAGAGGAATCCCTGCAAGCACAGGGAGAACATGCAAACTCCACACAGAAACATTCTCACCAAGCCCAGGACTCGAACCCAGAACCATCTTGTGTCATATGAACAGATATGGAAACTGATGTCAGGATTTAGGGTCAAGTTTGTACCTTTTCTTAATTAACTGATATGAAATAGAGTGATATAGAGGTATACATATTTATAGTAGTCAGAGATGAACTTACTTTTTACTTATTTATGGTGCGGCACACTGGCATAGTGCACTCCCACTTCAGAGCAAGAAGGTCCTGGAGTTGAGTCCTGTACTCGGCAAGGACATTTCTGGTGCCTGGTGAGTTTTGCTCAGGGTATTCTGGTTTCCTCCCACAGTCCAAAGATTTGAATGTCTGTGTTGCCCTGTGATGATCTGAAGAGCTGTTATATTAATTATAATATTATATATATATATATATATATATATGCTAGCATCAGTCAGGAATGCCATACAGCATAAATCCTGTTCAGGGAGTATTACATTTTTATACAACTGAGCAAGTGAGGGTTAAGGGCCGTGTTTAAGGGCCCACCAGTCACAGCTTGGTAATATTGAGGCCTGAACCACCAACCTTCAGATAAGCAACCCAGAGCCTTAACCACTGAGCCACCACTGAGTCCTTTAAGGATGGTTCAATGTGGCAATCCTTAACATGAACAGAAGAAGACGGGAAAAAAAAAGATTGTGATTTTAATTAATTATTAAATTATTTATGTGTTAGGTACACAGGAAACATCTCTCCAAGTTAAACTTGTATTTTATAACAGCTACAAAGAATTGCCTTCTCACCAGCAACTCTATTTCCCCTCTGTGTTGAAGACCTTCCCACAGCAACAAACATAAAGTTACAGCTCAACTCCAGACTGAAACAAAATGCTGACACTGAAATCTTCTTCGAAGGATGTTATATCTTCTCAGTGAAAATCTTCCCATAAAAATTAACATGAATTTCATGTGTTTTACCCCAATAAAAAAACCCTGTATAAGATGCTAGTACTGCAGAAACGATAATGTATTATAATGAACAGCTTAATACAGTACAAACCTGTGATTTAAATTACATCCTTATTCCTGTTAGGGCTGCTGTTACAGAAAATAAATCAACACATTCCGACTAATCAGAATTGAGAATTTAATAGATTTGTGGTATAAACGTATCTAATTTCTATTTTAATGGAGTTTAACAGCTCGGGTATATGATGATGCTCACCACAAAGCATTTTCATTTCACATACATGTTTATTTTTTCTCCATCTCACTCTTTTGCTGAGCTGCTTAATTCTACTAGTGTTGTGGGGAGGCTGGTGTCTATCTCAGCTGACACTGGAAAAAAGCAGGGTTCACCCTGAGCGACTCAAGTCAACGCACACACAGCCTTTCACACTCACACATAGGGACAATTTGGAACAGTCAATTGGCCTAATGTGCATGTCTGTGGACTGTGGGATGAAACCTGAGTACCTGGAGGAAACCCACACAAGCACAGGGAGAACAACTCCACACAGAAACACCCGAGCCTGGGAATCCAACCCAGAACCTTTATTTGTGTGTTGAATGTGCTGTTTTTTTTTTTTTTTTTTTTAATCGTGGATTGTAATGTTATTTCTGTCTTCATTCAGTTCGATTAGATTAGATTAGATTCCTAATAAATATATAAATTAATTATTATTTTTTAATAAAAAATAATAAAGTGACTTCTTTGTCACCGAAAGTACAAGCTAACAATTAAATTACGTTACGCTTCCAATCCAAACTACAAAGTGGCAACATAGAAGTGAATGATACTTGCATAGAATATATGCATACTCATATATACATTATTAAACTATTTAATATATATATATATATATATATAAAACAAAGGAGAAAAATAGAATAACCTTCAGTAAATAAGAACATAAACAAATCAATTCTAAATCCTGTGTAATTAGAGCCATACTAATTTAGTGTGTTGCGTTTTCTCTGTACACTTTGACTTATATTTTTTAATAAACTGTACTTTTACATGAAAAAATATGATTTTTGGCTGCTTGACTCACTTTTGCTTTACCATATGATAATATTCTCAACCCCAGTTCAGGACTCTGCACAAAAAACAACAAAAAAAAAAAAAAAAACCCACAAAAAAAAACAACAACAAACAAACAAGGGAATTACTTATCTGTAGAACCAAAACATCCCCTGCTGCTCCTATTTCTGCCAAGCAAATGCATCCGCACACTTAGTAAACGTGTTTTGCTGCTTTGGTTTTTAGACGGCCCGACGCTGCGAGACTGAGGCTTACGTTGTAATGTACAGACAGTGATTATCTGTGATTCTGGGTTTGGTCAACAAAACCAGCAACAATACAAAGAGAAGAAAGGACACAATGTAAGCAGTGCTCAGTGCTTGTGTTAGTGAAAATGCCGATTAAATAATCATTCGAAGTGTTTGTTTGGGATTTAGATGAGTGACGTGTTAGTAGAGCCATATTCTGTTTGTGTACTTTTAAATCATTATATTACTTACTTTACTGAGGGGGGTTGAAAAAGTTTAGATCTGACACTGTGGGATTGAGTATTTTTCTGTATATTCTTGCTAATTTAATGATTTTGCTCCACTTTTACTTTCACAGACAAGCATCACATACACTTAATCATTTTGTGGGTTATGAGTTGAGACTAGTGGTCTTAGAAGGGGTAATGTAATTCGCACACAAGCAGGCGATCTAGTGCCAGTTCAACGAAAGAACGCCAAAGAAAGTGTCATCACTGCAATAATGATTGTTTAAAAAACTACTGTCAGTAAGTGAGTGCAGAAGGGAATGGTGCAGATGCATGTACAAACAAAAGGGCTTAATGATATAAATTAGGCAGGCAAAGTTAAAACACAAATCAAAAGCATAGTCATAAACAGGCAGAGGTAAACTGATCAGGCAAACAGGATATCAGAGAGAAAGTTATAAGCAAATACGGCAGCAAACATAGAAAACAAAGGCTTGGAATGTACTGGTACCACATGACACAGAAACAATACTTCACAGAGAACATGACTAAACCAACTCTTTAAATATTGTTGCAAACAGTCTTACGTCAAGGTCATGTAACTGAGGATGGTGCAAGGACCCTGGGAAATGTAGGAAGAGACCAGAAAGCAGGAGAGACAGGCTGTAACTGTGACAGCAATAAAAGGGTTAAAAGACATGACATTCATGGCGGAAATAATCTGACTGAATTTCATGAAACTTACTTTGAAGAATGTGTCTGATATTGTGGCCCTATTTTATGCTCAAGCCTGGATCACACTGATTGGTCACATCATTGAAAGATCCTAATTTTCTTTAAAGGCAAGTCTATTATTATAGGCTCTATAATCTGACATGGAGAACATGTTATCTTACAGCATGCTTTGGGTTTTTATTAGAATCTTCTCATATAGTGTGACAAGTAATCATCATTAAATACTGCTGAATTCGCAGCTTAGTATAAAGCTGAATTTACACAAGGAACTGCTATCTTAAAGGTATGTCCTGTGCAAGAAAAAAAAATGTGCACAATTTTATATGTTAAAATCAACTAAATACATGTAGTTCTGACCATTATTACTGATCAAAACACTTTGAAGTGTGAGATATAATGATTTTTTTCTCTGGATAAGAGCTTAGCAGTGTAAACAAACAAACCTAAGAGATACCAGCTTACTGACTTGAATTTCATGGTTTGTATTCACAAAACCTTCGACGTCATTTTCGGAAACTCCGAAACACGTGACACATTTGCAGCAGCAAGAAAATCAAACATGACGACGCGCAAAAAGCATGCATTCACAACTGAGTCCGAACGGAAAAGAGCAAGACATGAACACGACAAGGAAGGACATTTACATTTACAGCATTTAGCAGACGCTCTTACCCAGAGCAACTTAAAGAAGTGCTTTCTTTTTTTTTTTTTTTTTTTTTTTTTGATATACTGTATTAATCCTTCAATTGCATTTATTGCCTCTGCATTTAAGCCATCCAACATGAGCGTCAGTGAAAAGCTTCGGCATTGTTCGGGTATTTTTGTGAATGAAAGTCAATGGAGGATTTGTAAACTCGCCCTGCAAATTCTCGAACACGTTTGTAATCCGTAATTGGTGTAAAATTAAAAAAATGAGTAATTACAGTTCTGTTCTGACAAGAGAATACTTAGTTGTGTTAAATAGTGATGTTTTTAAAAAAATAAAATGGAGTTGACCATGCATAGGATACACTTTGCGCTGGACTTGCCTTTAATTTGAAAATAACACTAATTTTACATGATCTCACCCCAACTTAGGCATTGAAAGCTTGTAGTTATAATCATTTGTCATATTCAGTTTGTATGTTAAAAATTAAAAAAGTAACCACAAATTTAAAGGTGGGGTTGGTAATCTGGAAAGCTAGCAAAATTTGAAAGTGACATTTCTTCAGTGCTCTGGCTAAAACCTTCCCTGCCCTCAGAGGACCTTCCAAAGCCACTCCCCCTTGTACACGTGCTCTGACTGCAGATTCATGCATGGTAGGGTCACACAGGAGCAATAGAGACACGGAAGCATTTGATTGGATATTTCCCAACACACCACGAGGCAGTGCTAGGTCGCCATTTTTACCAGATTAAAATGGCCACAGATGATGGATTTTTTTCGGACATTTTTCAGACCTCATAAGTTATTGATTGCTGTCGATGGGCAAAAACCATTTCCACTAGTATAACTATTTACCAACCCCAGCCCTAATCCAAAACTAACTAATCCAAACTGGCTTATTTAATACACAGCTATAGAAGATTAATCTTTAATTAATTCATTCATTCATTCTTTTTCTAAGCTGCTTAATCCTAATTAGGGTCGTGGGTAGGGAGGATGGCGCCTATCTCAGCCAACTCTGGGCGAGGGCGGGGCACATCCTGAACAGGTCACCAGAGCCAACACACATACAACCATTCACACTACCACTCACAGTTAAGGATGATTTGGAACACCCAATTAGCCTACTGTACATGTTTTTGGACTGTGGGAGGAAGCGGGAGTCCTTGGAGGAAACCTGCACAAGCACGAGGAGAACATGCAAACTACACACGCCCGGGAATCAAACTCAGGACCTTCTTGAAGTGAGGCGCACTATGCCACTGTGCCGCCCACGTTGGTAACAGGAGGTACTAATGTTCATACGATATAAGCCTTGTCTTGTGCAACTTCTCAAAGTTAGGATTCAAAGCAAGGCTTAAAGAACATCATCTCTAATGGAATGCACACAAGACATGTGGCTTCTCTTTGAGCCTTTGAATCTTTTCTTCTCTTTCTTTCAAAGCTTCATATCAGTGACTAGAAAAAAGAGGAACGAGAACAAAAGAGGCTTTAAACTGAAAACCTTGTTGGTGCCTCATAAATGCAAAAGAAATCTAATGAAGACTTTATGAAACATCACATTCATTTCTCTTCCTAATTGAATCTGCCGGCCGTGGTTTGGCTTTTATCTTTATATTTTCTATCACTGTTCATTACAGAGCAATGTGGCAGATGACCTTTGAAGGGAGAGCTCATCACCAACAGGGACTGTGGGTTTTCCCCATGGGAGGTTAACTTTTATCTTCGGTGCCAGTGAAGACAGCTTTGTAGTTGTGTAGAATTTATTTTTCTTGCTTGCTGTATCTCTCTTTACATTCTCTTTCCATCTGTCTCTCAGTTTCTATTCTAGTCACTTTATAGAATAACAAAAAATCTGATTAGCAACATAATGTGGCAGCACAGCCTCATGAGATGTGATAGGCTAAGTTACATGAGCCAAGGAAACAAAACATTTTCTGTATTAATTGGGAGTGAAGGTGGGGGTATGGATCACACTGTGCCATGGCCTGGAATCTGTGCAGTGCTGCAGTAGCTGGCTAATTGTTACATGCGTCATGTGTTGGTACAAGACAGTATTGTGTTTGAATGCAATACTTAGTACAATATTTAACAAATTTTATTGTAAGTAACTTTTATACAGTTTTCCTCCAAAATTTGTATAAAAAAAAATACCAAATACAAAAGAATACAAAAGAATACAGGGCAATACAGGGCAATACAAGAAGGGCAGTGGTGGCTTAGTTGTTAAGGTGAGTGGTTACTGATCCGAATGTCAGCGGTTCAATCCTCACCATCACCGCTGTTGGGCAACAGGCCAAGGCCTGTTAAGAGCGTCTGCCAAATGCTGTAAATGTAAATGTAAATACAAAAAACAAACAAATATTAAAGAGAAGTGAAATTCAGTAAGTTTAAAAATATAGAGACACAGTTTGAGTTGACACAAAAGTATTTCAACATAAATAATGCCTTAAGTAGCGCTTTTCACCTTAAAACTGAAAAAAAAAAAAAAAAAAAAAAAAAATCAGCACCTTCTGAGCTAATAACTAGTAAGGTCTCATCCGGAGAGAAGTACAGTACTCCTTAAGAGATTTTGGGCCCTACTCCAAGCAAAACATTTCAGGATTGGTCATATTTGGAGGTTTAAGCACAGGGTGTGCAACAGTTCATTTTTGGACATGGTGTAATTTCCTGAGAGAGAAAACCAGGTTGAGGGCTAAAGTATCAAGGTACATAGTAAAAGCTATAAATATACATTTACAGCATTTGGCAGATGTCCTTATCCAGAGCAGCTTACATTTATCATTTTTATACAACTGAGCATTGAGGGTTAACGACTTTGCTCAAGGGCCCAGCAGTGGCAGCTTGATGGAACTGGGGCTTGAACCCATGATCTTTGCTCAGTAAGCCACAGTGTTAGACACTGAACCACCACTCCTGCTATCTAGACACACAAATCAGAAGATGTTGGGATTCAATGTTAAATATTCAATGCACACATAAAAAAGTAAAATGCAAATCCTAAATAAATAGATAGATAGATAGATAGATAGATAGATAGATAGATAGATAGATAGATAGATAGATAGATAGATAAAGGGCAAGGGCACAAGCCTAAGCTAAACACCTGTGATCACCGAGATAGCATTGAATCAAGAACTGTCATTCATCTATAGCTGACCTAACCACGTGGGCTCGGGATTAGTTTGGCAATCCTTTGTCAGGCATTACAATACAGAGTTACGTGCACAAATACCAGTGAAAACTTTATGGTACAAAATGGAACCATTATGTTTACTATGTCCACAAGCACCATTGACTTATCTGGGCTCAGAGGCATCTGGCATCAAGGATGGACCTTCACACTGTGGAAACATGTATTGTAGTCAGATGAATCCCTCGGCATAGTGGCTAACACAGCTCACTCACAGCAAGAAGGTCCTGGGTTCGAGTCCCACGTTTAAGCGTTTGATTTTTTAAAATTTTGACATACATACAAGGGAAATTATTGCCTCTGCATTTAACCCATCCAAAGTGAGCACACACACATAAACAGTGAGCGCACACACACACTCAGAGCAGTGGGCTACCACACACATTGGGGGCGCCCAGAGAGCAGTTGGGGGTTAGGCGTCTTGCTCAAGGGCACTTCAGCCATGGAAGTGGAGGAAGGGAAGTTGCAGCTCACTCCCCGACTGTCACGCATTTTTCCTGCTGTTTCGGGAATTGAACCAGCTACCTTTTCGTGTGGAGTTTGCATGTTCTCTCTGTGCTTTTGTGTGGATTTTTTCTGGGTACTCTGGTTTCCTCCTACAGTACAAAAACATGCACATTAGGTTAATTGGATGCTTTAAATTGCTCCTTGGTGTGAATGTGAATGGTTGTGTGTGTGTTGGACTTTTGATGGTCTGGCAAGCTGTTAAGGGTGTACCCTGCCTTTTCCCACTATTGATTGAAATTAATGTTATTATTATTATAGGGTTATGCAGTTTGGCAAATGAGTGAGTGAGTGAATCAGTATTCCTTATCTTTTTTTGGAAGAGATGTAATTACTAGTTTGGTGAATTAGGAGCAAAACTGCACAGGACTGACTGAGAGAGAGAGGAGAACATGAAACCCTGTCTGGTGCACAGGCCCTGGATCACACTGTGCTTAAAAAGTGCAGGGTGAATATGGTTTAGTAATAATACCTCAGCTTCAAGACACAGCTCTCTTTTTACCAGTCAGTCTAGGTCCTGATCTTCTACGATGGTCCCGAGTTGTGGATAATGTTTTATTATCGTAAGAACTACAGCGTAAGAACTACAATCCAGGAGAGACTCATTGAGATGCTGATCTACAGTGAAAGGAGCCAGTTAAGGTTGTTTTTGGATCCCTACAAAAAATGTTTTGTGATTGGCTCCTGGTGTACCATGCACATCACATTACATGGACACCTCAGGACAGCCCCAGGACCTGCTGTACATTATCACTTACAGTTGACCAGGAAATGTCTGGGGATTCTTCAGGGGGAGCTCTATAGTGACCTTCCCACACCACCACCAGAAAAGCACGAAGAAAACAGCAGAACTTGAGACGAATCATCTGATTAAATTAAAATGCATAACTTGGTTTAGTTCTAGAAATTCATGCACAAAATGGTTTCATGATACAAAGTAATAACACTAAAATAAATCATCTCTAGAACTTGGTTTTCATTTTAAGAGTCAGTAGTCCACAGCATTGCCCTTTGGAGAGAATGCCACTGTGTAAAAATAGAATTTAAAAAATATAAAGTTTGCCCTTGCATCACGCCACAGGCATACGGTGTGTTTATGCAATCATTATAGCTAAAGGCACGACATAAGCGAAAGGACACTTGATGTGAAAGAAAGTGGAGATGTAAAAAGAAGGGAAGCGGAAAACTTCTGGCTTAATTAGCCAGAACATTGCAAATCGGGGCATTCTAATCTGAGCTAAAATACTGTGCGTAAATACTTTTTTCCTCAACACAGAAGGTTGTTATTTGGAGTGAACATGTTACTGGAGTGGTCATAACCTGTTAGAGTAGATTTAACTTGAACCTAATGGAGAACATCTATCTATCCATCCATCCATCCATCCAGCCATCTATCTATCTATAGATATGCAGTAGGACCTAGATTGAAAGATGGCCAAAAAGTAACAAAATCACCACTATTTATTTCCCACTGCTGCTTTACTACCCTTGGCAACATTACCAAATCCAATAAAACAACTGTTACAGCCACTGGATTCTTCACTCATTAGACACAATTGTGTCAATAATGTAATTTTGTCAGAATAATTAGTAAAAATACTGGTGTTCACTCTTACTCACTCATTTGCTGAACGGACTGGCACCTATCTCAGCCAACACTGGGCAAAGGCAGGGTACAATTCGCCAGACCACTTTTAGCCAACGCACACACAGCCATTCACACTCACACCCAGGGGCAATTTTGAACAGCCAATGAGCCTAATGAGCATATTTTTGGACAGTTGGAGAAAACTGGAGTACCCTAAGTGAACCCACGCAAGCATGAGGAGAGCATGCAAGCTCCACACAGAAACACCCAAGACTCAAATCTAGGACCTTCTGTTATGCCGGTACCAAGAACAGATAGACCCAAATGCAGGACAGAGACGATAAGATCCAGTGAAAACAGGGATCCTTTATTAGGAACACGGATAACATGGCACATGAACACTATGGAATAACGGCTGGATCGGGCGCGGGTGCGAGAAGCACTATCCTCAAAGACGGCACAAGCTCTCTCCGTGAAGACACGAGCGCTCATTCAATGACGGCCCAAGACGATCTGGCGATCGGGACAAGGTAAGCGGCCCCCTTTTATCCTCCGGTGGGGATGAGGAACAGGTGAGCTAGTCAGGGCGGAGCCTGTAATCAGAGAAACACACACGGGAGAGGAGAGAGCAGATCAAACAGACAGACATGACCTAAGTCCTATGGCGGGACCTCACATCTTCATGCTGTGAGGCAGAGATGCCAAACACTTACCACCATGCCGCCCCATATCATCAACTGTTATTATAGAATCGATAATGAAATATAACATGTTAAAATACAAAATTCATATAATATTGGCCATTAACCTATTCACTTAGGTGACAGAACAATAAGATCTGATTTCAGTAATCAGAAATTGATATTCTGGATGTAAACAGTTTTGAATTGTACATGTGTCTAATTAAAAACAGAATTTAAACAAATTTGACCTGCGATAGTTTGGCAAGCTGCTCAGGGTGTACCCATCATTTGTGCATTGTAGGCTGAGATAGGCTCCAGCCTTCTTGCAACCCTAATAGTAGGATTAAGCAGTTTTGGGCGAAAATGAGTAAGTGAGTGAGATTTGATGAGAATCTGTTCATACAAGCTCATTTCATAAAAGTTCATTTCATATAATATTTTAATCTCTGATATAAATTCCTTTTTTTTTTCTGACACAAATTCAACCAGTTAAATGATCATTTTTAACACTCCTTCCCACTAGAAGACACAGTAAAAATATTATAGAGCACATATAAATATCACCATGTGATAAATGTGTACAGAGCCTATTAAGTTTTACAAAATCATGAAGTCATTGTTTTAAATAATACACAATTTCCTCCAGGATCAATAATGCATTCTGATTCTGATTCTGAGCTCTGCTCCTGTACAGTAAGTAAATTTGTAAAATTTATGAAGGTGTTTATGTACACTTAATAATCACTGCTAACTTCTCTGAACTTGAATAGCTTATTATGGGCTGTATGTCTCACATTGCTATTGTCATGTTTCATCTCATAACATGCATGAACCTAAATAGCCCTTATCATCTTCATGAGGTGGACTTTAAAGCTGATCAAGTAATCAACTGATATGATCAATATAACCAATATTTAACTCTATTCTGATGATGCAGGGATTCACAGGGCAATGAACTTAGGCATGAAATGGAATTTCTAAAAGTTTAGACCCTTTGGTACATTTAATGTTCTTGCAGCATATTCCACACCCATTTCCATTACTCACCCCAACTTGGTCCCAGGTAAGATGGCAGCATGTTGTGCATTACTGCAGCATCATGAAAAACTGAAGTTTTATATATATATATATATATATATATATATATATATGTTAGACACACACATATGCACACACACACACACACACACACACATATATATATATATATATATATATCATCTTCATCATCATCATCTTCTTCCACTTGATCCGGGGTCACATCACAGGAGCAGCAGCCTAAGCAGTGAGGTCCAGATGTTCCTCTCCCCAGCCACTTCCTCCAGCTCTTCTGGGGGGACACAGAGGCGTTTCCAGACCAGCCGAGAGACATGGTCCCTCCAGCGTGTTCTGGGTTGACCCCAGGGTCTCTTTCTGGTTGGACATGCCCGAAACACCACATCAGGTAGGCCAAATCACAACGCCTCGGCTGCGGCTAAAAATTCTGTCCATTAAAATTACGAACAGAACCGCTGACTCTGGACAGCCTTAGTGGACTCCTACCCTCACCGGAAATGAATTTGACTTGTTGTTGTTACCAATGCGGACAAAGCTCTGGCTCAAGCTCGGTACAGAGACCTAATGGCCTGTTAACGGGTCTGGTCCACTATACTCCTGGAGCACACCCCAAAAGATGGCCCGAGGGACACAGTCGAAAGCCTTCTCTATATCCACGAGGCACATTTGGACAGATTGGGAAAACTCCTATGCCCCTCCAGGATCCTGTAGAGTGTATAGAGCTGGTCAAGAGTGCTGCGGCCAGGACGAAAACCACGTTGTTCCTCCTGAACCCAAGGTTCAACTGTCAGTCGGATTCTCCTCTCCAGAACTCCTGCATAGACTTTCATGGGTAGGCTGAGGAGTGTGGTTCCACACACTCCGGGTTGCCAATCCAGAGGTATAGCCCCTGCAAAATTGCATCCAGAGCCCTGAGATATTCTGGGTGGATCTCATCCACCCCCGTAGCCCGGCCACCAAGGAGCTTTTTGACTACCTCGGCGACCTCAGCCCCAGCAATGGGCGGACCCCCACCCAAACCCCAGGGTCTTCCTCCTCCACGGAGGGCATCTTGGTGGGATTGAGGAGGTCCTCAAAGTATTCCTTCAACCTCCCGACAACATCCCCTGTCGAGGTGAGCAGCTCCCCACTTCCACTGTAAACAGTATTTGTGGAGAACTGCTTGGCCCTCCTTCTTCAGCTGGACGGCCCCCCTCACCGCAGGTGTCCACCACCAAGTTTGGGGCTTACTGCCACGACAGGCACTGATGACCTTCTGGCCACAGCTATGAGCTGCAGCCTCAATAATGGAGGCATGAAACATGGCCCATTCTGATTCCATGTCCCCTGCCTCCTTTGGGATGTGGTTGTAGCT
>JAQMYF010000001.1:8477692-8500460 GCA_030014195.1 Neosilurus mollespiculum
AGTTATGGAAACGAGACTGTGTGTGTGTGTGTGTGTGTGTGTGTGTGTGTGTGTGTGTGTGTGTGTGTGTGTGTGTGCTCAGTTGGGTTAACTGCAGAGGCAATAATTTCCCTTGTGAGTTTAATACAGTATAGCAAAATAAAAAAAAAAATAAAAACAGCCTACATTTCCTTAACACATTTCTAAGGCTCTACAAACAGCCACTGCCACAAACATAAACTACAATATAGTCCCATGTTAGGTTCACTGCCCACAGTTGGGTCAGGTCACTTTATCACTGCAATCAAACCGTGCTAAAGTTCACCTGGAACGGGACTGACCACCTAACTTAGATGTGCTCTTATTTTGGCTTGCACTTGAAAGAGAGATTGCTGTATACTGACCTGCCTGAATTGAACTATACCAAAAAGGAAACATGTCACAGTTAAACTGTAATGGCCATTTAGTGCCATTTAGTACTACCACTCATTCATTACTCATTTGCCAAACATCATAATCCTATTAGGGTCACGGGAAAGCTGGAGCCTATCTCAGCCAACACTGGGCAAAAGCTTTGTACACTCTGAACAGCTCACCAGACCATCACAGGGCCAACACACACGACTATTCACACTCACTTCATAATTTCCTTCACCTCAACTTGAGCATCAGTTCCAGCTGAAGAAAAACAACCCCACAGCATGATGCTACCACCACCATACTTCACAGCAGGTAAGGTGTTCATTTGGCAATGTGCTGTTTTGTTTTTACTAGAAACATACATTTGTGAATTGTGGCTAAAAACCTGTCTCATCAGACCATAACACAATTCCTCAAATGCTTTTCAGAGCCTTTCATTAAATAGTTCATTTCTTCATTCATTTGCCAAGCTGCTTAATTGGTACACCTTGAACAGCTCGACAGTCCACTGCAGGGCTAACTCACACACACACACACACACATACACACACACACACACAGAACACACACACACACACACACACACACACACACACACACACACACACACACAAACAGCCATTTACACCCATACTTGTAGCCAGGGGCAATTTGAACCAGCCAATTAGCCTAAAGTATGTATTTGAATTGTGGAAGGACACCGGAGTACCCTGAGAAAACCAACACAAGCACGAGAAGAACATGCAAACTCCACACAGAAACACCCTCATCGAGATCGGAGCTCAAACCCACAGACCTTCTTGCTGTGAGCCGGACATACTAACCACTACACCACTATACCCTACTTAGTCATACTTTGTGCAAATTCAGAGTATTAACTAAAAAAAAGTGTAAACCAGCAATAGTGCACATTAATATTTAACTTACACTCACTGTGAAACAATTTGTCATTTTAAAACATTTATTCCAGATGTGCAGCCATGGCTGGTAACAGTTATTACACTATAAGTTTTATGGCACTTAATATTTAATACATTATGTACTCCAAAATGAGTCTTATATGCTGTATCCTGCAGTGAGCTGAATAATTAAAGGTCTCTTTGAATGTTGGATGGTCTCGAGGAGCATGATTTACTGTCCCATGTATGTGTGTAGTGGGACTTTCACGTGAAAAGCTGCTAAGTAGACCTTGAGATAGACTGGAGAAGAGCCCACTGCCTTTAGCGATCCATTGGTCCAGCATATGTAATCACAGTGCACATGCAATTAAGACCAGGAAAAGATAAGCGCCTGGAAACACACACACACACACACACACACACACACACACACACACACACACACACACACACACACACATTGTGTGACACTTCAGTAGCGTGACACCTCAATGAGGGCTTGTGACATCCAGACTTGAATCAACGCAAGCCTGCAGGTTTCATTTTAATTAGATCATAATTAATGATGAAACCACTGATGCTGAATCATTTATCATTGGACCACACTCTTCATCTTGCTTTTGTTTGAGCAGATCAATACTGATTTTGATATAGATGTTTCTAATCCCTATTTTTATCTCCATTTATAGCGACTAAGAATTGATGACTAATACTGAAGCCTGGTGGAAAGATACATGGTCCCAGATGGCAATTCGTGACATCTTCTCTGCATCTATTTGTTTTTCTGCTGTGCACTGTATGGTAATTAACTTGCATTGTGGTGGAGGATCCCATTCTGCATCATCATGATGTTACTACCACGTTAGCCAAAACATTCAAAGCAGCTGTGTCCAGTGCTCTCTTACTTTACTTTCTTACTTTTGTCAGTTTAAACCCAGCCTCATCTATGAATATAAATTCATATATCAGCATCTATATGCAAAAAATAAAGAAAAAAGGCAACATTGTGTAGTTCAGTATAGGTCTACTATAAATTTACATGTAAATAGGTTTGGCTTGCAGTGCACAGTACTGAAGTATACATTACTTATATCTACATATTCATGCCACAGGCCTTTTACTCTCTGAGAATTTCTTTCAAAAGGCACTTGGTAGAGCTGTTTTATTTGTGTGTGACACTTTATATTTGAAAATTGTGTCATTGAAGATGTTTGTTTGAATTTTTCTGAGGCGCCCTGCATTATTGCCCAAAAGTATGTTTACAGTACCTCACTCTCTTGTTTCACTTGTTTCAAATATGGAATGCAGTGCATGGATACTGATGAACCACATATAGTAGCCTATATTCTAATAACTGTACTGTAAATGAGGAGTATAGTTGTTAGCACATCCTAGGCTCAGCAGTTTCTGTGTGGAGTTTTCATGTTTTCTCCATGCCTGTGTGGGTTTCCTTTGGGTATACTCTGATTTCTTCCGACAGTACAAACACATGCACTAAGGTTTAGGCTAATTGGCAATTCCAAATTCCCCATACAGTAGGTGTGAAAGTGAGTGTGAATGGTTGTGTGTGTTGCCCTGCAATGGTCTGGTTAGCTGTTCATGATATAAGCCACCTTAACCCAGTATTGGCTGAGATAGGCTTCAGCCTCCCCACGCCCCTAATATTAGGATTAAGTGGTTTGGCAAGTTGAGGGTGTAAGTGTGTGTACTGTAGACATTGAAGAAAGTTTTTTTTTTTTTTTTTTTTTTTTTTTTTCACTTGCGAATTACTGTTGTGACATTACTTTAAATAAGGTTGGACCCTAAACTAATTAGGGTTGGAGGAAGGCTGGCGCCCATCTCAGCCAACTCTGGGCAAGGGCACAGTGCATCCTGGACAGCTGAGTACACCAGGCCATCACAGGGCAGAAACACACTGATGGTAATACAGCCTTCTCTTTTGTGAAAGTCAGCAATGGTTCTTTTACATGCCTCTCACCACAGACAGTGAGGGACATGGCTGGCCTTTGATAACCCAGTTAGCAGCACTGGGGGGACAGCAGTGACAGGCTCGAACCTCCGACCTTGGGATCAGAAATCCAGCACCCTACCACTAGGCCACCACTGCCCCCAACTGATTCATATTTGTGCTATTTTGAAAGGCAGAGCTTTGAAATGGCAACGTATTGATCAATGTCTGATGAAGAAAAATGTGCTAGTGTTTAGGTAAATACCAGTTTAGTGTTTTGCCAAACTGAGAGACTGGGAATATGCTTACAGTTGCGCAAATCTGGAATGAGGTTTTGCTCCTTGAGCCTCAGGTTTCACAAACTTTGCTTTGCTTTATTTTTGTCTATGAGAAATTATATTAAAAAGTGCAAATCAAATAAAGAGTGGCATACTAAACACTTTTTATCGAGTTGGAAAGTTTTTTTCTTGGCCTTAAAGGCTACAGTACAACAGTTTACCTATTGTTGGTGACCTCATGAACCCTGCTTTATGCTAATGCAATCTTTTTCAACTTTGAAGGCTCATTTGAGTCAGTATCGAGTGGCAATCTGAAGGAGAGCCCGAATTACAGGTTGGCAATGGTATAGAGAGTAGGAGGGAGAGTGCACTTAGACTGATGTCTCTCTGCACTGAGGAAATTGAAAATTCCTCCCTGCAGCCATTGGGAACAGCACTGAGCAATCTCCTCTCTGCAAAAGTGCCATGGTAAGCTTGGTCTCTACAGTAGTAAAACAGATGCCTTCTTTTAAGCTTGGTCCTGACTACAAGAAGAACACTGGTAATACCTCACCAAATGGGAATGTGAGGAGTGGAGTCAGTACAGCTCACATTTTGAGTAGTCTACTTTCAGTTACAACTATTCATTGCTACTGCTGTTCTGTCAGTGGCATTATATATTCTGAAGGTGCCTAATAATGTCGGGTTTCTGGAGGCTTGTATGGCCTAGAAAATGTCACAGATCCAATATTGTTTTTGGTGACTGTTGGGAATGTCAAAAATAATTTACTTCACCAAACTAGCCTCTCGTGTTTTTTACTACAACCAGAAGATATGAGCTCATCACCCCTATCTTATCTACACTGCAAAGCTAGAAAGGCATTCAGTAAAAGTTCTGTGGTCGTCCTGAACATGTCAGATACGTCTACATACATCAATATATGTTGGTGATAAGATTGAAATAAGCTTTAGATAGGTTCTGGATAAGTTACTTATACGTTATGTATACTTTCAAAACTGAAATAACATCGATAGATCAGTGTATGCCAGCATTGTATAGAAATTTGTCGTATGTCAGCATAAGTTCTGCAAATCGTTAATTTGTGACAGGGGAGTAACAGAAACTTGTAGGTAGTAAGATCAATTCTTGTGAGAATATTACTTTGGAATCTGTACTGGGTAACAGATGATATCAGATCATATTGTGGCAGTGAGGAGGTGATTGATCACCCTCTGCACACGGAGAGGAGACAGGCAGAAAAAGCAGGTAATGTTGATGACTTTCACCTATGTGTAATTACCAGCACCGATTACTATGTGTTCTTTTGCGTGCTTACAGAGAGAAGCTGGTAAACAGAGAGACAGAGAGAGGTGCAAGCAGTCTGTGTGTAAATAATATTCAGTAAATGTTTAAGTAATCAGTCTTATTGATCTGAATTTAGGCACTACAGCATTTGTGTGTCATCTGCAAATTGGTTCCCATATTACACATGCAGGGATATAAGAGGCTCCCACTCTATCTTGCTGAAACAAAAAAAAGATTTTATTGTAATCTTATTCCTTATCATTCACATGCTGTACACCATCACTGAGACAGTGAGTGAAAAATTTAACAAATGTTCTGCACATCATGCCTCTGAAAAACATTTGTCCCATACTTACGCAAATAAAAAAAAAAGATTGTTAAAGCATATTCACAGGAAGTGTCGGCTGAAACCCCGAATGCTTTATCTTAAATGAGAAATGGTGGGAACCTATTTATGGTAATATTTTTTTTTTATTCTGTTTGCCAAATGGTCAGACAAATCAAATGATTTTCGAATATTTCAAACTGCCATCAGCCTGTGTCACATCACACTTGTCTGACCATGGCTTTAATCTCTCTATGCGGAAACGCCATCTGCTACATACCTCAAAGCTCCAGTGATAAAACAGGATAGCACAGGGAATTTTATTGCTCACTAAATATTCAGTGAATGAGCTTCAACTTCAAAAACCAATGCTGTTGCTTTGACAAGCTACAGCAGGTACAGGGTCACATAGTGAAAACCATCCAATCCTTGACTTGGTGTAATCCTTCAGTGCACTGAAATGTTTCTGTTAGATTTAAAGCTGAGCACATTGTAGGTTATGGTGTCAAACACATCAGCTACTCTCTCTCTCTCTCCCTCTTTCTCTCTCTCTCTCTCTCTCTCTCTCTCTCTCTCTCTCTCTCTCTCTGTGTGTGTGTGTGTGTGTGTGTGTGTGTGTGTGTGTGTGTGTGTGTTTGTGTGTCAGATACACGGCAGTTCCAGGGGAAAAAACCTAGAAAACTGAAACGATCACTGGTAGTTCACAACTGCTGATTTTATGTACTAATTTTATCTCACAAAAATGTCATCATCCAATTACCCATCAGAGTGGAGCTTATTAAAACCTACATGCCCTATATGGCTACAGACTTAAACTGTAAACTGCTGCATTGGTTTTGTGCAATACCATCTGCTATCTCAATAATGAGTGCTTCTTTCTAGCTTGGTGCCATTATATATTTCTTTAAAATAGTCTGTCATTATTTTTTTATTAGAATTGAACCAGCAGCCCTAGAATTTCTTGTAAAGCAATTGTATCATTGCCAGTTCCAGTACATAACAGGTCTCTCCCCTGTGGCACAAACACTGTAGTTAATTCAGAAGGAAGATAATTAACACACATTTATTCCAAAGCACATGAAGTCTGCCATGTCTTCTGTGCTATATAACAAAATAGAAAGGCTGGAACTTCAGTTATCTTGTATATTCCAAATCTACTGTATGTTTTGTACCCTGTGATGGTCTGGAAAGCTGTTCAGGATGTATGCCTCCTTCCCCATTGTCATATGTGTATGTTTTGTGTGCATAAAACCTTGAATAAAAAAAATCCATGAAATAAGGGTGGCACGGTGGCGTAGTGATTAGCAGGTCCGCCTTACAGCAAGAAGGTCCTGGATTAATGATATAGTGTACTTTGGAGGAGCTTGGAGAATTTGCTGTGTAAAGCCCTGATCTCATTTAAGCGATGATGCCTGAAAATGCCCACAATTTGATAAATTTTTGGGTCAGGAGTGAGCATGAGGGGTCTGCGATCCATATCATCGACCATATCACTGACTGTCAGTAACGAATCCACCCATTGTGGACAAGCGTCCTGTTTTTTGAAACCTGTTTCCCAATATTGAATGATTCCATGCAATAATCCACCAATCGGTGACTGTCACCAACTATCCGTGATTATAGTGTTCCTTCATTCCCGCTGTCAAACACAGAACCAAAACAAGTTGTAAAACAGGCGTGAGCTGGGGTGGTCTTGCCAGGAAACCTTTGTATTCATCCAAAATAAACTGATAATTGAACATCAACCACAGTCTATTCACTAGTAAATGGGTACCTTTAAAGGAAAATGAAAGGCAAGCCTTGCAAACCATCCTGTTACACATGACCATCAGGTGGTTTTTACATACAAGTTTTAAGTTGTAATCTGCTAAAATCCGTTTTCATAGTTTGTGTTAGCCTTTTTGAAAAGGCCACCATTCGGTGTCTGTTTTTTGTTTCAGTGCATGAAATCGCAGGAATAGAGTGTCAATAGTAGCGATATAAGGCAAGAAAACCACAAAAAAAATAACAGCATACAGTTATTGAACTAACAAATCAAATATAAACTTCTGAATAAAATAAACAAGGCACATCTGCCCATAATAATACATTACATCAAATAAAAGTGTCCGCTCATTTATATGAATGAGTGGAAAATCACTTTCATGTTTATTTTTATACTGGTTAATAGTATAACCAGAAATGTATTTATTTACTTTTGCTGTTATGAGTAGTAAACTCATATTTATAGAGAGTTAATAATTGCATTTTTCTTTCCTGGCTATCATCTTACGAAGGCATCTGTGAAACATCATTCAAATCACATCTCACTGACAAGGGCACTTCACTTACATCAATACATTAAAATCATACTTTTTACTCTATTTTCTTAATTTACTACGCAAGATTCCATTATGGTTGTGCTTTTGTTTACCATTCACATGTTGCCCTTAAACCCTGTTATTCACAAACAGACTCTTAAAATCCATATTTACTTTTATGGTTTATAAATTTATATTAAACTGCATATTCTCTACAACCTCCTACTTTCATAAACTGCCTACAGTCTATTAAATGCTAGATTATGTTACATGTTCTTAAATTAATGATGGTTGTAAGATACTGTCTCCAAGGTTAGCATTCCTTTTAAAGAAATCTTTAGAGAAATAATACTAGCAACTCTTTCTACTTCTGTTCAACAGATTACATCCATTTTGACTCAACATTTAACCTTTTAGAGATGCATAATTTTTCTAAGATAATTATTTTCCACCACATACCGTAAGCTTTCAAAAAACTTCAGTGTATTAAAATATTTGCCATCCAATTAATCACATACAATTAAAAATAAATAAATAAGTCTATACATCTTCCCTGTCCTTTAAGGATGCCAGTGCCAGCCCAGTCCCAGGACAGCCCAGTCCAATGAAAATGTGCATCGTTCCATTTAAAGCACTTTGTTGATTTGGACCTTAATGCTGCTCTGAACTTCTTGTCCCCTGCACACCAGCTCAGCATCTTTTAAAACTGATCTTCTTATTGCCCATCACAAAACTCTACAGCTGGTGCCAGATCTTTAACAACACCCCCCCCCACACACACACACACACACACACCCCACCCTAACACCCCAGATTGCCTGGCTTCATCAAATTTATCAGTTGACCACAATCTCAGAATGCACTCAATAAATCTTTAATTTTACAAAGTAATTAAAAAAAAAATACATTTAAAATGTTTAATTCTTTCTTTCTCAATCCTTGTATATTAAATAAATTTACACAAATTTACAAAAGGTTGTTTTTTGTTTTTTCTTTGTGCCACAGTTAATGTTAATGAAAAATGATTAGACTTAATTTATTTACATTATTAAACAGTATTTTGTTACTCTTTCTTGTTCAAAAAGTAGTACAAATTGGAAAAAAATGAACCTGGTAAGCTTGGCTCCTCTTTATCTAAAGTCAAAATTACATTACATGACAAGCCTTACCACAAAAAAAGGAAAACTCAAGACACATATGTTAATTAAACACATTTTCTTCTACAAAATGAATAATTACAGATGGGATGCACTACGTGAAAAAGGCAAGCCACTGCAAGCAGTGTGATGTTCTTTGTACTGTTCTGTTGGGAAACCTTGGGTCAGAAAATTACCAAGTACACCCCTTTTATGGCAGTAATGTTCCTTAATGGCAGTAGCCTTTTTGAAGGGGATAATAAAGAGGAGATCTTTATTGTTAACTGTTGCATGAACAGTGAAAATCAGTTTAGCAGCTCTCTGCTTGGCAGCAATTATAAAAAGAAACAGTGCACAAGAGACAACTAAGGTAACTACACTAAGCTATATATGTGCATATACCTACATACACATATCTACCCATATCTACAAGTACACATATAAACACATATACATACATATATCCTGTATATGCAAAACATATACATCTATCCACATATTTACACATGTACAGCCATATACATCTGTCCACATATTCACACATATACATCTATTCACATATACACACATACACTGAAGGGTGCATGATATGTCAAAGGTGCATGGTATACACAGGTTAAGAGGTAGAGATTTTTAATCATAAGGTGCGTGGTGATAAAATGTTATTTGATGTCCGAGACCTGCTCTAAACCTGAATATTACACTTAAACAGGAGTATTGCACGTTAACATGAGTATTGCCCTTAGAAGAGTAATATTGCACTGTCCAGAAAGATTCAATTCAATTCAATTCAGTTTCATTTGTATAGCGCTTTTTACAATTGACACTGTTGCAAAGCAGCTTTACATAGTAAAACTAATTTAAAAAGGAATTTGAAGATTTTGTACAAACCTACACATCCCTAATGAGCAAGCCGGTAGGGACAGTGGCAAGGAAAAACTCCCTCAGTTGACCCGAGGAAGAAACCAGCCTCAAAAGGGAAACCCATCATCATTTGGGTGAAACCATAAAATACAAACCATATAAGAAAAACTTAATTTCAGTCCAACATGTAGTCCGGTTTGTTATACTACAACTCAAAGTCCTACATAATTGTAGCAAAAGAGTTTTTATCACCAGCAGTGAAAAGTCATCTTCACACTCTCTGAGTGCAGATCTAAGCCCATATGGATCTTCATCAGTAGGAGTGAGGGGCTTCCAAGATGAGAGCTCCAGCCAGCATCAGCACACCAGGAGAGACCACGGGACTCAGCAAGCATAAGGATCAGGATGATCAGGATCACCGGCTTCCCAGAAGAAGCATGTGAACCTCAGCAAAAAAATGGGGGGGGGGGTGTTAGAATATTATCTACATGAGCTTCAAATGAAAGACAACTTCAAGTACTTTTGTCTTATCGGAGTTTAATAAGAGGAAGTTAGTAAGCATCTAATGTCTAATGTCCTTTACACAATTCTCAACTTTAATAAGCTGCTGTCTCTCATATGGCTTTGATAACTGAGGTCAGTTTTTTATTTTTTTTTTATTTAGAGGGTTAATGACTGCTAGTTTAAAGGATTTAGATACATAACTAGTGCTAAGGGAAGAGTTAATTACATTTAATAAAGGGTTGATTACTTCTGGTAGTACCTGTTTAAAGAAACATGTAGGTACTGGATACAGGTTGATGATTTAGATGAGGAAATGAATGAGATTAGTTATGGTGAGGTGTATATATTAGTACTAAGATGCATTGGAAGATGAGATAAGATAATGATCTGAAATAGTTTCTGACTGTGGATCTGCGACTATATTTTCAATATTTAATCCAAAAGTTAGTATTAAATCTAGACTGTGTCCTGCATTATGAGTGTGTCCTATTAAATTCTGATTTCCCCCTACTGAATCTAGAATAGGCAGGAGAGCTGTTCTTAAAGGATCCTCTGGTTTATCAAAATGAATATTAAAGTCACCAACAATTAAAGCTAAATCTAAAGAAACAACCAGGTTTGAAATTATGTCTGCATATTCACATAGGAGTTCGGAGTACGGCCCTGGGGGTCTGTAAATGATAATTAAAGAAATCAGCTGCGTGGGCATATTATCTCCGGGAACGTATGTTATGTTAGTATATAGAATTTCAAATGCATTAAATTTATGTCTAGATTTTTGTATAATGCCTAGATTATCAGTACTTAATCCTAATTAGGGTCACGGTGAGGCTGGCGCCCACCTTAGTTGACTCTGGGCGAGGGAACCTTGGACAGCTTGCCAGGCCATTGCAGGCTGTTGTGCTGTGTGATTTAAATGTATGTTAATAAGATTACTTAAACAAACTCTGAGTGTTTTTACATTTTTGTTAAGTTCGGGGAACAGAAACAGTTTCTATAGCATTGAACTTGACCTTGAGTGACGACTCTGTGCAGCTAGCAGATGCTCGGATTAGCCTGTTTGCTCTCTGGCATTGGTTCTGGATAGTCACTGACTGACTAGTCCTGTTCTTAGACTATGTGCTATGCTGCAAAAAATAAGAGCGGCACCTTCCCAAGTGGCATGGATAACGTCCCACCCTATCAAGCCAGGTTTACCCTCAAACGTACTCCAATTATCTTTAAAGACCACTTCATTTTCAGAACACCACTTATAAATCCAGCAGTTCAGCAACCATAGCCTACTGTAAACTACATCACCACGCTGCATTGGGGTGGAGCCAGAGCATATTACAGCATCGGACATTGCCTTCACTTATTTCCACACCTCTATAAAGTTACTCTTAGTAACCTCTGACTGACGAAGGCATATATTATTAGACACTATTTTAGAACCTGCGCTCCCCTAAGAACCTAAGATAACCTGCTATGCACGGCGCTCTGGCTCCCAGGATACACCTAACTAGTGCTGCTGGTGCCCCTAAAGGACTAACTAATTTCATGTGCCATAAATAGGGCTTAATATACCCAGAGCTCTTTCAGGTTTCTCAGCGGGTGTCTCACCAAGGAAAGCAAACCTGTTCAACACGTGAAGCGGTGCCCCCATGGGTGAGCCTCAGTGTTAGCTTTGGCTTGGTAGTATGCTGCCAAGTTGCTACCCATTCACCCCGCTGCAAGGGCCCTGATGCCACTGCAGGAACAACACTACTCTCACTCTCACTAGCCCTCCCACTAGCCCTCTCTAATCTTCTACCTACAATCTTCTCCATCAGAGAGCTAACTAATGTACACCTATCACAGATAAAGTTATCACTAATGATGTAGGGAGAAATACTAAACATCCTGCACTCAACCCACTGAACAAGCTGGATGGTAGCCATGATGCTAAAAACAAACCTTTGCGTATAGTAGCAGGATATTAGCAGGATGCTGTTGATTTCGTCTACGTGCTGCTTAGAAGTGGAGAAAAATTTGGTGTACGAAGAAAGTATAAATAAAATAACTAAACTGTTTCAAGAGAAAAAAAAAGTAAAACAGTGAAATAAAAATTAAATCCCTGAAATCGGAGGGGAAAAAGGTAAGTAAAAAAACGCAGACAAGCAGTTGCCGGCACGCAATTCAAAAACAGGAACTGACAGCATACTGTCATCACATGTAAGTTAAACCTATTCAGCAAATCTGTTAGCAGGCAGTGGTACAATAAAAGTACAACCTGATGGTCTGAATGATGGTTATTCAGTCAGTGTGCGTAACAGTGGTGGTGGTGGGGTTGCATGTTTAACAGCTTGTGAGTAAAAGCTGTTCTTGAGTCTGTTAGTTTTTGTTTTTAGTGTTCTGTACCTTTTTTCCAGAGTGAAGAGGGGAGAAAAGGGCCTTCCTGTCCTCTGCAGTACAGTTGCTGAAGAGTGCTCAGTTTGTTAAGATCTCCTAAAGTCCATTATCATCTCCTTTGTCTTTGATGTGTTAAGGTCCAGGTTATTGTTGGCACACCATCGCTGCAGATGCCAGACCTTCTTCCTTTAGGCTGACTCGTCATCATCTGTTATCAGACCTATGACAGTGGTGTTGTCAGCAAATTCGAAGATGGCGTTGCTGGTGTAAATGGGAGTTACATTCGTGTGTGAAGAGGGAGAAGAGGAGGGGGCTGAGAACACATCCCTGTGGTGTTCCGGTGTTCAGGGTGAGAGTGGAGGAGATGTGGTCTCCTATCCTGATGTTCTGAGGTCTGTTGCTAAGAAAGTCCAGTATCTAGGTGCACAGTGAGCTCCCTAGGCCCAGGTTGCCTAATTTCTGAACCAGTTTATGAGTTAGGACTGTATTAAAAACAGAGCTGAAGTCTACAAACAGCATCCTCACATAGGTGTTACTGCTGTCCAAGTGTGTGATGGCTCTGTGAAGGGCTGTATGGATGGCATCCTCTGTTGACCTGTTAACTCTGTAGGCAAACTGATGTGGATCAAGATCAGCAGTGATGGCAGCCTTAATGTGAGACAAGACAAGTCTGTCAAAACATTTGGTAATGATGAGGGTAAGGGCAACTGGGCGATAGTCATTCATGCAGCTCACCGTGCTCTTCTTAGGCACTGGAAAGATGGAGGCCTTAATGTGAGACAAGACAAGTCTCTCAAAACATTTGGTGATGATGGGGATAAGGGAAACTGGGCAATAGTCATTCAGGCAGCTCACTGTGCTCTTCTTAGGCACTGGAATGATGGTGGCTGTCTTGAGGCAGGTGGAAACCATATGAGTAGCAAGAGTTTAAAGATGTTGGTAAAAACTTCTGCTAGTTGATCTGTGCATGTTTTAAGTACACTTCCTGTTACTCAGTCTGGACCAGTAGCTTTCCTTGCATTGACTCTGTGGAGGGTGGCTCTGATTGGGTGGTGCTGCAGCTGGTTGGGGTCGTCGCCCCTCTCTGGAAGAGCAGGGCAGATGTGCGCCTCTCTGTTGAGTTGGTCGAAGCGAGCAAAGAACTGGTTCAGGGTATCCGGTAGGGTGCTGTTTGAGGGGTCTGCTGATGTGTGCATGTCCTTGTAGTCAGTGAGTGTCTTGATCCCCTTCCACATATTCCTGGTTTTGTTATCGTTGAAATGCTCCTCGATGAGTTATTTATATTTGTGCTAGGCTTTTTTGATGCCTCTTCGCAGGGCCCGGCATGCCTCTTTGTAAGCCTGCTGGTCTCCTGACTTGAAGGCATCATCCCATGCTCTAAGCAGGGTGCGCACCTCACCATTGAACCACGGTTTCTAGTTCGGGAACACTTTAACAGTCCTTGTTGTGGTCACATTCTCAGTGCAGTAATTTATGTAAGAGAGCACAGCTGATGTGTGACCCTCCAGGTCTGTCTCCAGATGTTCCCCAGTCTGTAGAGTCAAAATACTCCTGTCGAGCTATTTTGCATCCTGTCATACTGCAAAAACTGTTTAGGAATGGTTTAAGATAAAATGGCCTCCAAATTCCACATCTGTGAGATGTCTAGGTCAAACAAGTCCAAACCATAGAGGTCTTGTGGAGTCCATTGCCTTGATGGATTAGAGTCATTTTCACAACACAAATAGGATTTACACAATAAGATGCATCCTACATGAAAAATAAAGCAAATAAATAAATCCTGACAAAGTAAACATCTGTGAAGTTTACATATGTCTTAAAATGTGTGAAACAAAACATGTAAAATATCATATGCAATAACTATAACACACTATAATATTGCTTATCATTTCCACTCCTTCCACATCTTTGTGCATCTTGGAGTTATGTCCTTATCCATGCAAGCCTTTACTTTCAACCTCACTGCATTATGGTCGCCTGGTGTGTGTTCAGTTTGGGCTTTAATGAGCTCATAAAATCTACAACAGCACTCTGATAGCTTCACTGTAAGCTGTACCCCAGGGCCAGCACGTCGCAGACAGCTTCTTGACTTGTTTTTTTCCGCAGCCAGTTATGTGATCCATGTTCTCTACTTTACTTGCCTGGATTCCCAACCAAGCAAAGGCCAAAGGCTTTTTGAATTGAAGTTCATATTCAGGGAGAGATAACCTGAGTGTAATATAGAATTACAATGCAAACAGCTCTATTCCACAGGAAGAAAGGCATAAAGTGGAAAATCATTCAGGTGTGTGATATGCTCCAGCGGAAAAAAAAAAGAAAAAAAACTATAAAGCTTTAAGCATTTTCAGATGAATAGATGTAAATCTTGAACTGTGAATCCAATGATTCCCACAACACATTCTGATATTTAGCTTCACTCCTTGTTGTATGCATTTTAATAGGAAACCTCAGATAGAAAAGTCTGATGGAATATTTGATGACTGATCCTTGTTTTCATCAGTGGATGAGTTGCATGTGGAGGGGCCAGACAGTGCAGGAAGCAAGCAGGGATATTGCATCCACCCTGTACCAGGACACCAAATGCCAAGTTCATTAACATCAAATGGCAGAAGAACGTGAAGAGATTAGCTTTGATTTCCAAATCAGCAGAAGATGTGAGAAGCTGGGCATTAATGGGATACAAGCTTTCTGAAAATAGCTCATACGGCATCACTGCCATCAAAGTTCAGCACTATCACAGGGCATTGGTGAATAGCTTAAGCAATATCACACAGATCGTACATTAATCAACTGCTCTAGCTTTGCTAAAAACTTTTGCTCAAGTAGCCGAAAAACATGAATTGGAGTATGGCTTTGTTGAGCTTTGAACCTATCAATGAGAGCAGCAGATATACGTGATACAGCAACTGACTTTAGTACTTCTAATTTTCGAACCCAAGCCCCCCCTAAATAAACAAACAAACAAACAAACAAACAAACAAACAAATAAATAAATAAACTTGTTTCATATCAAGCATATCAACGCCATGGTGGCATAGTTTTTAGCATGTCACACAGCAAGAAGGTCTGGGGTTCGATTCCTGGGCTCAAGAATTTCGGTGTGGAGTTTGCATGTTCTTCCCGTGCTTGTGTGGGCTTCCTCCGGGTACTCTGGTTTCCTCCCACAGTCCAAAGACATACACATTAGGTTAACTGGCTGTCCCAAATTGACCTTATGTTTGAGTGTATGAAACGCTGTGTATGTGTTGCCCTGTGATGGTCTGTGTGTACCCTGCCTACCCCAATATCAGCTGAGATACCAGGCACCAGCCTCCCTGTGAGGCTAGTAGGATACTCGCCAAATGAGTCAGTGTGTGAGTATATCTTTGGATATGATTTAAAAGCCCATGATTGCTGATCATGATTTTTTTTCTTTTACTTCTGAGGCCATTTGAGCACTTGTGGTATATGGCAGAGTTACTTCTAGGGTGAAGGTATACACCAAAAATAAAAGATGAATGTATGTTTACTATATTGGATTTAGGGCTTGTCATTTCTCCAGGCTCTTTCAGTTTTGTTCCTTTATGCTCTGTGTCAGGAAAGTGAGAAATACTTGCAAAAGACAATACAACAACAAGACGAAATATTGTTTATAATAGGATTGCAGAGCCAACAATTCACACCAAGTTGTCTTTTTTCCAACCTCCCAAGCAATATTGTTCAGAGCAACAAATGTGAAATTAGTTTTTGAGGTAATTAAAGCGAGAAATTAAGTGGTTTACATTTAAATGTCATGCATAATAATTAAGCACCTGAAACTTCATTTCTAAATGATGATTGTAAATTAAGCAGCCGACTGGTGCAGAGTGATTGCCTGCGGGAGTATAAAGGCTCTAAATAAGCACAGACCTTTGCTGGCAGCCCTTCTGGGGTAGGTGGTATCATTCATGGAGTTTCCAGCATGACGCTTATGTGATATGTTATAAATTGGCACTGTATATGTGTCTCTAGATGTAGTCTGCCTCATCAAGAGACTGTGATGCAGAAAGTTTTGATTATTGTTTGAACTCAGGCTTGGCCTCACATTATTTCTAATTTTGCTAAATGGTTTATTGTGTTCAGAGAAAAAAAAATGATTTTGTTGTAATTGCTGTTTACACCATGGATTAAGCAATAAATCTAAATATAGATTTATAATAATAATGATAATAAAAATAATAAAATTATTATAACTAGGGGTTAAGCAAAGATAAAGCCTAGTATCTGATCTAATTGTTTGAATATGTCACTGCAATATTAAAAATAATAGCAGCCTCACCACGCCGTGCGAGCAAGCCACCATCGATAAAGAAAAGTGTCTAACCATCGAATTGCTTTTGGAACGTCAAGGAAAAAACCTATAGCGTACGATCATCTGTCCCTCCATCCTCTGTCCCTCCAGTGTATGCGTACACATGGGAACCCTGTGTTATTCTTTGAAAATGTTATATCTCGAAAAGAGAAAAACATATGATTTTTTTTTTTTTTTTTTTTTCTGGGAGAAAGCAATATAGAGAAAAAGAGGCATATAATACTCAGTTGTTAATAATGTGAAATAAATAAACAACAAATTATATTCTTGTGTAATTGAAATATAGGTTGTCTAAATGGTGTACTTTACATGTCAAGAAGATTTCGTGTTTGGTTACCTCATTTTTATTTCCTTCTGTTAACAAGTTATTATGAAATGAATTAATCTTGATATACGTAGAATATGTGTATGGGGTTTGAGAGTTCCCACGAAAAACTTGTCAAGTAAGGGAAATCAAAAGGGAGCTTTATTTTTTTTAATATAATAATGTTAATAATAATAATATTAATAATAATAATAATAATAATAATAATAATAATAATAATAATAATTGTGTGCTGGATTACTGATCCCAAGGTCGGGGGTTCAGTAGGGGCCCCACTATCAACAGGGTTTTCACTGCTTTCCCCCCAATGCAGCTAATTGGGTTATCAAATGCAGGCCATGTCTCTCACTGTCTGTGGTGAGAGGCATGTAATGAACCATTGCTGATTTTTGACAAGAGTAGGCTGCATTGCCATCAGCATGTTTCCGCCCTGCGATGGCCTGGCAGGCTGTCCAGGGTGTACTCTGCCCTCGCCCAGAGTCGGCTGAGATGGGCACCAGTTATTACAGTTACAATTAGGGTTGAGCGGTTCAGAAAATGAATGAATGAATAATAATAATAATAATAATAATAATAATAATAATAATAATAATAATAATAATAATAATAATCTAGCAAGAAATATTCAAAGGTACCAGGATTTCATAAGAGAGATTGCACATCCATGGGATATTAAAACCTACATAGTCCAGGTGGTGTTTGGATCCTGTGCAATGGTTATCAAGAACCTTGCCAGACACTTAGCAAAGTTGTGCCAAACTCAGGTAGAACTGCAGAGATCCTTAGGAATATTCTAGATGTCTAATATACTGGGTCATAGTGTGTTCTCGGCTCTCATCTAAGATGTGTTAGCTCAAGAAATTTGAAAAATATCTACAGTGGAGCTTCTCAAGGCTGAGACCTGTCAACTTGAAAAGGGATCCAGGAATCATATTGGATTTTATCAACAGAATAACACTAAATTAAAGCAGGATTTAATATTAAAGATGAGCAGTAACTAAATGAAATGGCATGATCTGGTGGTTTGCTATCTTTTTGTGATCACTGCAAATATATTCGGTGCCTGTAATTCAAATCATAGGCATATTGAATGTTCACTTTCTGTCATGTTATAATTTTCATAATAACAACTTTTTATTAAAAAAAAAAAAAAAAAAAAAAAAACAAAACACTTGACAGTGATTGTGAATTTTCCATAAAATCTAAATCTTATTATACAATAAATTAAACAATTGTACTGCTTGATGAGGTGTAACATCCTGTAAGGTATTTACTTTACAAAGATCTTTACATCATTTCATCTATTGTTGACTTTCTGGCTTTTCTGCAACATGCCAATATCTATCTGTAGCTGGTACAACATAAATGACAACAAGAACAGGAAATAACTTGTTTGATGGCTATTAGTAATATTAAACGTATTAGATATACTATGTTTGTCTATTAACTCTGATGTGTCATTCATTCATTCATTTTCTAAGCCGCTTAATCCTAATCGGGTCGCATGGAGGCTGGCATCCATCTCAGCTGACTGTGGGCGAAGGTGGGGTACACCCTGAAAGAGCTCACCAGACCATCACAGTGCAACACATGTACAACCATTCACACTCACACCTAGGGGCAATTTGGAACTGCCACTGAACCTACTGTGCATGTTTCTGGACTGGAGGAAACCAGAGTACCCGGAGGAAACCCATGAATGCATGGGAGAACATGCAACCTCCACACAGAAATGCCCTATGCCCGGGAATCCAACCCAGGACTTTCTTGCTGTGAGGCGAACGTGCTAACCACGGCGTGGTTATATATATAAATAATTTATAATAATAAATAAAAATTAAGAGACCTCTTATAATGGGAATCTCCATATATACATTTTCTGAACCGCTTAATCCTAATTAGGATCTCGGGGAGACTCACCCATCTCAGCCGACTCTAAGTGAGGGCAGAGTACACCCTGGATACCTTGCCAGGCCATCACAAGGCAGAAACATGCTGATGGCAACTCAATGGCCTTCTCTTTTTGAAAGTCAGCGATGGCTCTTTTACATGCCTCTCATCACAGACAGTGAAAGACATGGCTGGGCTTTGATAACCCAGTTAGCTGCACTTGGGGACAGCAGTGAGAACTCAGTGATAGAGGGCCTTGAACCCCCTATCTTCAGATCCTTAAGCCAGCACCCTACCACCAGGCCCCAACTGCCGCTCTATATATATATATATATATATATATATTGTATTTGCATTCCTTAATAACTTTTTAATGCTTACAATATAAACACATACAATGAACAGTATCAAAATCACTATATTTTTCTGTTGGCAAGTAAGACTAAGTTATGTAATCTTTGTTTGTTATCACCACAGGCTGGTTTGATCACATACAGTAAGCATGATCTGTAAATGTTTACTCAATATTGTTGCACCCTGGCACACAATTCTTAATAACCATGGCTCTCTTTTCCCTCAGCCACTGGCACAAATCCCTAAACATATTTCACTGGCATGCTCTCATATCGTATACTCCTCACACTTTTTTGCATAACACTTTACACTGTGTTCCAGCTGTAATGTGAATTTCTGAGGAAATTCTTCCAAAAAAAAAGTTTAGAAGGTATACAGTGGAAAACCACTTAGCTCACCAGGATACTACCAGGATGTATATTTTTGTATGTTTCAACAGTCCCACAGTCCAAAGACATGCAGATCAATCTAATTGGCTGTTCTAGTTTGCCACTAGGTATAAGTGAGAATGGTTGTATATGTGTGTGTGTGTGTGTGTGTGTGTGTGTGTGTGTGTGTGTGTGTGTGTGTGTTGGCCCTGCAATGATCTATCAAGCTGTTCGTGGTGTACCCCACCTTCGGCCAGTGTCGGCTGAGATAGGCTCCAGCCTCCCTGTGAGCCTAATGGTAGGATTACGCTGTTTGGCAAATGAGTGAGCAAATGATCGCATTCATCCCTCTTGCTGTGAAACCACAAATTAATTTTGGCAGAAGTAACTAACATAAGCAGCCATACAGTTATTTCACTATGTGCTTTAACAATATAGGCAAAGTCTCACAACCATTTCCCTTCCAGGTTTTCACTCACACACTCATTTGCAGATCCGCTTAATCCTACTATTAGGGTCGTGTGATTTCAATCGACACTGGGAGAAGGCGGTGTACAGCTGAACAGCTTGATATACCATCGTAGCATTCTAGGTTCTAACAGTTACAAACAGGGTGAATGTAATTGTAAACATACAAGCAGGGTGAATACTAACACAAAAGCCCATACATGTAGGGTATATTTTTATAGAGAGTATAAAAGCTTACAAATACAACTAGTATAAAGTCCAAACTGTGAAGAACAGTGTATTTCTACTGCGAAATTAAATACAGTTTTTTTTTAATCATTAATGAAATTCTGTGGCACCGTGCAAGAACCAGATAACCCACTTGACCAATAAAAGTGAGCTCACTGCACTATCGTAGACCTTAGGCATCACAGTACAATCTATAAAACTGTTAGAACAGTATTAGTCGAAGATACCATTTCCAGTTTTGTTGTTTTTATTTATTTATTTACATTTAGAGCATTTAGCAGATGCTCTTATCCAGAGTGACTTACGGTTATCATTTTTTTTCATAAAACTGAGCAATTGAGGGTTAAGGGCCTTGCTGAAGGGCCCAACAGTGGTGATAGTGGGGATTGAACCACTGACCTTTGGATCAGTATCTCATCACCTTAACCACTAAGTTACCACTGCCCAATGGATGAAATATTTTTTTTTTACATTTTATAAAAACAAAAATTTATCTTGTCTGGTTGTTTGGTTCTTGCACGGTGGCACAGAATTCATTATCTGTTACACTTAAAAATCAGACTCAGAAGGGAATCTGGAGCCAATCCCATCTGATACACCATTAAGAGATCCCCAGTCTATTGCAGGACTAACACAGACACACCCGGGAAAGTCACTGTCCTTTTGGCTTCATCGAGCCAGGACCTTCAGCTTTCGCTGTAGCGATTCGCAGCTGAGAAGCAACTGGGATGAGAATCAGCACCTCCAAGTCCGAGGCCATGGTTCTCAGTCAGAAAAGGGTGGAATACACTCTCCGGGTCTGGAATGAGGTCTTGCCCCAAGTAGAGGAGTTTAAGTATCTTGGGGTCTTGTTCACGAGTGAGGGAAGGATGGAGCGGGAGATTGACAGGCGGATCGGTGCAGCCGCTGCTGTAAAGCGGAGCTTGTACCGGTCCATTGTGGTGAAGCGGGAGCTCCCTGGTGTGGTGTTTCGGCATGTCCGACCGGGAAGAGACCCTGGGCCCGACCCAGAACACGCTGGAGGGACTACATCTCTCGGCTGTTCTGGGAACGCCTTGGCGTCCCCCCGGAAGAGCTGGAGGAAGTGGCTGGGGAGAGGGACGTCTGGAAATAACTGCTTAGGCAGCTGCCCCCGAGATCTGACCCCGGAAGAAGGGGAAGAAGATGAATGAATGAATGAATGAATGAATGAATGAATGAGTTGTATTTAGTGAAAGACACTGGGGAAAGAATAAAAGGAGGTTCAAGAAGAGGATAAACGACAGTGGGAAAGAAAAAAGAAAGAAACAAGTAAAGATGTAGAGGGAAAAGGGTTAAAAGAGGATGGCAGAGTAAATAGGAGAAATTAGAGATTGTAAATAACTTCAAGGCCATTCTAATAGAGCATGTCCTCTCCAAAAGAGATCCAGAGCCATACAAAGTATTATGACCACAATTCAACAATACTCCTCATTTTCATGGACTAAATAAATGAAACCTTATCCAAATAGACAAAGAGTAAAGCCTTATAAAAAGCAGATCCAGGGCAGTTTATATTGGTTTGGGAAAGTGCCCAATTCCACCATTCAACATCAGTTCACAAGTGAATTGAAACCAATCCAGTTTCCTTAATAGTGTTTCTTCCACCACTTTCTCTCTTTCTGAATCTTGTTAAAGAGTTCCTCTCTTGCTGGAGATTAAAAAGTATAAAAAAAATATATAAGCCACCTTTATGAGAGAGCAAGACTTTTCCAGATCCAGGAAAAAGTATTCAAGGGCAATTAATTCATATCAAACCTAAATTTACACAAGAACATTGCTTGTTATTAAGACAAAAATCATCTGCCTCCACAGAGATAAACGTTCTTTACTCCTTTTTGAGACTTTGTGTTAATCTCTTTTCAGTCCAAAATATTGTGCAAAGATTATGTAAAAAAAAATGCAGTTGTGTATACACCAATATTGTTTAGCTCGAACAAAAAAAAAACCCTTACAAAATGTCACCATTTTTAAGAGCATTTTATTTATATAGTCTGCAATAAAATCTCTAAAACACACAAAAACTGTCAACCATGACTGTCAATCATCAGCTGATTTTCTGATAGTCTGTAGATGATCCATCAAACGTCAAGAGCTATAAACTTGAGAGCAACCAGACTCCAAAAGGAATCCATTCTTATATTTTTATACTGAGTAGAATATAAATAAAAATAAATATATGAAATAATATGATATAAAAGTAGTAGGCCTCTATTAGTAAATAATATAATATAATATAATATAATATAATATAATATAATATAATATAATATAATATAATTAATATAATATATATAATGTAATGTAACATAGTATTCATTCATTCATTCATTCATTCATTCATTCATTCATCATTCATTCATCTTCTTCTGCTTGTTCCTGGGTCAGGTCACGGGGCAGCTGCCTAAGCAGTGATTTCCAGACGTCCCTCTCCCCAGCCACTTCCTCCAGCTCTTCCGGGGGGACGCCAAGGCGTTCC
>JAQMYF010000001.1:8500560-8512348 GCA_030014195.1 Neosilurus mollespiculum
CAACCGGGCCGGTCCCAGGGCCATCCCCACTGCAGAGCAGCCTGGCCCAGCACCACTGGAAACCACCATGAACCCACGAACCCACAATAAAACATTACTACCGGCAATGAAATTATTGGACTCAGAGCACCCTCAATATTGCACCTATTTTTTTTTTAATGTAGATAAAATATAAAGTGAGAATAAAAACTATATAAGTAAAAGGAATAAAAAAATTTGGATGTATATGTATGTAAATGTCCTCCTTCTCAGTCTGACAAGAAGTCTGGCTCTTTTCCCATTTTCCTCCTGCATTGTTTCCGTTCAGGTAGCCAAGGTAAGCCACCTCCATTCATAAAAAAGTCTGTTGGTGTAGACCAAGATTGTGAATATTCTCGGATATCTAAAAAAGAGTCTGACTGTCATATGTAAGTCTTTTCTGTCATATGAGGTGGCATATAAGGTGCCTTCCTCCTGATTTCTAAATATCTGCCTCTACATATTTGGAATAAACTAAGTTAAATTTGTTACCATGTTGCTGATGGGTCTTGAACATATCTACAAGTTTTTTCAATCACCTTGGCAATAGTTTCCGGAACGTGATGTCATTTTTCAAAACTCTAGAAACTCACAACTAATGATCAAAAATTGTACTCTTTTTCAAAACTCAAATACTTTTTTCCAACTGCTTGAATACAATACACATAAATCAAGGATCATTTGCTCATTTGCTTACTGAAGTTACCAGTTCAGATTTACACAAATAAGCATTACTAAATTATCATTTCAAAATGCTATTCCCACATTCAAAATGACTCAAATTAATTTCTGCTCATTTCATTATAGTGACATAACTATTTAATGATGTGACTGATCTAAATAAATAACTGTTGCATTCCTCTTAAAGCATAGCTGTATAGAAACTAAGAAACAATACCCCATGTTCACTACAATAGGATAACAAGGATGACAGGATCTACTGACTTTAGGAATTGCTGTTTTTATGCAGAATGCTTACAACTGATCATAAGTGAAAGTAAATCAGCTCAGTGTGCAATGGAGAAGATGATTAAATACACCTGATTGAGTTTACAAGTATTGATTTAGGAGGGGGTGATCCTTTAACCATCTTGGCATTTTTTTCCTGAACTGTTGTTATCTTTCAATTGGCTGTCATAGGTTGTATTAATGGGCTCTTCATGGGTTATTTGGAAAATAAATTAGCAAACAAACATTTTTTCTTTTTTATTTTAATGACTGGGATTAATAATTGTATACTATTAATTAATATTACTTTTAATTAAGCTAACTAATTAAACCCCTGCTTAGTAAATAATGATTATAAAAGTAATAGCAGTATTTGTGTTTATTCACTTTGCAACTGTTTGAATTATGTACAATTATATATATATATATATATATATATATACATTTTGTGATACTGTGTCTCAATCCAAGCCAACACATTTGGTTCTCACACTGGCCTTAAAACCTCTTAATAGTTGATGGTGTCTGGATGTCATCCTTCTCTAACTCACCATTCTAGACCATGAGGAGAACACTTGGCTAACAGCTAGAAGAAACAAACCACCTGTGGCTCTGGCAGCAGCCAAGCAGTGTTTATCTGTGGGTGCACCAACATGGCACTCCTTTTGCATGTATTGTGTATCTGCACAGATGACTCATCACCAAGGGTTAGCATGAGGGCATTGTGATTTTGCACTTTTATGTGAATCTTTAGGATGATTTAGACTCCACAGAGGTTCACTCTTCATTAGCTCGACACAAAAGGCTCTTGCTGTGTTGTACTCATAGACATTATGCATTAGCAGTGATTTATCTTGGCAGCTTGAATATCAACATTCTCTAAGTCCCAGTCTGACATTTTAGGTATAAAACCAATGCAGAATTAAAAAAAAAATAATAAAAAATACTTTGAGGGATATGGCAATTCCTAGACATACAGTACAGCATGTACCAGCGGAACTCTGCAACTATTCCGTTTATCTGTATTCCAGAGTTCACAGAGACTGAATGTTCCAAAGAAAGTGAGGACTCTTGCATTTTGATTTAGTGTAACAAGCTTTCGGATTGTTTCTCTGCCCTATTTCAGAACACTTATGAAGGCACTAGACAGCCTACTTTTACAATTTCCTCAGATACCAAGATCTCCTGCATTTCAATTGTAGCTTAATTGTAGTGCTCATGCACTTTGACATGACACCAAATAGTCTGAAGTTAGGATGCAATACCGACTGTGACTTTCTATATATTAAAAAGTAAGAATTGTGTCATATTTTATGTGAGATCAACATAGAGAAACTAGAATCTTAATTGTTCCAATCAAGAAATTTTTATCAAAAGAATCTTTTTTTTTCTTACCAGTAATCAACTGAATGCCATAAAATGTCAGCAGACATACTGAAACACAGGTATGATTGTATTATGTAAAAAATAAATAAATAAATAATAATAATAAAAAAAAACCCTTCTAGGAATTTTATGGAATATACATATGAAGAGAGACAGCTCTAAGATCTCATTGACTCATTCTTTCATTTTCTAAGCTGCTAAATCCTAATTCGGGTTGTGAGTAGGCTGGCACCCATCTCAGCCAACCGTGGCCGAGTGCGGGGTACACCCTGAACAGCTCACCAGACCATTGCAGGGCCAACACACATACAACCATTCACATTAACACTCAGACCTAGGGGCGATTTGGAGCAGAAAATCAGCCAACTGTGCATGTTTTTGGACTGTGGAAGGAAACCGGAGTACCCGGACGAAATCCACGCAAGCATGGGGAGAACATGCAAACTATACACAGTAACACCTGAGCTTGGGAACTGAACCCAGGCCTTCTTACTGTGAGGCAGGCGTACTAACCACCGTGCCACCCCGTTCTAACATCTTTTTCTGTTATTTCTGTTTACAATGTTAATGTTCCTGGGACTTGAGTGAGAAAAGTGGTCTTGATTTTTGGTGTAGTTAGTAGTTATTAAAAATTTGATAATTTGAGTTAAAAAAGTAAAGCTTAGTTTAACCGAGCTTGCAAGTTGCTAAATCAAAAATACACATTTCCAGCATTACTAGTTAGCATCTGTATTGGGGTTTAGTTTTCAGTGAATCACACAGGTACTGAAAGGAAAACACCAGTGCACATGTGCACAGTTCTTGAAAATTAATATTACCTGTAAAATTTTAACAACATTATTTTAAATCTACGTATAATGTTATTGCAACTTTTGTACAATGTTGTAGCAATGTTTTAAAACATAAATTGTTAGCTGGGAAATGCATAGGAGCCAGTGTCACAAAAACAGAGTCCCTATAAAGTGTGCTGGATGATCAGGTACATAGGAAACAGGTGTTCTGGGGTCATGTGATGATTGTCAAGTGACTGAGATCGGTGCAAGGTATTCTGGGAAGTGTAGTGCATGTCTGGTTGAGTGCAGGAATAGGCAGATGGGGTGAAATATGGTTGTCACTTATCAGTAAATCTTAATTAGTATTATGAAACCATTGTGTTGAACCTTAAAGCCTGGAATCTCATCACAGGCATAAATATATTACACATACACACAAGAACACATTAACTGAAATACAGAATGCAAACACCATTCATGATTACCGTTTTTATGCATCACAATACACAATCATCTTGTGCAAATAGAGAGCACAATAAACGAAATATCTCCATGTGTGTGTATGCAAATTTTTCTTTCATGCAACACAAAACATCTACAATTTGTGTTTTGTTTTTTTGTTTTTTTGTTTTTTTATGTTTGTGTAACTTATGCTTTAATGCTATGATGTTAAGTCTAATTTCTTTTATGCAACAGTTAGTTTTGGTCCGCTTATTTGATTGGTTGCACAGCTTTCTAAGTGTGCTTATATTCTTATTGGTGGGTTGTTAAACTCCAACAGAGCTGCTCTCTGTCACTGAAGGGAGGATGTTCAGAATTGCACTGTTGCTTGTTTCAGATGATATTGTCCTGTTGATCAAATAGTGATCTCCAGAGGTGGCTCTTGCTCTTGCTCGGTTACTGATCACAAGGTTAGCAGCTCGAGCCCCACTACCACCAAGCTGCCACTGTTGGGCCCCTGAGCAAGGCCTTTAGAGCTCAACTGCTCAGTTGTATAAATGTTTAAGGGATAAGGGCATCTGCTGTATACCATAAATGTAAATGTGAATGCAAATCTTCAGCCCACATTGGGGTGGTTTGTTGTCTGAGGTTAAATTAGCACTCCCATGTTTGAGGCCAAGGCTGTTAGTCATAAAAGTTTGGGTTGCCTCAAATTTTTTCTCTTAATGGAAGACATGCCAGCAAAATGCCTTTGTTGTCTGAAAGGAATATTAGAGCAAGCGTACAAAAGTACAGTTTGCCAATGAAAATATCAGCAAAGATCAGGCTTTTTAGAAAGACAGGCCTCATTCACTAACCATTCTCACAAAGAAATTAATTCATAGATGTAGCTGACACACTTTTTCTGGCATTCAACGATATTTTCCTATCTGAGATTTGTTCTTAGCTATGAACAGGATTTACAAACATAAAGGAGTACTATTATGCACACACCAGTGCCAAATCGATGTTGCAAAAACCCTTTTATTTTCCTTATTTTAAATTACTTAAATTTTTCTGATTCATGATTTGATGTTAGAGACTGTTTTTTATGTATTCTATAATAATATGAATAATATTAATAATAATAATAACAATAATAATAACAATAATAATAATAATAATAATTATTATTATTATTAATTATTATTATTATTATTTTTTTTTTTATTATTTTTTTTTTTACCACATTAAATAAAAAATAATGATTTTAGTTATATTGGAAGATATTGTTGAATAAGGCCTAGTATCTTTAAACACTCTTTGGTTTGATGCAGAATTCATGGCTCAATCAATGCCTGCAAGCTTACCATTCCCTATGAAAATAAAGCAACTCCAGCTCAAAACAATTCATATGAGGTTCTTCTCCAGTTCTCATTTGTGTGACCATGGCCAAACAACTCTTATCTTCCATCTGTAGAATTGGAGTGTCGGGTGTTCTGGCTCAAGATGTTGCACAGATCCATTAAAACAGTTCTTGGTAGCCGAAACCATCTTATTAGTCTGTATCCATGAATAAATCTATGAGGACTTTGGAAATATGTTCCCTCCTAAGTGCACAAGCTGTGATTTATTCTACTAAAGAGTAAATATGGCAGTCTTGAAGGAATTGGTCTATAATCTCCCTGTAAATAGCATTATTAATTAATTAATAAGCCAAGGTATCCGATTAACATGATTAATACGTCATGAAGTGATATTTATTTGCATGATGCTTTGTAACATAATGAAAATGATTATTTTAACATTTAATATGGTTAAAAAAAGATCCAGTCCTCATATTATGAATCTGAAAAATATTTAAAAAGAAGGCAAATAGTAACGATTTCGCGACACCACTTTAACACTGATATATGCATAAGAGTGCTCTTTTGTGCTCGTAGATTCTGTTTATAGATAAAAACAAATGCTGGATAATATTGGTACAAATTAAAAATAATTATATGGTTGATGACGCAGCCATCTGCAACCCATGGGAGTCCATGGGAGCTAATTGGCCAAGCTCTCACGGGAGTGAGGGATGGCATATGCTCACTTCCCTGTCACTCACAGCAGTGTCCAATCATGGGCATCTGTGAGCTCATTCATATGAGGGGGTGGATATCACTTTCTCTCCGAGTGTGTTAGGCCGCCCCCAAATACGGATGCCAGCAGTTTGTAAAGAGGCGGGTGACAGCATCGCATGTCATCGTGGGGGCATGTTCATGCTTATGCCCCTCCCTGGTTGATGGTGGTCATGTGATAGGAAAGGCAACACTTGATAGGAGTCAATTGGATATGGCTAAATCAGGGGAGAAGATAGCGGAAAAAGAAAAAAATAATAATAGTAATGATAATTATATGAATAAAATAGGAAATGGGTCAAAACCTAGGTGCTGGGTTAAAGACCGGTGGTTGGCACTGGCATTTCTCGGGAATGTTCTTGCTGTGCTTGAATGGAATCCTTCCTACAGTCCAAAGACATGCACGTTAGGGTATTTGCCCCTAAATATGGGTGTGACTGGATATGTGTTGATACTAGGTTCTGTCACCCACTCAAGTAATAACATACACTGCAACATGAAACATGAATGGGAAGTGAGTGACATACAATATTTTAGATGTAAATAGCTAGTGTTTTTCCAATGCTGTTATTTGCATTCCAAATGTTGCCATTGTTCCCCACCCTCTATAAGAAGAGAATAATTATTCCTTTCCTGGCTATAGGATGAAAGCCGTCCTCCATTGAACATCCTGGTTGTGGAACCTATTTGTGTGATTTATTGCAAGTCGTCCCTAATGACAAAATAATAAAGGTGTGTTCCGCATCAGCAGTGCTGTAGCAAAACCTGACAAGCAGTGGCAGCCACAAAGATTGAATTAATTACATTCCTCAGTGCCAAAAGTAGTCCGTATATCAACTACATCTCAAGCACACATTATTTTCGCAGAAGGTTTCTACAGTGCCTTTTTTAACCTTTGAAGATTTAACTAGGGTGGATTAAATGCTGTCTTCCTAAAGAAAAGAGGCTTTGCAGTTTCTCTAAAGTTGAGGATCTTAAGTGCTACTCCACAAGCAGTAGGCCTACATTTAAAATAGAAAAATAACTACAACTCCTGGTTAAAAAAAATAAATAAATGAAATATAAAAATACAGAATCATCACATTAAGAGATCAAATAGGTTTTTACTTGGTAGAAAATAAACAGATTGCAGCTTTGACAAAACAAAAAAAAATAATAATAATAATAGTACATGGAAACTTTGAAAAATATTTATGAAAAATACCTCAGCATTCAACTAAATATTTGAATTAATGGCTTAATTTTTCAGAAATATCATGCAAAATTTTTATTTTCTTTCAAATATTTTCTTGGGTGGCACGCTGATGTAGTAGGTAGCACATCCTACTTAGAGCAAGAGGATGCAGGGGTCGCATTGAATTATAAGTTTCAGGCACCAATGGAGCACCAAAGTAGAATTTCTAGTCCAAAAAACCTTAAACGCTAATTTTAAGAGCATGGGCTGAACAGCCTGTTTGGCTTCCTCTTCCCATTTATGTTTTTCTCAACAAAATTAAAGTCAAAATTAACATAGTAAAATACGCTTATAATATACTTAATAAGCTTCTGAGCAGAACCACTAAATGAAAATTAGAGACTAACATCTGCAAATAATCTATATAAGGAAGACTGGATATACAGAGATGAAGGAGCAAAAGGAAGAAGTGCTCTTACAACATCGGAGGTTATTAGCGGTAGCAGGTGAAGAGGTATATTTAGAGAGGCTGAATGTTTTCTCATCTATTCACTCTCAGGCAGTGCTGCTGAACATGGGCTGTGGTGAAATTATAATGTGATGTTGATAGCACAGAAACACTTTGACAGCTGGTTGAAAGGATATGTCTGGTCTTCTCAATGCCTGTCAGTTTGAGGATAAACAAATCAACGATAAAGAGGTCACAACCGTGCACATGTGCTGTCACATCACTGCAGAGCTTACATGATGCACAGGGATGACACAAATCGCAAATATCTCAAGTTTCCTAGAATATTTCTAATGCACATATAGATGTAGCTGTAATTATCTACCTGTAAAATTCTAAAACAAACAAACAAAAAAAAATTTATATATAAGCATGTGCATGGGCTGTATTTAGCCTAAGCGATGTGTTTTAAACAATGTATAAAGTTGTTAAACAAGTGTAAGCTTTCTACATAATTCAAGTATGTAGCTGTGTAAAATTACTTTGAACACATTCACAGGCATTAAACGTTAATAAGTGTTTATTGTTTTGGGGAAAAGCATCTTACAAAAGATGCTATCATTTATGTATTCACTCACTCACTCACTCAATTGCTGAACCACTTATTCCTACTACTAGGGTTGCAGGGAGGCTGTGCCTATCTCAGCCAACACTGGACAAGGGTGGAGTACACACCGTACAGCTCATGAAACCATCATAGGGCAACACACACATCCATTCACACTCACATTCACACCTGTGGGCAATTTGGAACAGCCGATTCGCCAGACATGCATATCTTCGGACTGTGGGAGGAAACCAGAGTACCCGAAGAAAACCCACATCACCAGTGGGAGAACATGCAAACTCCACACAGAAATGCCTGAGGCCGGTACCTGACCCAAGGACCTTATTGCTGTGAGGTGGACGTTCTACCACTAACCCATCGTGCTTAAATTATATTAGACATTTTATATTAATGCTAGTATTATACTAATTATTTTAATTAGTCTAGATTCACACACACACACACACACACACACACACACACACACACACACACAGAATTAATTATTTCTTTGTCTTTTTACATTACACTTTAAGCAATTTAAGTGGTTTAAAATATTTATATGAAAAAACTTTAATATTATTACTGTTCTTATTCATGTTGTTATTGTTAAAGCAGTGGCACACAATCATGCTGTTATATTGTGGATCAAAACGACTGTACAAGAGAATGATTGTTCTATAAACAAGAAATTTAATAGAATAGTATACAATATTAAATAACTGACATTTTCATGCACAATATGGCCACAGTGCATGCTTTTTTTTTTTTAAAGCTTGTCAATGAAAATATTTCCCTAAGAAGCCACAGCTGGTTAAAGCATTATGTTCTATGTACAGAATGACTGAGAGGCCATAGTAAGTGTGTTTTTCCAGCAACTGTTTTGCAGTAATTGATATTGTACATCACAAACACAGACAAACACACATCATTGTGAAATATCCAGTTATTGCAGATCGTTTTCCTCAACAAGCTAACAATCACATATCATATTTTTGTCTCATTTTTTTAGTTGAGTTCGCTTTGACTACTTTCACGAATAGTGTAAAAATCTAATGATGTTTTAGATCATTTTATTAAGAAATATAGTGTTCTGCAGGGTTCACAAACCTTAAAGTATGCCTGTATTACATGGCTTTTCATAAAATATTGAACTAACAAAATAGTTTATTGATTATAAAATTATTGTATTGCTTCTGCTAATGATGTGCTCCGCAACATCTGTCCATGATACTAATATCTGCAATCCTACCTGAATATTACAACTGACCAGAATCAAGTGCTCAAATGAGCTGTGTAATAACATTAAGTGTTCACATTAGTAAAGCTACTAATGCCATTTATATTCACATAGAGGCTGATTTCAACCATTTAGTCAAAGTCAGACAATAGTGTCTCTTCTCATGGCTCAGTCCCAGTAGTGTGGAGAGTCGCACAAGCTGCCACAGTAATGGCCTCATTTGGCTGGTCACACCAGTGAGATGAGTCGCTTGGACCCCTGAGGCAGAAGCAAAGCACTCATGGAGCAGGCAGGATTAGCGCATTACTACAGCCCTTTTAAATAATGTTAATGGGATCTAAATTATGACAACTTGCAGTGGATTTCTGCTGAGAACAGTGTGTGCTTTTGTCATTGCATTAGAAGAAAAGCACGCCTCCATGGGGAATTTGAAATACCCTGAGATAATTAAATAAACAGATAGAAGTAAGGAGGAAAGTAATGTAACCAGATTTGCATGAGGATGTACTGTACATATTCCTTTTATTTATTTATTTATTTATTTAGTTAGTTAGTTAAATCAAACAATAATATTCACCCACTCATTTGCCAAACCGCTTAATCATACTAGGGAGGGGCTGGGTACACCCTGAACAGCTCGCCAGACCATCGCAGGGCCAACATATGCACAACTAATCACACTTACACCTAGGGGCAATTTGGAACAGCCAGTTAGCCTAAAGTGCTTGTTTTTGGGCTGCTGGAGGAAACTGGAGTACCTGGAGACACACAGCACAGGGAGAACATGCAAACTCCACACAGGACTCAAACCCAGGACCTTCTTGCTGTGAGGCAGACGTGCTAACCAGTATGCTACTATGCTGCCCATGAAAATATTTAGATATAAATAAATAAATAAATCTATACGTGGGGTGGCACAGTGGAGTAATGGTTAGGATCCTTGCCTCACAGCAAGAAGGTTGTGATGGCGTTTCTGTGTGGAGTTTGCATGCTCTACCTGTGCTTGTGTTTCCTCTGGATGACATGCACTTTAGGCTAATTGGATATTCCAGATTGCCCCTTGGTGTGAGTGTGAATGGTTGTATGTCTGTATAATAAACTTTTTTAATTGTATGATAAACTGATATACTGATAAAGAATAAATGAATTCTGAATGGTCATGTGACAAAATATCCGATTACAAAATGGACACATAAAGGTTTACTAAGTTTTAATAAACATATAAAGATGAAAAGATTAAAAGCTTTGCTCAAGAATGTGACAGTGGCAGTTTGGCGATACTGGCTCCTCAACCCATGACATTTAGATTTAAAACCAAGAATAATTAACCACTAAGCCACCATGTGGTGCAAAACCATGCCTTATAATGTCATAAGGCAAGTGAGGTCCAGTTTGGGCAGGATTCAGGTTTTTGGGCAGAAGAGTTTAAAAGCAATTGCATTTTGGATCACCTGAAGAGGTCTGGTAGCATGCTGATGAAAACTTCCAGAAGTGTGTTGCAGCACTCCACTCTTAAGATGACAAGAGGCTGAAAAGCACCTGAGTGACCTCCGTTGGGAGCGGTAGTAAGACGTTCCAAGGAAGAAGCATATGTGTATGACATAGTGAGATTAGTTAGTGGTTTCAGTGGTTCACAAGTGGCACATGGTTGAGTGCATTGTCAGATAGTATGAACCCAGATTTGTCCATTAAGGTCGAGCTAATCCTTTATTATGCATCCAATCTGTCTGATTCATTTGAAAGCATTTTTTTTTCATTATACTCAGCCAGTTTGCATGACATTACAGCATACTGATAAACCAGACACAAAAAAAATCTGATTTGCTGCAACTGTCCAGGAGAAATATAGCTAATTTCATGCCCCACATCACCCTCACAACAACAACTGTTCCCCACTCTCAGATGTATTCTAATTTAATTCCCACTTTGACAAACTGACAGAAAGGAATGACACATCCTAGGAGTCTACCACATTCACGTACACCTCATTTTTCTCAGTCTATAACATTGTTTAAGCTGGCATCCCAGATATGTCCCTGTAACATTTCCCAAGATTAGGACAGTGAACAGGGTATAAGAGTGAGCACTTCCACCTCACAGCAAGAAGATTCTGGGTTTGAGTCCTAGGCTTGGCAAGGGTGTTTGTATGCAGAGTAAAAATAAACCGTGCCAATATGGTTGTGCCAATAAGAAAGACAGGTGTCCATAATGTAACAGTGTAAACATACTTAGACACATTTCCCCCCAACGTGATGAATACCTAGACTGCATCACACACACACACACACACACACACACACACACACACACACACACACACACACACACACACAAAGAGCTCATGTGTTACTTGCCAACTGTGCCTGACTCCCTGTTAATTTTTTTGTATTGTACAAATAAAAATGGTCCACATATTCCACAATTCATCAAGGCAATCAAAGTAAAGCACCCCGACGGGCTGTACTGCACCAAAAATAAGAAGACAAGAGACTACAGCATTATTTTCTCACAAAATAAAATGATAAAGCATATTATTTTCATCATTTTCATTTTCTGAACCGCTTAATTAGGGTTGCGGGGAGGCTGGCACCCATCTCAGCCGACTCTGGGCGAGGGCGGAGTACACCCTGGACAGCTCGCCAGGCCATCGC
>JAQMYF010000001.1:8570652-8587023 GCA_030014195.1 Neosilurus mollespiculum
ATTTAAGCAAAAGTAAACAAGTACACGCTCTGAAATGTACTCGGAGAATAAAAGTATACCTCTACGATGGAGTCTCTTTGAAGGACATTTCTTCCTATAGCTCTCTCTTTTCACTCTGCTCCTTCATGCCATGCTCGTGTAGGTCCACTTGCTCATGTAATGAAAACAATACAGGAATATCCTCTTCATTTTCACTGTTATAAAAGTGCAGAACATTTCCATAAGTGATTGTGGGTGTTTTTTTTCTTTTTTTTTTAACTAAAAAGTTAAGCACAATGAGATGTGCTATTATAAGAAAAAAATCGAGGATGGCCTGTATCAGGCAGTCAAATGTAAAGCACAATTGTTGTTTTAACCTGGAAGTTAACCTGAAAGAATTTTTTTATAAGAACATACACTGAGGTGTTAAGCAGTGTGCACACGGGAAGTGACGAGCGACAGGTGAGCCGCTGAGCTACATGTGAATCGCTTCACGAGGCGAGCAGAGCTCTTCCCCGCTGAGGTGTCCTCAGCTCTTGTTGCCTAGGAAAACTTCTTGAATGTTTTTTTTTTTTTGGATAAACATCTTTCAAGTGATACTGCATCAAGCTAGCTCCCTACAGATTTTATTATTATTATATTATTTTAATTTATTTTCACTTATCTTATCATAATGAATAGCTTATATGAATAGCCACCTTGTGTTGCCTAAGAAAACATCGCCCCTATCGCTCATTTTACTGGCTTCCACTGACCTTGCATGGTTGCTTATCGCTCACTGTGTGGATGCCCCTTAACTCCACATATGCCACCGCAATTAAGCTTTTTTATTCATAAATAAAAATATAGAAATAAACAGCAAATAAACATATTTTTTTTCACCAGCCTCTTTTTATTCTTTTTTGAAATTAATAAGATAAATAAACAAACAAACAAACAAACAAACAAATAAATAAATAAATAAATCAGTGGTATGTGCGTCCAGTGTAACCTGGTTGTGCAAGATGTTTTTCCTTTTTTTTTTATTTTTTTAGATATTCTGATTGCATTTGGGGACCAATCTCTTGAAAATAAAACAATAAAATTTCCTCACCTGCTTCCTTGGTCTGTTGCCATGGTGACCGTATGCCTCCTGTATAAGAAAAAAGTAGAGAGATGGAGAAAGACTGAGCGTGAGAGAGAGATGAACATTCAAAATCATACTGAAGGACACTTCTGATGTCACGGGAAGGTAAAAAGAGAAGGCTGCAGGAGACTGAGGAAAGCTTTGTCAGTCTACAGCATAAAGGGAACAATATTAAAGAGAACTTGCAGTGCATACCATGGATCATGTAAGAGAACAATAATGCATCATACTTTATACATTAAATCAGATTTCTAAGCCATTAGATCCAACAAAAGGCTTAAACAACTGTTGGTAAAATGCATTAAACCTAGAAAATGGATATTGTTTTAGCTACATCCAATTAACTCCTACTTTGTCCCAGTTGAACCAATTTCATGCTCCTCTGATCTGACAAACACTTAAACGCATGAGAGCCAGTGAGTTTTAGCATCTGCTAAAAACCTGTGACCAGGAATCTGTCACCGGTGCTGGATTTGCGCACTCTCATCTCCGAGTTCCAGGAAGCACCATATGGTCCTGGAGATAATAGAGCCAAGAATAAAGCTAGAACACAAGGACACAGAGAGGATGGGGAGCACAGAGGACACCGTGGCCTCAGACACGTTCTCCTTTCGAGATTTATCTGTTAGCAACTTCAGCGTGAGCTGCCAATTAACCACCAAGCTTCGTCTGGTCTCTTCCAAAAATAAATGCACAGTAGGGCTGTTATGAAATTTGTTCACTAATGAAAAGGGCAAAATTGTTTTAACTGCTCCTGTCTGTCATTAACATGGGTGGGCTTTCTGTCTGTTAACGTCGTTAATCAAGTCTAATAGCTGAAATATCTTAAAATTGGACTGGCATGCTGTCCAGGGTGTACTCTGCCCTTGCCCAGAGTCGGCTGAGATGGACGTCAGCCTCCCCGCAACCCTAATTAGGATTAAGCGATTCAGAAAATGATCGATGAAAGTCCCATCAGATTGTAGCTACTGAAAAGACAATGTGCATGTTTAGACCAAAATATGCTGACAGAGTATAAGTCTACTTAGCCAAGTGTTACATTTCCTATATATTATATTTCTAGGCGGCACAGTGTTGTAATGGTTAGCACTTCTGCCTCACAGCAAGATGGTCCTGGGTTGAGCCCCGTGGCTGGCAAACGCATTTCTATGTAGAGTTTGCAATGTTCTCACTGTGCCTGCGTTGGTTTCCTCAGGGTGCTCTGGTTTCCTTTTACAGTCCAAAGATATGCACATTATAGTAACTGGATATTCTTGATTACCCTTAGACATCTATATGAGTGTGAATGGTTGTGTATGTGTATTGGCATTAGATCTGTGATGGTCTGGTAAGGTGTTCGAGATGTGGTATAGCCCACCTTCACACTGGGGTTGGATGGGATGGGAGCATGTCTGCAACACTAATAAAAGATAAAGCAATTTGGCAAAAAAAATAATAAAAACCTGCTGTACAGGTATTTTTTACAGTGCAGTTACTTACATATTTGTGGCTTACTGGTTATGGCGATGGGGTACTGATCTGAAGGTGTTACGCCGGTACCAAGAACAGATAGACCCAAATGCAGGACAGAGACGCTAAGATCAGGTGAAACCAGGGATCCTTTATTAGGAACATGGAAAACGTGGAACATGAACAGTACTAGGAAATCTCAGCTGGATCGCGGTGCATACACTGAGATACGTCCTCTCTCTAAGACGGCCTCTCTCCGTGAAGACGCAAGCGCTCATTCAATGACGGCCCAGGACGATCTGGCGATCGGGACAAGGTCAGCGGCCCCCTTTTATCCTCCGGTGGGGATGAGGAACAGGTGAGCTAATCAGGGCGGAGCCTGTAATCAAAAGACACACAAGGGAGAGGAGAGAGCAGATCAAAACAGACAGACATGACTAAAGCCTACGGCGGGACCTCACAGAAGGTCAACAGTTCAGTCCCCACTATCACCACTGTTGGGCCCTTGATCAAAGCCTTTAACCCTCAATTGCTAAAATGTATAAAAAAGATAATTATAAGTCACTCTGGATAAAGCATCTGCCAAATGCTGCAAATGGAGAGAGAGAGAGAGAGAGAGAGAGAGAGAGAGAGAGAGAGAGAGAAGGATTGGTGTTTCTAGCAATTCAGCAACAGGGCAAGACTTGCTGCATCTTAAGTCCACTTCCCGCTAGATCTCTCACCAATAAACTTTAAATCCTTTTAATGAGAAATTCTCCAACTAAGCAGCCAAAATAAAGATGCATTTTGGATCTGAAAGCATGCTAATTAAAAAAGGCTTTTAAAAAAAGAAATCATTAAATGAGGCAGAATAATTTCTGTATAGATAGGTGTAATAAAACTGTAAATGCTAGTTAAGCTATTGCAGAACATCAACACATCTGCCATATTGAAAAACGGGTCAGGACTAGACTGTAAGTACGTGTAAGGGAGTCTATAGAAAATGCAGGCCTGCACATAAACTCACTTTATGTCTAATAACTTTTTTTTTTTGTTTGTTTTTTTTTTTTTTTTACAGATATCATAAATGAAAAACATGTACTGATGTATGTTCATGTATTAAACAAGCACTTAATATACTTTAAAATCTAGTGGAAAGCTGAGGTAGGTATTACTTTAACAACAGAGGGGGATTAAATCTGGAATAAGATATTCAACAAACTACGAAGGTGTGTGAATATGGTGTTCATGTGTCCACAAACTCTTGGCCAAATCACGTATAGGGTATTTTAGAGGAAAGTAGTTACAGGACTGGAACCCCCTTAATAGTGTGCTTTCATTCACTCACTCATTTGCTAAACCATCAAATTCTTCTACTATGATTGAAGGGGGCTGTGCCTGTCTCTGCTGACACTGGGGGAAGGCAGGGTACACATGAACATTTCACCAGACCATTGCAGGGCAACACACACAGCCATTTACACTCACATCCACACCTAGTGTGTGTAATTTGGAACAGCCAATAAGCCTAATGTGCATGTATTTGGACTGTGGGAGGAAACCAGTGTACCTGGAGGAAACCCACATAAGCACAGGGAGAACATATAAACACACAAATGCTTCAATCCTAGGACCATCTTGCTGTGAGGCGGGTGTGCTAAACACTACACCACCACGCCACCCGGATGTGCTTGCAACACTTGAAAAAAAGGTTTTTGAAATCTGAATTGTAATACTGATCACATTTTTAATCTCGTGAAGCAATTTGGGAGGCAAGTGAGGAAAATAAAAACATGCAGGAGAGAGTTCAAGAGGTATATTAGCTTTGTTGTTGAGCAATTAAAAGGGGATGTATGGCATGTTGAATACATCATGATTAGTGAAATACCAATGGTACAATATTACTAAAAATATCTAGTTCTGTATTTTTGGGATGTTCCTCAGTAGGGCTGTGGGATTCTGGTGTCAAAAGATTTTCTGTATTGACTTGGACTTGTCACGGATTTAGGGGTGTTTGTATTACAAAAGTCCTCATGTTCTTTCCATCTTGCGTGGGTTTCCTCCAGGTACCCTGGTTTCCTTCCACAGTCCAAAGACATTCACATTAGACTAAATGGCTGTTCTGAACCGCTAGGTGTAAATATGAGTGTGAATGGCTGTGTGTGTGTGTGTGTGTGTGTGTGTGTGTGTTGGCCCTGTGATGGACTGGCAAGCTGTTCAGGATGAGTCATCTGTGATAGACATCCCCATGGCATCCCCCCGCCCTAGTAAGATTAAACGCTTTGGTAAACAAATTAATGAATGAACTCTTGTGTTTACAATACCGCTTCTTTTCGAATGCATAATGTTATCTCTATGGCATTTTAAAAGTAGCTTTAACAGAGCACAAAAGAGAAGTGATCTAAACATTCACTCATTTGCCAAACAACTTAATCCTATTAAGGTCGTTGAGAGGCTGGAGCCTATCTCATTCAACACTGGGCAAAAGCAGGGTGCACCCTGAACAGCTCGCCAGATCTCTGCACGACCACCATACACAACCTTTCGCATTCTCGTCCACACCTACCAGCAATTTCAAACAGTCAGCTATCCTAATGTGCATATCTTTAGTCCATGGGAGGAAACCAGAGTACCCAGAGGAAACCCACACAAGCACAGGGAGAACATACAAACTCCACACAAAAATGCCTGAGCCCTGGACTCAAATCCTGGACCTGCAGACATGCTACACCACCGTGCCAGCCCTGATCTGCACATAAGTATTTATTTATATCTTTTTTTACATGCTTGTGTTGTGTTTTGATATTTGTTGAGTTTTCCTATGAAAAGTGAGCTGGTTGAATGTAAACGAGGAAGCATGATGATATATACTGTAGATAATTCGACATGGTAAAGTTGATTAGCCATAGAGATTCTATTAATCTACAAGTTTAAAATGGAGCATTAGGTAATGTAGTGGGCTTTAAAACATTTGCTAATGGGATTAAAATGTTTTGTGATTGTTTGCACAAAATGAATTTTAAATAATAGTATACCGATAAACCATCGCATTAGAATGTTCAGTACTCCATCAATACATTTCCTTCAATGTTTAAGTTTTGTTTAATTATTTTCGCGAAATAATGCAGTGACTGATTAGGGTCATGGGGAGGCTGGAGCCCATCCCAGCTGTCACCAAGTGAGGCGGGGTACACCCAGAACAGCTCTCCAGGCCATCTCCAGACCAACAGGGACATACAACCATTCACACTCACATTCTCATCTAAAACCAAATATCGCAAATATCCAATAAACCTAATATGTATCTTTTTGGAACTGTGGGTGGAAACCAGAGTACCTGGAGTAAACCCATGCATGCATGAGGGGAACATGTAGAAACAGAAATCGGGCTTGAACCCATGACCTTCTTGCTGTGTTGCACTGTGCTACATCATGCAGTAAGTGTAAACTAATTTTGTTTTTGAGTGACGAACATTTCACCATATTGAATTTTTACTTTTACTTTTAATGAGGTTGAAACTATTTTCCAGACAAAATGGGACTAGGTGACATTAAAACCACACACAAATATACACTGATCTGCCAAACACAAATATAAACATTATGACCACTGAGAGGTGAAGTGAACACTGGTTATCAACTTATTATTATTGGAACATCTCATTACAGTGGCACTTACCAAGAAGCGGGATGTATTAGGCTGAAAGTAAACAGTCAGTTCTCCAAGTCGATATGTTGAAAGCAGGCAAAATAAGCAAATGTAGGAATATGAGTGACTTTGACAAGGGCCACACTGTGATGGGTAAACGACTGTCTATTCATCTGCAAAAAAGGCAGGTGTTGTGGGGTGTTCCTGGTATGCAGTGGTAAGTAACTACCACTAAAGATGGTCAAAGGAAGGGAACCAGTGAACTGGTAAGGGGGTCATGGGGGCCCAAAATTCATTGGTACACATGGGAAACGAAGGCTCTCATCATGTTTTCCCACTGGCCTGAGATCGGCCATGGGTAGCATCTGCTCCGGGAAGCGCTGTTGGAGCAGGCACTGAAATTCTGGTTTATACGTCATCGTTTTTCTAGCTTGCTGGTGATCAATGCCTAACAATTCCTTCACCCTTTTCTATGTCCTCGCAGAAGTCCTCTTGTTTAACAGGACCTGATTCTGAAGGGGGTTATTGTCTGATCCCACAGAAGAGCATTGCAGCTTGAGCCTGTTGAGCTGCAGACCAGTCAGGTGATTTGACGTCATGGCTAATCGGTGTGTACTGTTATTTCAAATGTTAAAAAGTACATGATGCTTTCAATCCTAGATGGCTTCACATGATTGTCTTGGAAACGTGGTGGTTGGTGTCATTAAGGTTATATTAAAGAAAGTCAGTCAGGAAAATAAATAAACAATAGCATCATTTTGCAGTAATTTCTAGTTTATTGAAACACTAATAGTCATTAATTGGCTTGTTTGAGTATGATTCCTCTTTGTTATGGACATGAATGCTGCTTATTATAACTAGTCATTAGTCATTAATAGCCGACATCATAGCATTCAACATAATAACACATGTGGGCAGCAAACCTCATTTTGGGGACCTTTGCCTATTGTGACATGTAGTTACCATGGGAATGTGATACTTGTGTTCTCTTTTTTTGTTTTGTTTATCTCAATTCCTCTCATCCAATTATTTTCCTCATCAGAATGCAATAATGTGAGTTATTTTCAGAAACACTTCATGTCAGTGGCAGAGCACATTGCATTCACCATGCAAAGGCTCTGATTTTTCCAACTTGCTTTATTTTTCTTCCTTCTTTTTTCTAATTAATTGGAAGCAGGATGGCTTTTGTATGACAGCATTGCGGCACAGACACAAAAGGAAGTAGGATGCTAAAGAGCACCAGCCTGGGGAATTAGTGGGCGTTTATATGCACAAAAAGAAAATGATGCTTAGTCCATGATCAAATGTGGTGACGGCGCATCGACCTACTGAAGCCTGCTTTTGTTTACTGCACTCAGCAGCATGTTACGCCAGGCAGTGCCTGAACTGTAGCAGAAGCCTGTTAACAGATGAGTAAAAGAAACCGAAAATATGACAACATAATGTGACCGAACACACTCTTGTGAGATGTATACAGTCATTGACAAAAGTCTTGTCGCACATGTGGACATTCATGTATAAAAGCCCATATCTCACCAACCTATTAACCGATTTTCAACTATGATTTAAAACAACCCACTAATGGTACTGAATAATATGTGCTAGCAGCAGTATTGGAAAGAAATTTCTTCTAATCTTTACAGCTTCTTAAATATAAAGCTTCCTGTTTTTGCCTGGACAAAAGTTTTGTCGCAAAAACTTAATTTCACTTTCAAGAATACATTTATTACAATAAAAATAATGAAATGGCCTCTAATTAATTAAATGGCCAGTCTGTTATCAAACCTATGGTGAGAAATCTGAGCCTCCTGTAGGTTTAAAAGGTGATGGGAAGCAAATAATAATATGTTTGTCTTTTATTAGCTGTAAAAAGTATAAATATATTTACAATTTCCTTTTGTTTTTCACAAAACAATCTGTATACTTGTAGGATTAATGCAAGGCAAAGTTGATGAAAATCAGTTAATAGGTTGGTGAGATATGGGCTTTTATACATGAACAAGCAACAAGGGTGCAACAAGACGTTTGTCAATGACTGTATAAACATGTATTCATATAAACATGTATTCATTAGCATTTTCAAACATCACAAAGTGTAAAAGTGTAAAAATGCTTATGTGGGTTTCCTCTGTGTGCACTGGTTTCCTCCCACAGTTCAAAGACATGCAGATTAGGCTAATTGTGGTGTCTTTGCTCAGTGCCGGGTGTCTCCCCGACCCTAGTAGTAGGATTATGTGCTTGAGAAGCAAAAGTTTTATTGTGTAGCAGCCTGGCCAAACCATTCTGACATTTTCCCACTTTTTACCGAAATATGTTTCTCTTTTGCATGTATCTGAAAGTATTCTTTTTATTTCTTTCCCTGAAGTGCTTTATCCTTCTTTACGGTCGCAGGAGCCCATCCCAGCTAACTCTGGGCGTAGGCGGGGGACACCCGAAACAGCTCACCAGACTATCACAGGACCATCACAGACACACAACCTTTCACACTCACATTCACAACTAGGGGCAATTCAGAAAATTCAGTTTGCCTCAATTGCATGTCTTTGGACTATGGGAGGAAACCAGAGCACCTGGTGGAAACCCTTGCAAGCACAGGGAGTACACACAAACACCACACAGAAATGCACTCATCAGGCACGGGGCTTGAACCCTGGATCTGTGAGACGGGAGTGCTAACCACTATGTGCGCCCTCTTAATGTACTGTATATCTTTATTGTAAATAGCAAAAAAATGAGAAATTTGCATTTTATTTATTTATTCCTTTTATTTGTTTATTTTTTTTATTCAGCACTTTTTTCTCCTTCGGATCATGGTGAATCCAGAGCCTATCCAGGGAACACCAGACTTGAGGCAGGATTACACCCTTGATGGGATTGCACTCTATAACACAACATCACGATTTAGTATGGACGGTCTTCCTGGGACACTCACTCACTCACTTACTCATTTGCCGAGCCGCTTTAGCCGTCCTGCGACCCTAATAGGATTAAGCGGTCCTTCCTGGGACAGTGGGAGAAAAAAAATTAAGATCCTGGAAGGAGATTACAATGCAGTGAGAACATGCAAATTCCACATGTACACTAACCAGAGCTGAGGATTGAATAAAGCACCTGGAGGATGTGAGGCTAGCATAAAGATGGCGAAGTGTATTATTTGCACAGAAAAAAAATTCTTTTTAATGCAACTTTTCAATATTTTTCAGCATTTGCAACACTATACAACAGGTTTTTGTCGCCCTTTAAACATCAGAGGTTACAATTTCAACTGATTTCATTCCCACACCAGGTTTCACTGTGATGATGTGCACATTATGTTCATATCTCTGTATTACCTTGCATAGCAAGAAGAAAAAAGCTTTTCACAGGTTTTCTGAGGAGGTTGAGTCTTAACATGAGCTTGTGTGTATGTGTGTGTGTGTGTGTGTGTGTGTGTGTGGAGATAAATTTACAGAGCACAGCTCTCAGTCATAATCCATAATCCTGGCAATCGTGTCAGGTAAAGAACCTAAATCCCTTTAAGTGTGACATCAATAGTGATAAGACCAAAAGCATGCTGATGAGCAGAAGTCCTGCTGTATGGGAATACTAGATGAAGAGGTGCAGGAGAACCTGGACAGTATTGTAATAACTGATATATTTTCTTGTGCCACACGTGTTTCATGTGTTACTGAAGCATGGCACGGAGCACAGTGGTTAGGTCCGTGTCAACGGATTTTAGTTTGAAAAGGACAAAACCAGAATCATAAAACAAGCTGTCTTCCAGCTACCATTTAGAAAAAGGAAAACAAAAAAAGGAAAACAGCTTGTTTTGGATGATTTCTTTATGTGATTTACTTTCATGTGCTCGTAAATGGAAATTGGAAATTAAAATACTTTGTGTTGAGTTTTTGGTTTTGACCCAGAAGCTGTTGTAAGTAATATACCTCCTACTTGCTGTGCTGTATACTGATTGGCTTAAAGGAATAAAGTCATCACTAATCGCCATATTGGAGCTGCCTTCGGACATGTCGGAGCTCATACTGGCATGTGTTACAACAGTTTTTTTAAACCTATTTTTGTGAGATCTAGGTTTAACATTTGCGAAAAATATATATTGATATGACTTTTATGTATTTAGGTATGTAATGCTGTAGAAATATTATATAAAAATCGCCAGTTAAGCTTCATTTTCTTGTGTGAACATTATTGCACATTAGGTCAACTTTCTACTCAAAAATACCCATGCGTGTGAATGTAAGTGTGGATGTTGTTAGTCCTACAATAGACCTGCGTCCTGTTCAGGGTGTATGCCACTTATCACTTCCCATGTGACCTCACAGATAAGTAGTATAGATAATGGAAGGATGGCTGGATTTTTATTTTTACTATTTGTTGAAGCTAGGAAGCCAGGACTTTCCAGTAAAGTGGCAGCTTGACCAGTGTGTAGTACTGACCCACATCACAAATAATGAAAGGCACTAAATGCCTCGCTTTCAGCTGCTATTCTGGAACAATTTATTCTGCTCTCACTGGGTCAGATGTACCTACTTGTCAAGGTCAGATCTTAACAAGAGCTGTTTGTGTGTGTGTGTGTGTGTGTGTGTGTGTGTGTGTGCGCAGCTTGGCACATGTGCTTAAATAAGACTGAATGAGAGACTGACAGGAGGCTTGCAAGCATTTGTTGTTGTTGTTGTTGTTGTTGTTGTTGATTTTAATCCCCAACAGACAATGGAGTAGAAGAGGAGATTTAAGACTGATATATAATCTCCTGGATCAATTCCATCCTAACTAACATGACAATTGTGCCTTGTTCTTAAGTTATCTTGGGAATTTCTAACAATTCACCAGTCCTGTAATTTAGCAGCAAATTGAGAGGAAGATGACAAATTATAACTCAATTGCACAAAAAATATATAATAATAAATAAGAAAAAAAGGTCTGTTATATAGGATAAAACCACATTTTATCATGTGATGTTGATGTCTAAGATGGGAGAGAAATCTTTTAGACTGGGTTGTTGAATAAATTATCTCGGAGCCCATTGAATGATTTGGAAATCATAGACTCACAATACTTCTGAGGTTTTCATTAATATTTAAATCTGAGAGATGGATAATGTGCAAACATTATCCACAGAAATGACTTGCTTTTCACTTATCAGAATATAATCATGTTCATGTAAGGGCTCTTGTAATTAGTTTGATTATCCAATGTTCTATTATGATCTTTAAAAGTTTCAATTCAGTTTTATTTGTATAGCGCTTTTAATAGTTAACATTGTCGCAAAGCAGCTTTACATAGTAAAAGTAATTTGAAAAGGAATTTAAACATTTTTCTACAACCCCTACACATCCCTAATGAGCAAGCCTGCGGCGACAGAGGCAAGGAAAAACTCTCTCAGTTGACACGAGGAAGAAACCTTGAGAGGAACCAGGCTCAAAAGGGTTTAAAATTTTTCACACAAGCAGGGTTTTACTTGGTTGTAAGAAAAGAAGATGTTTCTGTAAGGTACCTGTAGGTATGAAATGCATTATGGGATACAAGATGGTCCTAAGTCCCTATAAATCACCACCTGATGCAAAATAGGAGCAGCAAGAACACATCTGGGTATTTGGACTATACTTGGCTACAGTAGATATGAAATTTGAACTGGAAAAGTACTTGGGCTGTGAATAAGACAAGCATGCAAATGAAGAACAGTCTAGAACTCCCAGGTGACTGCATCGACAAGGACAGCCCTCCTACTCCAAAACCCAACTTCAAGTAGAGCGGAGGACTTCACATTAACAACAGTGTAACATACAAAATGTACATGCCTTGAAGCACAGTGTGGATGCAGAAAGGGCTGAACCGCTTAATCTTATTAGGGTAGCAGGGAGGCTGGAGCCTATCTCAGCCGACTCAGGACGAAGGCGTAGTACACCATGAATGGCTCGCCAGTCCACTGTAGGGACAACATACACACAACCATTCACACTCACACTCACACCTAGGGGCGATTTGCAACAGCTATGGACTGTGGAAGGAAACTGGAGTACCCAGAGGAAACCCATGCAAGCACAGGGAGAACACGCAAACTCCACACAGAAAACTTCTTACCTAGCCAGGGACCTTCCTGCTGTGAGCCAGACATGCTAACTACTAATTTGTTTGATTTCAAAAACAGCTTTATCCTGGTCAGGGTCACAACAGAAGATCCGAAGCCGATGGCAGAACCACTGGTTATAAAATGGAAAACCATTCCAGTCCTGTGCAGAATTATGGTACATATTTAAATGTAATTCATGTGCAACACACTCATGTATAATGACCGGTGATGGCTGAGCTGATGAAGTCAAGTCAAGTCAAGTCAGTTTTATTTGTATAGCGCTTTTTACACTTGACATTGTCACAAAGCAGCTTTACATAGTAAAATTAAATTAGGGAGGAATCTAAATTTTTTTCTCTACAACCCCCTACACATCCCTGAAGTGCCGCATCAATAGGAAAGGTGCTTATGTTTGTGCATGCTGAAGTGTTGATGTATATACATGCTTGTAATACGTTCCTGTATGTTATATCAGGAAGTCCTCTCAGATCAAATGACTTCAAGAATTGAGCTTTTCATGACCTTACAACAATATACAGATCTAATATAATATAATAATAATAATAATAATAATAATAATAATAATAATAGAGCGGCATGGTGGTGCTGTGGTTAGCTGTGGTTAGATTCCTGAGCACCATGCTTGTGTTGGTTTCCTCCAGGTACTCCAATTTCCTCCCACAGTCCAAGAACATGCACAGTAGGCTAACTGCCTGTTCCAAATCACCCCTAGGTGTGAGTGTGAGTGTGAATGGTTGTATGTGTGTTGGCCCTGCAGTGGCCTGGCGAGCTGTCCATGGTGTGATGCAAGACTTCCAACTTCAAAATTCCAATATAAAACTGTCCAAAAACATGGATGGTGCAAAATTTGCTAATATGCATTAGTACTTGAGGGGGGCATGGTGGCGTGGTGTTTAGCATTCTCATCACACAGTAAGAAGGTCCTTGGTTTGAGCCCTGTGAGTGGCGAGGGTGTTTCTATGAAAAGTTTGCATGTTCTGGCCGTGCTCTTGCTGTGACACTAGTGATTTAGTGTATTGCTTCATCTTCTTCTTCTTCCACTTGTCCCAGGGTCGGGTGGGGGCAGCAGCCTAAGCAGTGAGGTCCAGACGTCCCTCTCCCCAGCCACTTCCTCCAGCTCTTCCGAGAGGATGCCGAGGCGTTCCCAGATCAGCTGAGAGACATAATCCCTCCAGCATGTTCTGGGTTGACCCCGGTGTCTCTTCCTGGTGTGAAATGCCCGAAACACCACACCAGGGATGCGTTCAAGAGGCATTCTAATCAGATTCCCGAGCCATCTCAACGCAGAGGAGCAGCAGTTCTACTCCGAGCTCCTCCCAGATGACAGAACTTCTCACCCTACAGTGTATTTTAGAGAATACATGACATACATTTAATACATTCATTTTCTAAGCTGCTTAATCCTAATTAGTGTCGTGGGGAGGCTCTAGGTAAAGGCAGGGTACACCCTGGACTGCTCGCCAGGCCATCGCAGGGCCAACACACACACAGCCATTCACAGTCACCCTCACTTGAATACATACAAAACATATTTAGCAATCAGCGATGCAGTTGATCCTATCTGTCATACTACTTCATACACATCTGAGAGTCAAGCGCACGACTCACAAGCAGCTCAGATGTTGAAAAGCAGTTTCCATGGCAGCATTTTGATTAAATTACACGGCAAGAGTAAGGGCATTACCTACATCTACATAAAAAGAGAGAAAATGGCTGATAGTTATGTGTCGAGTAGAATGCATTACTACTCACAATCCAGGCAACCTCACGTAGACAAGGTTCGAGTTTGCACACTTTTAGCCTTAGTGTAATATTTAACAATACAGTCCTGTTTAAAAATTCACTGGATCTCTTTGACAGTGTGTGCATAATTTATTTAGCAGCTGGCACTTTATATTTCTCTGAAATTCTGAAATGTTTGAGTTTATAATATTCATTAATATTACAATTTGGATTGCATTGCCGAAGACAGAATCACAAGGTCAGAAAGATATATTTTTTTTGCATTTCTCTCTTTTTTGTTATGACAGCAGTCGTCCAGTTCTCTCATTACACTCCTGTTCTGCAGCCTGATCACACTCCACTTCTCTGACATAATGCTAATGCCTTTCCATTTTAGTCACGGACTATGTGTTGACTTAACATCTGTCAGTTCTTGCTTGGGCATGTCTTTGAAAATATTCTGCTGTGATGTTTTTTTTTTTGGGGGGGTGGGTGGATAATATCAAGAGCATGGCAAAAACTACTCTACACACACTGCTAGATTACCCATAAATCCTCCAGCTCTTTTAATAAGTCATCTGTAGCTATAAATATCAAAACATCAAGAAGGTCCTGAAGGCTCGCTTGTGTTGCATGATGTGCTGTCATGTTCTGTGACACTACCTGTCTATGCTCTGCAGGAAATTTGAGTTATTTAGGCCTTGTATGTCCTCTAGATTCAATCTCATATGAGTACCGCATGGCTCTGATTGACCTATTTATACCATCACAGCACAAATATTCATTAAGTTCACTAACAACTCTGTGACATATTGGTCTGTGGCGGGGCAATGGTGGCCTGTTGGTAGGGTGCTGGATTACTGACCCTAAGGGCAGGGGTTCAAGCCCCAATATCAGTGGGATGTCACTGCTGTCCCCCCAGTGCAGCTAACTGGGTTATCAAAGGCCAGCCATGTCTATCACTGTCTGTGGTGAGAGGCATTAAAAAGAACCATTGCTGACTTTCGTCAGTAGTAGGCTGCATTGCCGTCAGCATGTTTCTGCCCTGCGATGGTCCAGGATGTACTCTGCCCTTGCCCAGAATCGGCTGAGATGGGCGTCAGCCTCCCTGCGACCCTAATTAGGATTAACGTTCTGTGGCTCATTCATTACCAAGCCGTTGTTTATTGTATTTGATTACCAATGTATGACCTGTTCCGCTGAGCTCCTTGCATCATAGTGACATGATATAATATAAACCTGTGATTTTAGTTGAAATTGTTTGTCAAGAAAATGTTGACCAATCAGAATTGAGTTATTAGGGCACCCGAATGGCGCATCGACAAGGTGCGCGACTATCAACCCAGAGATCGCAAGTTCGAAGTTAAGCTCATTCGTACAAGGGGGCACATAGCGCTTTCCCTCCGAGTGTGTTAGACCGCCCCCAAATACGCATGCACAACAGTTGTGGCAGCGGGTGGCAGCATTACATGTCATGGAGGAGCTTGTGCATGTTTACCCCCCTCCCTGGGTGGTGGTGCTCGTGTGATAGGGAAGGAAATACTTGATGGGTGGGAATTGAATGAGACTAAATTAGGGAGAAAAAAAAAAAAAAAGAACTGAGTATTCAGTAGGGCTATGGTTGAATGCTGCTTTCAGGACCTCTTCAAAAGTTTAGAAGTTTGATGCGATAATTACAATGTGGTGTATGTTCAAATGAAACTTGTAGGAGGAAAAAATGGAAGATAAAGAATTTGTTTTACTGTCGCTGTTGAGCAGAAAGCTATGTCCAAAACCATTACTTTTTAAGAAATTATAGATATTTTTCTATTAACTTTTTAAACTTGTGCAAACTTAGTGTTGAACTTAGTGTTTGGCTGCACTGTGTAGAGAAAGAACGAAGTCCACAGTTCCAGGATTTAACCTATTTTGACCCACTTTAAGTGCAAGACATCTTCTCTTTCGCATCCAAAGAGCTCGGCTGGGAGCATGGTGTTTTGATGCAGAAGGGAAGATGGTCAATGTGCTATAAGCAATACGCAATGTGTTTTTCTGTGGAACTGAGTCAGAATCCTGCTTTGTCACTTTCTGACCTTATTTCTAGTAAGCCTCTTTCTAGTTAGCTGATATCTGGGTTTTGAGACAAGTTTCGCATTAGAACTCTGCCAATCATATTGGGTTTTCCTGCACTTCTTAGGCCTCGAATACATAAAATACTGGCTGCTATAAAGTGTCTCTTGAAATACATGAAATGCTACATTTATTCATTTTCTAAGCTGCTTAGTCCAAATTAGTGTTGCGGGGAGGCTGGCACCCATCTCAGCCGACTCTGGACGAGGGCGGGGTACACCCTGGACAACTTGCCAGGCCATCACAGGGCGAACAACACTCACAACCATT
>JAQMYF010000001.1:8634249-8645626 GCA_030014195.1 Neosilurus mollespiculum
AGTGGTTCAGGGAGCATGAGGAATCATTTTCACATATGTATCGGCACCCCAGAGTCCTGACCTTAACCCTATTGAAATTTTTCGGGATGTACCGGAGAAGACTTGGTGGAGTGGTTCAGTTTTTCCCTCATTAGTCCAGGACATCGGTAAGAAATGAACCCGGCCCTGGATGGAAATAAATGTTATGTTGCTTAAGTTTGTTGAAACAGTGCCTTGGAGATTACATGCTAAAGGCTATCCAAGAAAGTATTAGAGTGTGCGAGTTTTTCTGTGCATGCTGTAGGTCACAAGTCACTTCTTAAGACATTTTAATTTTAACCTGAACCACTGAAGCTGTCCTCAGGCAGAGTGGTTAGTATATACACAGCAAGAAGATCCTGAGTTCGATTCCCTTTCTCAAGTTTGCTTCTACTCCACATGCTTGTGTGGGTTTTCTCTGGGTACTCTGGTTTCCTTCCACAGTTCAAAGACATGCATATTCGGCTAACTGGCTGTTCCAAATTGACTGTAGATATGTATGTGTGTGTTTCCCTGCGATGGTCTGGCAAGCTGTTTAAGGTGTACTCTGCCTTCGCCCAGTGTTGGCTGAGATAGGCACCATCCTCCCTGCGACCCTAGCAGGATTAAGCTGTTCACCTAATGAGTGGGCGTATTAATTGGGCGGCACAGTGGCGTCGTGGTTAGCACTTTCACCACACAACAAGAAGGTCCTGGGATTATTAGTGTTTTTATGTGGAGTTTGCATTTTCTCCCTGTGTTTGCATGGGTTTCCTTTGGAAACTCCAGTTTCCTCCTACTGTTCAAAGACATGGACTTTAGGCTAATTGGATATACCGGCTTGCCCATAGGCGGTAATGTGAGTGTGAATAGCTGTGTGTGTTGACCCTGCAAAGGTTGTACCATGCCCTAGCCTGGAGTCAGCTAGGATGGAGTCTAACCTCCCCGCAACCCTAATAAAGTAATTTGGAAAATTAGATTAAAAAGATGTTTATGTTATCATGTTTTTTTCATGCCAGCATGGTGGCATAGTGGTTAGCATGTCTGCCTCACAGCAAGAAGGCCCTGAATCCCGAGCTCAGTAAGGGTATTTTTGTGAGGAGCTTGCATGTACTCCCTGTATTCACGATGGGTTTCTCCAGGTACTCTGGTTTCCTCCCACAGTACAAAAACATGCACATTAAGCTAATTGGCTGATTGGTTGTGTGTGTGTGTGTGTGTGTGTGTGTTGGCCCATCAGTGGTCTGGCAAGCTGTTCAGGGTTGTCCACTGTTGGCTGAGATAGGCTCCAGCCTCCCTGTGACCCTGGTAGGATTAAGTGGATTGGCAAATGAGTGTCACATGGACTGTTTCTAGAATAAATTCCACAGTCATTGGCAAATGTAGAAACAAATCCAGCAGTTAAAAGCCTTGAAAATAATTGGATGGATTTAGGTCTTTGTCTTGACATTTTTATTTGATCTCTGCTAGTCCTGTTCTTGGCCTTGAAAACGTCAATCTTGAATGCAACCTCAAGTTGTATATTCTGAGATGCTTTTCTCTCCAGCATGGTTTTAAAGAATGAATATTACCATAGCCTTCCTGTTAAGGTTAATCCAGTAAGACCAGTCCTCCCAGATCAGCAAAATATTTGCACCGTTAAAACTGCAACTAATTGGATGTTGTGTTATTTTCTTTTTAATTACCACTTTATGATTCGCTAATCAGATAACTGCAAAAATATGAGTAGGCATATAGGAATTCCTATTAAAGTGGCCTGTTAGTGTACCATTACATATAAAGAATGTTAGTAGAAAAAAAATGAAAAAGAAAATCCATGTACATAACAAAAAAATATTAAATAAATACAAGAAATGCAACCAGATTTAGGCCAGAGGTTCAGAAGATCAGAGCAGCTAATAGTGTTAGAATAAAGATGTGAATTTCTTTATAGGTTTTATTTTAATTACCAGTGTGTTTTAAATAACACCAAAATAAAAAAAGAAGTATTAAGGGAAAAGCACACAAACTTAGATAATTAAAAACAAAATAACCAAGTTTTCTGTGATGTTTAGCCTCAAAGTCTTCATTTGTGACCATCTGGCATGAATACAATAAAAACGCTAACAGACGCTTTTAACCAGTCTGCTTTATATCAGAGAATTCTTATAATGAGGAATTAACAGTTACACCTTATGTCCATATTAAGAGACAGCACTGCCAGTTTGCAGCATAGCAAGGGAATTAATCAGAAACTTTTCCAGTCGTTTCTTTTCTGTAACTTATCTCCAGTTGGCCTGCTAATCTCTGATCTCATCTTGAATCATTTATCACATCTACTTTGTCTGCACACATCCAGCACACTCATTGATCAGCACTTAGAGTAAAGACCAACAGTCACAGTGCAAGTGAAACTGATCGACACCCCTGGTCCTTCCTTGTGATTCAGTCACATAATTTTCCCATTGAGGTCACTATATTCAGGACAGAGTTTCTGGATTTGATCCACATTACAAACATTATATAAAAAATGGTTAAAACTATGTACATATAGGGGAACATGGCAGTGCAATGGTTAGCATTTCTGCCTCACAGCAAGAAGGTCCTGGGTTTGAGCCCCTTGCCCAGTGAGGGCATTTTTGAATGGAGTCTGCATTTTGTCTCCCTGTGCTCCAGTTACCTCCCACAGTCCAAAGCCATGCACAATAGGCTAATTCCAAACTGCCACTAGATGTGAGTGTGAATGGTTGGTCCTACAATGGACTGGTGTGGTTGCACCTCTCCTTAGCTCAGAGTTGTCTGAAACCTATTAGAGGTGCGATAGAAAAGCGACTGATGCAAATGGCGATTCATTGCTGTTTTCAAACGTTTGAAATGTCCATGAATGTTGCAAAACAAGGAGTTGTTTGAAACTGACTGACTGATTTACAACAGGAGGTAAGCAATTTTTTAGCAAAACCAATCGCAAAACACTTGCCAATTAGTAACAAAAATTGTTGCGCAACCTTCTCTCGTGCGATATACGTATGTAAGCTGCAAAATATTCACTTGCATGTGGAGTCGCAAAATTGATGTGAATTTCAAAATTTGCAAAAAAAATTAAAAACAAAATAATTCACAAAACAATCAATTTGCATCAGACGCTTTTATCACTCCTCTACTGTAAAAATAAATGACACACACACACACACACACACACACACACACACACACACACACACACACACACACACACAGTGAATATCCACTCAACGTTTTTTCCTTAAAAAGCCACATTCACTTTAAAACATGACACCTAGCTTGCTAACATTTTTTAGCAATAAATAAATAAATAAATAAATGAATAATAATAATTCATCTTCATGTGATGAGCTTTTATATTTTAAATCAAAAGTAGCATTTGCTGGCTCAATGATGATCCCACTAGAGTAGCAACCGTTTTGATTGAGGAAATGGGATTTTATGTGCTGCACACAGAGAATCCCAGCACCGTCGTGTGATGCATCAGCACACTTGGAACATCGCTTGAGTAAACAGATAAGTAGACTGAAACTAACTGCTGTCATAACAGCCAATAAAATAATCTGTGATCCTTATATACTTTTCCCTCTAACTGCTGATTCTACCCAAACTAGCAGAAAATCTACATACTGCACAATATAAAAAGTCATTTCCAACTGCATAACTATAGCTCACTGGATGATTTTTGGTTTAGCTACCACTGCGTATACTCTGGAGTCTGCTGTGTATAAAATCAAACCAGCCTGTCCTACACCAATACAAGGTATAGAATTAAGGTGAGGCTCTTGGGCAATTTACACCCGAGCCTAGTGACTCATCACAGCCGGAGCTTATTCAGGTTTCTGTAGCGTGAAGCGACTAGGAGTTCAACTCCTCCTGGCTGGGATGCTAGTCCACTGCAGGTTGCCATCCCAGTGTTTTTAGTTGTATGAATTTATATTGTTGGGTGGACAGAGGCACACTTGTGGTTAAGACCTTGCCCAGGGGTCTTAGCACAGTGGGGGTCTAACAGGGATTCGAACCCATGATGGTAGGATACAAGAACATGAGCCTGACGCCCAAAGCACTACACCACTGGTCCAAGGTATGTAATTAGCCTTTGCTAAAGCTAGCACTACTGGCTGCCAAGATAATCTTCAAGGCAGCATGACAAAGAGAAGTCACTGCACTTTTGCTTGTTGGAGATGTACAGTGTTCAGTATTACTGAACAATTGAGGGTAAAGGGCCGTGCTCAAGGGCCCAACAGTGGCAGCTTGGTGGTACTGGGCCTTGAACCCCAAGTCTTTGGGTCAGTAAACCAGAGCTTTAACCACTGAGCCACCACTACCCTTATCATGGATTTGGTATACCACATGGAAACGTAAAAAAAAATCCACTAAAATTATTATTATTATTATTCTTTTTTTTGATTCAAACATTGCTTTGCTTGTGAGGTGGATAATGAGCATTCATTGAATGAGGTGAGGTATGATATGGAGAATTATTCAGATCAAGAGGGTTTTATCTGCCGAGGCTGAAGCCAAGGTGGAAAACAGCCTCCGAGATCTGAATATTTCTCCATATCATACAAAAGCCAAATTCTATATTTGTTTAATTATTCATTTTAAATATTTTCAAGTCTGGAGGGAATGCAAATCATAGCCAGAGTGAGTCAACCCAAAGAATGCTATTTGCACATGCTATTCCCTGCTAACATGATTCATTTTAGCAAATTTCCTCAAAAATAAATCTGGAATTAAACTATTAAATCATACAGATGTATTCTTATTTTAAAGACAGACTTTTTTTTCTCACCTAAATGTGAATTCCTTGGCTTGTTCTGAGGAGAACCCTTCTAGTCTTGAGGGCGGGCAGCCATTTCCTTGCTAGCTTTCTCTGTAACGGTGGGGGGGGGGTCATGGATAGCAACTAAGATATATAGGCTACACCCTACTGATAGCGCTGAACTTTGTGCTGTCACCTTCGTTGTAAACATAGTAAGAAAATAAAATGAAGTTTTGATGGCTTAGGGCTGCAGTTCTTCTCTGTAAATCGTACTAACTAAATAACCAAGATGGCAGATGGGTGGTGCTGTCTACCATGGGGCGTGGCCTATTTATCTTATATGATCTCCATGAGGAGGAACATCAGTATGTTCCAACAGTCATTCAACTTATCTGATGTGAACGATGAATAAATCGGCTTATACAAGAATATCAAGAACTTGCTGGTGGCTTTTCATTAATTAGAAACGAGAAAATATTTTGAATGAATAATATTAATAATATCTTTTATCCCAAGATAGTGAACCAATCAGATTCCATTCCCCTGTACTCACTTAATCACTGATTTGCCGAACCATTTGATCCTATTAGGGTCACGGGGTGGTGAGGTGCTCGTCTTAGCCAACAATGGGTGAAGACAGGGTACACCCTAAACAGCTTGCCAGACAAATTGACACAGATCACACAGACACAACCGTTCACATTCTGACGAGGAAATGGGGAGAACATGCAAACTCCACACAAAGACCCTTAAGCCTGGGACTCAAACCCAGGACCTTTTTTGCTGTGAGGCGGAGGTGCTAACCGCTACGTCACTCTGCCTCCCCATTCCCATGCAGTATATACTGTATGAGAATAAACAGAAAGACAAATCATGAAAGGATACAGTGACATGAAATGGAAGGATTAAGGAGAATGACATTATATGAAACAGAAGGACACAGTAGGGAAGGATACATGACATGAAATAGCATGATGCAGTAAAGAAGGATGCAGTGACATGAAATGGAAGGATTACTGAGTATGACATTACATCAAACAGAAGGAGACTTTTCATGAAACTGAAAGATTATATGGAATGATGTCATATGAAATAGATATAAAGATCCAGCGTACCCACCACTGGAGTGCATACTTCCAATTATGTCTTAACACTGGTAATCCTTCCTAGGTGCCCTCTACATAACTCTACATATCAGCCTATATTCATATCAAAAATGGCAAACTTGAGATTCTACTGTACTGATGCTTTAATTATGATTCAATGCATTCACTATCACCAGGCTCGCTGCAAGCAATAGAGAGGTGTGGATGATTCCAAGGGGCATGAGCAAACAGGGAAAAACAAGGAGATCAGCCAGAAGTTTTATTTCGGACTATTGGATTATGCAGATTTGTCACCAGCTGTGAGATTCAAGAAACCCTGCTTTATCACTGCCAGATGTTTCACCTAGATCTCATGAGTCATATTTTGGAATTGTTTTAGTAAAATAACTTCAGTTCCTTCTAATTTTTGCCATTTGACATTGCAAGAGGTCTTACAGCAGCTACACTGTAAACATGCATAGCAAAATTAGCCCTCTTAATGAATAGTGCTTTTTCCATATAGAGCAGCATGGTAGCGTAATGGTTAGCATGTCCACGTCATAACAAGAAGGACCTGGGCTCGAATCCTGGGCTCGGGCATTTCTGTGTGGAATTAGCATGTTTTCCCTGTGCTTGCATAGGTTTCCTCTGAGTACTCTGTTTTCTTCCTACAGTCCAAAGACATGCATATTAGGCTAATTAGCTGTTTCAAATTGCCCCTAGGTGTGAATGTGAGTGCAAATACGTGTGTGTGTTGCCCTGTCATGGGTTGTTCAGGGTGTTTCCCGCCTTCACCCATTATTGGCTGAGATAGGCTCCAGCCTCCCCGCAACCCTAAGTGAGGATTAAGCAATTTGACCTTTTTTTTTTTTTTTTGGCATTCACATTTAAGTTCATTAAAAAGAAGACTCTGCTATCTATCTGGTCAGCTACAGCTTTAATGGGGCCTCAGTCCATTCTTTCTGTTCACACTGTGGTTCTATAGACCAAACTACTGCTCATCTGCCAGTCTTGCGATCGCGTCCCAGTGGAATAGCATGTGGCCTGTCTAGAGCAAGCCCAGAGGGCTAAAATGCAGTGGCAAGAGGCAAAGCAAGTCGGGAGCGCTTTGTGTTCACAAAACTCAGGTGAAGCAAACTGCAGCATATCTTTAGACGGGAAAGAGTTCACATAAAGTGTTTGCAAATCCTCAAAAACTGCTGAATAGTTACTCAGAGTTCATTTTGAGGGTTGAAAGAAACCAGGTGTAAAAATAAAAAGTAACTTTTTAGATAATGACAAATGATAATCAAAATAGCTCTCCAGCTGTGGTGTTGTCTCCATATTCTTCACTGTAACACTTTTACCAAACATTTTATCTTGGTCAGAGTAATTGGACTCTTGCTAACTGCAAGGCATACATGTGCAGATGCACGCACGCGCACACACGCACACGCGCGCGCACACACACACAAAAACAAACACACACACACACACACACACACACACACACCTGGGGCAAACGTAAGTAATTTGGAGCAGCCAATCCATTTACCGGTATGTATTTATGAGGTGCCTGGAGGAAAACCCACACAAATTCAGAAAGAACATGAGCTACCAGCACAGACAATAACCTCAAACCCAGAGTCTCAGACTTGTGGGAGACCAACACTTATATACAACTTCCTGTGACTCGAACAGCAGACATGAAAGTAAGCCAACCAGATCTCATGAGAAATCTCGGCATGTTATGGGTTAGGGCAATAATTTGATTTGTGTTAGAGAGAGAGAGAGCGAGCATAAAGATTTCATAAAAATGAAAATGAATGCATTATGCTGATAAACACAACCAAACAAGAAGCCATTTCTCTGACAGTCCACAAGATACCCCAACATCAACATCATCTCCCAAAAGCTATCCTTTCTTAACATTAACAAATAGAAACTAAATAGTTCTGTGATACACTCACCTTCACAAAAAATGGCAGTCAGTTTTCTCAGAAAAATGTCATTCCCTTAGTACTTAGCAGCCCAAGCATAGAGATGACTCCTCCTAGTGAGAGGGAGGACAGACACAAAAATACAAGCCAACAATGTTCAAACCCTGATGATACTACAGCCATCCATGGCCAGGAACTCATTCATTCATTTTCTGAACCACCTAATCCTAATTAGGGTCGCAGGGAAGCTGGCGCCCATCTCAGCCGACTCTGGACGAGGGCAGAGTACACCCTGGACAGCTCGCCAGGCCACCGCAGGGCAGAAACACACTGATGGCAACCCAGTGGCCTACTCTTTATGAACAACATCAATGGTTCTTTTACATGCCTCTCACCACAGACAGTGAGAGACATGGCTGGCCTTTGATAACCCAGTTAGCTGCACTGGGGGGACAGCAGTGACAACCTGGTGATAGTGGGCTTGATCCCCTGACCTTCAGATCAGTAAGCTGGTCAATCATAGGTGTCTGGGAGCTTATGCATGCAGAGGTGAGTGGCTAGCACTTTCCTGTGAGTGTTTTATGTCAGTGCCTAAAGTTTAAAAAGATGTGGATAGTTGGCTTTACATGCCTTACAGAAAACATCATCATCATCATCATCATCTTCATCATCTTCTTCTTCTTCCGCTTGATCCGGGGTCGGGTCGCAGGAGCAGCAGCCTAAGCAGTGAGGTTTAGACGTCCCTCTGCCCAGCCACTTGCTCCAGCTCTTCCAGACATAGTCCCTCCAGTGTGTTCTGGGTCGACCCCAGAGTCTCTCCCCGGATGGACATGCCCGAAACATGACACCAGGGAGACATTCAGGAGGCATAATCAGATGCCCGAAAATCTTCATCATCATCATCATCATCATCATCATCATCATCATCATCATCATCATCATCTTCCGCTTCTTCCGGGGTCAGGTTGCGGGGGCAGCAGCCTAAGCAGTGAGGTCCAGACGTCCCTCTCCCCAGCCACTTCCTCCAGCTCTCGAAAATTGCGGAATGAGAGCCATCATGTAATAAGGATAGTCTGATGGGTGGGACCTGCCTGATGGGTGGGGGCTAGTGGAACAAATACAATAAAAAGGACAAAAATAGTGACAAAGATGAAGGTCTACCCCCAAAACCGATTTAATGTTTGATGAAAGGTCTTGACTTTCAAGCTCTTATAAACTTTTTTACAAATGTGCGAAATCAGTCTGAACCTGTGTAAAATCAGAATTATGATTCAATCATGCAGACTAGGGTGAAATCCAAAATTCACACCCATACAGACTAGGGTAAAATCATACAAACTATGGTCAAATCCAAATCATCCATTCATTCATTCATTATCTGAACCGCTTAATCCTAATTACGGTCGTGGGGAGGCTGACTTCCATCTTAGCCGACTCTGGGCGAGGGCAGGGCACACCCTGGACAGCTTGCCGGGCCATCTCAGGGCCAAATCCAGTGGCAGGTACATATATCAGCCGACAAGGGGCGAAAGCAAGGTACACCCTGTACCACAGTACCGCCTGACCATCGCAGGGCCAACACACACACACACACACACAAGCCCCACACAGAAATGCCAGAGCCCGGGAATTGAACCCAAGACCTTCTTGCTGTGAGGCAAACGTGTTAACCGCTACACCACTGTTCCACCCCAATAGACAATTTCACCGATTAATTGATTTTCTGGGGCAGTGGTAGCCCGGTGGTGGGGTGCTGGCCTACTTATCCGAAGGTCAGGGGATCAAGCCCCTCTATCACCGAGTTGTCATTGCTGTCCACCTGGTGCAGTCAGCTGAGATGGGTGCCAGCCTTAATTAGGATTAAGCAGTTCAGAGAATGAATGAATTAATTTTCTTGGTTGTTGTATGTTTAAATTTGTAACTAAGAAAATACGAGAAGACCGATGCTACTAAATAAAGTCTTCATTCAGTAATAATAAGCACTTTGTCCTGATCAGGATTGCAATGCATCTGGAACTTATTCACATATAGATGATGATAGTTAATGCTAGCCACTCAATAATCCTATGCTTATACCTACCTCTACCAACATTGTTTACTAATTTATTCATTTTATAAGCCGCTTAATGCTAATTAGGGTCACGGTAGGCGGGCGCCTATTGCAGCTGACTCTGGGCGAGGGCGGGGTACATTCTGAACAGCATGCCAGGCCATCGCAGGGTCAACATGCATACAACCACACACACACACACACACACACACACACACACACACACACACACTTATACCTAGGGGCATAGTGTTGGAACAGCCAATTAGCCTACTGTGCATGTTTTTGGACTGTTGGAGGAAACTGGAGTACCCAGAGGAAATCTGTCATAAGCACGGGGAGAACATGCAAACTCCACACAGAAATGCCCGAGGCCAGGATATGAACCCAAGAGCTTCTTGTTGTGAGGCAGACGTGCTAACCACTGCACCCCATTGTTTATTCCAGTATCCAAAATATTTTTAGCTAAAAAAAAAGACTAAGAATCTGAGAATAAATACTGTATTCTATCCCTGGAGTGGTCTGCAAGAGAGTCAATCCCTGGTCCTGTTTAAAAAAGGTCGACTAGGGTTCATGTCAGTGAAATTCCAGTAAGGTCTGCATCAGGAATAGGAGCTATTTATACTCTGCACCACATGCCGAGTACTGCGATTAGTTGAACTTGTCACATTATATCTTGTATTTTTTTTTGCTTTTGTGATCACAGGAAATGGATTTTTATGGTTATTGATATCTAAAAGCAGACACCCATGGGGCAGGAGAACTGTACTTAGCTCCCCTAAGGCGTGTAAGCTCTTGCAGTGTGAGCTCAGCAAAAAATATCTCATGTTATATCACGTAATGTCTTGTTATAACTTTATGTGAGAACAGCTCTACATTTGCGCATACTTGTGCATGATGACATGATATGGATCCAAAAAAGCATTATTATCGTTCACTGCTTAAAAAAAAAAATACAAAACATAAAAGATGATTTTGGTTTTAAATCAGAAAGTAAATGAATAAATAAATAAAAAATAACTAATTCATTTATTTTCTGAACCACTTAATCCTAATTAGGGTTGCATGGAGGCTGGCGCCCATCTCAGCCAACTCTGGGCTAGGGCGGGGTACACCCTACACAGCTCACCAGGCCATCGCAAGGCCAGTACGCACACAACCATTCACACCCACATTCACATTTACAGCATTTAGCAGACACTCTTATCCAGAGCGACTTGCAGAAGTGCTTTAAAGTCATTATCAGTAAATATATTCTTTTACTGGTTTGTCAGGACACAGACTAATTATACCATCAGTCAAGAACTCAGTGGATAGGTGTTGTGTGCAGGTTTTTTTTTGTTTGTTTGTTTTTGTTTTTTTTTTGTTTTTTTTTTGTGTGTGTGTGTGTGTGTGTGTGTGTGTGTGTGTGTGTGTGTGTGTGTGTGTGTGGTCTAGGTATTCATCACAGTGTGGGGACATAAACCTGTTTACACAGTCACATTATGTCCCCATGACGTAAATCATTACATTTTAAGGTGAAGATGTTTTAAGATTAGGGTAAGGTTAGGGTAAGGTTATA
>JAQMYF010000001.1:8669583-8683949 GCA_030014195.1 Neosilurus mollespiculum
CCCCCCCCCCAGAAAGCTTCACTCAAGGCTACATCTTGTCATCCAAGTTATTGTATCGCAGCAGTGCAGCGTGCTTATCAGAAAAATGCAAAGGATTTACAGATGTTCAAGAGCCGCATGACTTCATATTTGATATGTATTCTTCCGTTTTAATTACTTCCTATGCCTGATATTACACTTGATGTTAGCCTAGGCTTGTGATAAAGGTAGGAAGGATGAAAGATGGTCATGTCACTACCTTCTCTTGCACTCATTGAGGTACTTGTCTGTCTTCATATAAAGAGATAAACAGCTTACCTTCAGCAGAACATATAGGGCCTTAATAAGCACTAAGTGCTCAGTTCCCTTCTCTGAGCTGTTGATGTAATACATAACAGGGCTCTAATTCTTTAATACTCACAATCTGAACAATTAAACTCCCATCTGAAGAGGGACAGTATGAAAAGACTTTTAAGTAGCAATTATGTCCAACCATTTGAGATAAAACGCCCCCCCCCCCCACACACACACACACACCCCCTCCAAAAAATGGCCCACTCAGTGGAACGTCCTCAATCGTCTGTGCATTTTTTCCTCCAACAAAAATGTGTTTTTAGCTCAGAGGCTCATCACTTGTGTAAGATTCAAATGAACAAAGAAAAGGGTCATGAATTCAGAGATCGCTCTGAAATCCTTAAAATCACTGCTTATTATTCGGGGTTTTTGTGTTTAAGCTTATTATTCGCAAACCACTATGAATTATTCAATGCCTGCTTTTATTAAAAGAATATATTTATATTGCGTTACTACAGTGAGAACGTAAGTCTCAACCTACTGACAAGTCCTGAGAGTTAAAGAGGTTATATATCACTGCCTTTTTGCATTTGAGTGACAGGCAGCATGGCTGAATTTAGATTTACACAAAACCCCTCATGGGTAGGTTCTTATTTGGGTTCTGAAATTGAGTCATTTGCATGTGTGAAATTTGGTGGTGCTCAGCCAAGAAGGTACAAAAAGCTTTTGCATCCAATCAAGCATTTCCCTCCTTCTTTTTCACCTTAAATGTAAAGAAATGGATTTTATCCAAAAACAAATGGACTAAATAATAATTGCCATATTTTTAAACAATATTTACTTCACCACTAATCAACAAAGGTTCATTAATAAATCTAGGTAAAAAGTACACTGCGTGTTTTATTATTAAAGTGGAAATGTTGCTGCAGTCTGTAAATTTTCTACAATTAATCAAAGTTTACTGTACTTCCCAGAATTAGTATCCTCATATCCTGTTTAACCCCATTCCATCCCTGTTTTTTTTTAGCTTTGCATTTAATTATCTCTCATTTTAATCACTTACTTTAAAACATCAGTTGGCAATACTCAACTAATTGTTGTTTTCTTTCTTCAAACAATACGTACTATCCATATATCTGATTTTATATAATTACTACATTAACATTTGCTGTGAAACTATGTAAGTGACTTACAATACAACTGAATTAAGATAGGGGTGTGCAGAGCGCCCATTGTTTGTATTTGTTGAGACAAAATGTGAAGTTGTATTTAAATAAAATTACAAAGGTGACATTATAAGAGTTCTTTAAATATTAAAGTAATGCTGAACACCTGAATGTAATAACATAGATAAAACAAACAAACAAATAAATAACAAAATAAAATCTAAATACTGTGCAATATATATTTCAGTAATTTCATGGTTGTTTAGTACTGGAATTATCTGCATCAATTTGTCACCTAAATGTGTAGTCCGAGCATTAAGTCTAGTTCTCACAGCCGGAATGACTTCACAGTAAATATTTTTTTAATTCTTTATTTTTCCTTTTGCATAAAGTAGAGATATCATGCATTATTATTATTATTATTATTATTATTATTATTATTATTATTGTTATTATTATTATTATTATTATTATTATTATTATTATTATTTAACATGTGCAAATGTAAGTGAAAGTAAAGAACGGAAGCTTCTTCGAGCATGTCCAGCTTGGAAAAAGTTGTTTACACCGAAGGAATTTACAAAAGGCATTTTATTGGTTTACTGTTGGAACGATGTACTTGTATCAAACGATTGGATAGGGATAATTCCAAGATTACCATTAATAAGAGACATGGCAGGAGGATTCCCAGCACATCACCCAATGTACATAGACTGATGATTTCTGGCATTTTCAGACATTCTTAAGACAATCTGTCATGCATCCCCTCATTAAATGCAAGTTTTGATTAATATTCAGTAGGATTAAAAACCGCCTGAATGGTCATAGTAATCTCAGCCACGATTCTCACGTATCACTCGGCTATGTGAGACGCATGCTTTACTTTCACTGTTTATCGCCTGTTAGTTTGTTTAAGATGAGGTCTGTGAAGCAGGACAAGTACAGTGTACCATAAAAGTAAAATGGCACAGGGAGTATAATGAAAACTTACTAACCACTGACATAATTTGAATGCACTCTTTGTTCTTGTGTTGGCCTGGTGGTAGGGTGCTGGATTACTGATCCCAAGGTCGGGGGTTCAAGCCCCACTAACAACGGGTTGTCACTCCTGTCCCTCCAGTGTAGCTAACTGGAGGCAGTGTAGCTAACAAAGGCCAGCCATGTATCTCACTGTCTATGGTGAGAGGCATGTAAAAGAACCATTGCTGATTTTCGTCAAGAGTAGGCTGCATTTTCGTCAGCGTGTTTCTGCCCTGCGATGGTCTGGCAAGCTGTCCAGGGTGTATTCTGCCCTTGCCCAGAGTCGACTGAGATGGGCACCAGCCTCCCCACAACCCTAAATAGCATTAAGCGGTTTAGAAAATGAATGAATGAACATTTGTGCTTTTCTGAATACCACATTCGGATTTCGCAACATCCCTACAAGATACAATTGAGGAGTTGAAAGACTGTCAGTACTTGAAGTGAACTCTCACAAGCCTGAAACTCTGAGCCAATACTTGCTTATACACCATTTAAACTTTAACACCATACCAAGAGTTTGTCCTAGAAATTTCAACTTGGAGCCATCACATTTCATATAAAGATATCAATCTATATACGGCAAATAAGTGCATTTTACACTATTGGAATTTCTATCATATTATCCAACATCCCAGACTTACCCTTGGATACACTAATCATTTACTTTTCAAGATACAACCAGCATTTCCCTAAGCCGCATGAGTTCAGTTCATATTGATTGCACTTGTCTATCTCGCAGTGGTTCCAGCTCTTTATTTCTCCATCCATCCTTCTATACTGAATCTGCTTCTCCAGGAATAATCAATGTATAACTAGTACATTTGGTAGAAAGTTTTCACATTTGTCTAAAAGCCTATTATTGCAGTCCATATACCATTAGCATAAACATTGTGAATGAACACAATGAAGTGGCTGGTAGAAATGTGCTGGCAGGGCTACATCAACAGTCTGTCTTTCACTGTTAACATGTCATTTGCATTAATTCTACAGTAGGTCATGAGAGAAATACACAGGATTATGATGCAAGGCTGGGGATGATTGTTTTCTAGCCTAGACTGTATCACATCTGCAGTGATTGAGAAGGTGCATACATACAGTACTGGAGGCAATTAATATGAACAAGGTGGACAATTACAATTCTTAACTAAGTGTTTTAAAAAAAGTTATAAAACTAAAATTAAAAAGCTAACGTTTCAAAGCAAACTACAGATTATACAAAAGGAAAGAACATAGGGGAATATTCTATGTTACCATGTTTGGTATTCATAAGAATTATTTTTTTTTTTTACATGGACCCAGAACTGTATTATGAAATTAAAATGTAAAAAAAACCCAACAGCTTAATATTTAGCAGTTCGTATCACATCAATCTCATTTTGCCTAATAATGTAGTTATTTCATTGTTGAGCAACTGCTAAAGTTTCAACTCAAGATGTTCTGTCTAATAGCAACACCAGCAATAACATGTCATGTAGATCATTTATACTTTCCTTGGGCAAGATTTGTTTAGCAATGTTAACTGCTACTTTAAAATCATAACTATATGTATAACACTAATTATTATATACTACACATATACAGCACAATCCTCTAGTTTGAGACTGAAAAATAAAATTCGATGGTCACTTGGAGCAGACGGATCATCATTATCAAACTTAAAGTAAAGGAAAAAATTAAACCATGAAAGTCCAATTTTAGTTTGTTTTTCATGTGTCATTGCCTGGTATATACTAATAAGCTTTTATGGAGTGAGGTATAATTATGTTTCTGTGTAGTATACTAACCTGTGAATGAGCAAACTAAACAGATGACGTTAGCTGCACAGTATTTAGCCTTCGTCTGCTCGGCATGTACAGAGCTCGAATAGCTTGCCTCTGTAATGGTTAAAATATATGGGTAAAAATCATAAAAATCTAGTTTTAATTAAATTTTCTTTATGCTTCTGCATGGTATATGCTAAAACTCATTAGGAGAGTTAAAGAGGCACTGTTACACAGCTTATATGTCTGTAATTCATAAAAATCTTGTTTTAGTTTGCTTTTCTTTACGTTTCCACAATGTATATAGTAAAACTCTTAAGGAGAGTTAAAGATGCATGGTTACACAGCTCATATGCCTGTAGTTATTATAATTAGTAAAAACAAATAATAAACAACATAAAAATCTTTTGTGTGCATCTTTTGCTCATTTTCCTGTGTAATATATACTAAAACAAGTATTCCCCTTGGCTTTGCAGATGTCACTAAATTTATTAGTCCCTGGGATGGAATGTCCACCTCACCTTCAGTGAATAATTGGTCCTTATAAAATCTGTCTCCAGTGCAGCTTTAAAGCTGCAGTGTGTGTGTGTGTGTGTGTGTGTGTGTGTGTGTGTGTGTGTGTGTGCATGTGATATCTCACTGGGACTATATGTGTCTAAGAATGAAATTTCTTTAGGCACTGTATTTGGCCATCTATCATTTTACTTGTTCTTTTCCTTTCTGTGTACGAGTGTGTATTTGTGGGAGAAGGTGTGTGTGTGTGTGTGTGTGTGTGTGTGTGTGTGTGTGCGCGTGCTTTTTGTATGCACGTGTGAAGAGTAGGCAAGAGAATAGCATTACAGAAACTATATATATATATATATATATATACTATGCTCCATTCAGTTTGGGGCTTGCAAATTGGGCAACACACTAATCGCTTGCTTTCTTTTCCCTGTTGTGTTGGCAAATCCATTCATGGGATTATTCTAGGACTGGTGTGAAGAGTGAGAGAATCCCATTTGAGGCCATATTTAGTTCTTTTCATTCTTCAGACCTCATTTGCTGTTGCCTCTTTTGTCATTTGGTTATGACTCGTGGTAATTTCTTTTAATCATTTTCCCCAGAATCCTGTAGGAAATTTGATGCAGAAGTCCATTTTTTTCCCTGTGAAACAGTATGCTTACCCACAAGAACTTTCACTACTACTATCAGATAGTCTTTCACCACTAATATGAGATGAAAAATCCAGTACAAGTTTGTTTAGCATATGCAATATGACTGCAATGGTCACACTAGCATAGCCACACATTATAAAATATTCAGAAGTCATTCGTAAAGGTTGCATTTGCACAATACTGGTAAAGAAAGCATACACATACAGCCAGAACTTTAAAAGCATTAATACATATAAAGGTTTATTAATGTGACCATGTTTAATCAGTAATAATTGGTTAAATGACTATCGACACAGCTCTGTATATAATTATGGACACTTTCATTAATTCATTTTAATTAAACAAAATAAATAATGAGGCAGTATAGATAAAGAAGAAGTGTTTTAATTGCTTATGATGACCTTATAAAGCTAGGCCATTATTATTATTACTTCATATTAAAACAAATTTTTTAATGATTTGTACCTGAATAAATTTTGGCAATGTTTAATTATACCGCAGTGGTGTTGAAATCTTGGTTCTGGCTGGATGTAAGGTGTTAATTAATTTTGATCAACGTCATCCTACCACAAGGCAAATTGCAGTTTCATGTTAAAGGGGCACATTCATTCACCAGGCATTTTAAATAATCATGAAATATAAGTCTAAGTCTAATTCTAAGAATTGACCACAATGTCTTTCCGAAACCATTTGCTTACTCCGGTATGTGAGCATCAATGACTGCTGTACCAGGCGTGATACTAATAAACATTGATGTCCTTTTTTATGATTTTTTTTTGTTTGTTTCTCAGCACTTAATCTCAGAATTTTCATCTTTTCACGACTGTGTTGCACTACCAAGTTATCGTGCATCTGCAAGATCATTTCTCTGGTCACGCGGTCATGTTTATAGTTTTTGTACACAGACACAGAACCAAAAGCAAGATGTAAAACGAGTGAGTAAGAGCTGGGATGAATTTGCAAGCCAAACCTTTTGTATTCATCCAGAATTAAGTGATAATGGAAGATAAAACATTGGCTATTTACTAGTGAATGGTCACCTTTAATGTTCTTCCAGTCATTTATCACTTTATATCTTCAAAAGGAAGAACCAATACTGGGAACCATATGGTGAATATACACATATATTGTTGCTATTTGACAAAGAAAGCGCATAGACCTCTGAGTGAAAGATGTCGGACTGACATATTTTAGCCACGCCTCCTGGTTTTAGAAACAAACTTGTTGAATTGTTGTGTTAAATGGGAAAAAAAGTGTTTATTAACACAGTTTTACTATATACTATCAAGTCCCACAAGCGAACAGAAGACATTTGTGGTTACAGGCAGTTATGAGAGATAATTGGAACAATGAGCTCTGTCTTTGCAGCACCATGTTCATCTAATCTGTGTAGTCTGAGTGAATTATAGACAATGTTTTTGAATTTTTTTACCCCTTAATTTAGTCGTATTGCAAGGCGAGTCAAGTATTGCCTTCGATATCACATACGACCACCATCAACCAGGGAGGGACGTAAGCATGAACATGCTCCCTGTATGATACACAATGCTGCCACCGACCTCTTTACGAACTGCTGCACATGCGTGCTGAATTTGGGGGAAGGAAATCGCTAATCACGCCCCTTGTACGAATTAGCTCACAGATGCCTATGATTGGTTGGTGATTGATGTGAGTAATAGGGAATTGAGCATATACCATCCGTCCCTCCCATGAGGGCTCAGCCTATTACTTTTCCAGTCTGGCCTGGACTCTGGCTGAATTCAAACAGGTAATTTCCAGGTTCTTAGTCGTGGACCTTGCTGATGTGCCACTCGGGAATATTTACATATAATGCTTGAAGAAGCTTACATAGCTCAAGGAAAATCCATAAGAAGAAATTAGGTTGCTTAGGATAAACATCAAAGCTAATAAATTAAATTAACTTTATGACATCTGTTTAGCATGTAACTCAGCTCTAAGTGCAATGACATTCGGACTGTTGTAAATGTGACATTGACATGTTTTGCAAAAACCTACATTTGTAAGAATCTGAAGACTTGAATTACACACACAAAAAAAAAAAAAAACTAAATGAATTAATGATCATAATAATAAGTGGATAACATTTTTAGCTAATGTCTGTCCAATTCCTAAATAAAATTTTTAGGTCAGGAGGTTGTCTTTTTTCAGTAGCATGAGAAACTTCTAGAAAGAGCAGAAAAAACAATTGTGCAATGTGTGAAAGAATGCAAGTAATAATAATAATAATAATAATAATTATTATTATTATTATTATAATAATACAAAGAAGTAATAACTTATGGGTCGGCATGGTGACATAGTGGTTAGCACGTCTGCCTGTAACCTCACAGCAGGAAGGTCCTGGGTTTGAGTCCCAGGCTCGGCTTTTTGTGTGGAGATGGCATGTTCTCCAGATGCTTGCGTGGGATTCCTCCAGTTTCCTCCCACAGTCCAGAGACATGCACATTAATCAACTGGTTGTTTCAAATTGCCCCTAGTGTGAATGGTCGTGTGTGTTGCCCTGCGATGGTCTGGTGATTTGTTCAGGGTGTACCCTGTCTTCGCACAGTGTTGGCTGAGATAGGCACCAACCTCTCCATGACCCTAGTAGGACTGAGAAGCTGAAGAAAATGAATGAGTGAGAGAGTAAGACCTAACTAATTATTCAACTACAGTATATTTACTTATAGGTCCAAAAAAATGTAAATATGATGCATTATACTTTTATAGAGAAAAATGATTAGCAAAATGCTGTAGAATAAGCAGAATAAATTACTTGTGCCGTTGTTGGAAATAACCAACCTAAGGGTGGTAACAGTAACTTTTGTTCACAATGCCCACATCACACCATCACCTCACTGATTAATTTCCTATTACAGCCCTAAATATTTTTATTTCTTATTTATGACTTGACCTTTTAACAGCTCATATGAAGTGATATGAAGTTTTTGATATTTTCTGATCATTAGAATTTATCCCGGCAGTAGCTGTTGTGTAGTTTTGTATGACACACCTCTCTTACATGCTTTTGTGTTGATTTCCTTGGGTGTTTGTGGTTTTTGTGTGTCTGTGTGTGTTTGTTCGTGGGGGTGGGGGCATGTGTGCCTCAAGCCATGTACCTCCTGAAGGTTTATTTATTTCTAAGCGGAAGATATTTCTACCTCGTTGTCTATGGCAGGTCAGATTAAATCTTGATTCACTTCATGGAATCAATTTCACAGTCTATTTCATCAGCATCCTCTCCCCAAGATCAAGCCGAATGTCATTTTGCACTACGATTTGTCTCGCCTGGGATGCACAAGCTTTTTCAATGTATTTACCTCTTCCTGTTTTGTCATATTATGCTGCAGAAAATCTTCATTAATATCAATGATATAGATACTGGCACCTAGTGCTGCTAGACGCTTACTCGGACTTTATGGCTGTGCACTCTTCAGCTCATTATATTTTGCATGACTTTTTCCACCATGTGTTTGTGTACAGACAATACACCCTTCCTTTTTTATTTTCTTTTTTAAAATATAGAATAATTTTACTACACAACTGAACATTGTGTTATCAACCATAACAATGACCGGTCTGCAGCTGGGCAGCTCCATGCGCAGCTAATTGCAATGCACTGGGTGTTTTGACACCTTTCTAGCGTAGCCAGCAGTTTTAGCAATTTGTGCTACATTAGCTCTTACACTGGTCTACAGCCAAAATGCTTTTGAAATAAATATAGTCAAACTTTTCTAATGTTTGGCCGCTGGGAATGAAACTGATATTTAAAATTGTTGATTGGCTCTAGCTTATGAGATATGGTACTGGGGCAGCATATACCACATTGACTTAGGAATCATGAAGGATGGGTGAGTTATAAAGAGAAGGGATCTGAATTTAAATCAGAAGTCACTGAATGCATCTTTGACTGGATGTGGGAAGAAACTTTAGGTAAATAAGTTCAATGCCGGAACATTTACTTCAGGTGCAGTAGGTCATGGGTTCAAAGCCTGGACGTCACTTTACTTCTTTCTTTTTAGGCAAAACAATAAATGATGCAATCTGAAGCTGGTATTGGATAATAAATGATATGGATTGCATCATATTGTCCCTAGAAGTCATGAATGATACAACATCAACTCTGTTGACTCAACGTCCATCACTTTGCTCAACAAATTGCACTATATCAACTCAAGAAACCATATGCATGTAGTTTCATGTTTGAGATGATTATGTAGATGTCAAATGTAAAAAAAAAAAAAAAAAAAAAAAAAAAAAATTTGTATTAAGTATTATGCGAGATCAGACAAGACATACTAGCCTTCGCTCCCCACATGCATCACTGAGCCTTGGGCACTCATCACACTTTTACCGATTCACTGGTTGTCGTTCCTTGGACCACCTTTGGTAAGCACTGACTTCTGCATACCAGGAACACCCCACAATACCAGCCGTATTGGAGACAGATAGACCCAGTCATTTAGCCACATGGCCCTAGTTACAATTACTCAGATCCTTACACTTGCTCAATTTTTCAGCTTCCAACACATGAACTTTAAGAATTGACTGGTCACTTTCTGCCTAATTCATTGCACTCCTTGGCAGGTGCCAAATGTAATGAGATAATCAGTGTTGTTCACTTCACCCCTCTGTGGTCATAATATGTTTAATGGTATGTCTGAATGGTGTACACTCCCACACACAATGCCATTCATGATTCTTGCAACAAAAAAAAAAAAAAAAAAAAAAAAAAAAACTCCACCTTTGGGCATAATAGCTTCATCTCACATTAACAAAAGGAGAGAAATCCAACCAATAATTAAAATGAATTTACTCGAAGACAATCAAATCCCTCATTAAGTATTAATTATTTCCATCAACATGTGCCATGATTTTGAGCACCCCTGCATTTAATGCATTGTCCAACCTCCCTTTCCTGCTGTATAACACAGCCCTGAGTTGGCTCCTTTAAATTTTGTAAAGTTAGAGAAAAAAAGCAGATCATCAGAAAACATTCCTCTTTACAGAACTGGGTCCTAAGCCCACTCCCATGCACGCTCCTCTGCAGCTCACAATACAGACTTTTAAAGGATTTTAGGTCAAGAGTCAGATATGGCCATGGGAAAAAAGCTTCATTTTGTGGTCAGTTAAGATTTTTTTGGTGATTTAGACATTATTCTTTGGATCATTGTCCTGTTGGAAAAACCAATGATGACTCAGTTATAGTGTCTTGACAAAGTCAGCCAGATTTTAATGTAATGATTCATTAATTCCATAATGCCGTATACCCTAAAAACCTTTCCAGGGACTTTAGAGAAAAAAAAAGCCTAACTGCTTATCGCCAATAAACTGCATTTTAATCGGATCATAGAATATACACATATTTAGAAAGATTAAATATAAGTTTGGCTAAAAAGAAAAAAAATGTAAATGTGAACAGTATTCTGCAGATTCAGTAGTTCAACTGTAATGGCTGCTGTTCTGCCTCGACTTCCTCAAACAATCCATAGGAACCAGGAAAGAACAAAATCTACCTACAATAATTCCAGTCAAATTTTTCTTTCAAATTAATTTTTTTATATAAATATTTAGGCACTGCCTAAACGCAGGGCTCCAAAAATGTTTGCATTTATTTTTACTAAAGAAACAGCCATATATATATTTATATATATATATATATATATATATATGCCACTCGTCTTGCCACTCAGCCGAAATAGCCCATTTGATGAAGACAGCATGTAACAGTTTGTTTAGCATGTTACTGGTTTGGATGTCTTCTGCAATGTCTGCGCCCTTGGAATGGAGATTTTTCTCCAGTCCTCTCTTCACAGAGCGAAGGCATCTTTGTGATGGTTCAGGTCGACCTGGTCATGGATCCGTGATGGTCTTACATTCTCTGTTGAAAGTGTCACCCAGTAGAATGTCCAACAGAAAAGGAGCCAATTTCATCTATGATGCGGGGTTACACCCTGAACAGGTCGCCAGATTATTGCAGGGATAACACAAATACAAACAACCATTTGCACTCACATTTACACATATGTGTAATTTAGAACAGTGATTTAACCTAATTTGCATGCGTTTGGACTGTGGGAGGAAACTTGAGTACCCAGAGGAAACCCATGCAAGCACAGAGAGAACATGTGTACTCCTCACAGAAAGGCCCTTGTCTGAGATTTGAAGAGGCAACAGTGGTAACCACTTTGCCACCATGCTGTCCCAATATAGATTCATCCACAGAAAAAAGAAAGTTTTTTTCTTCTGTTTTACATTTTTTTACTCAACTATTTTTAGTTGTATAACTAATTATATTTGTTTGGTTTTAGTTTAGTTGTACACTTAGTTGTATAACTGCTCTCTTATCTATATTCTTGAGAATAATAGATACTGTTATCTATTACTCAATTGCTTGTTTGAAATAAACCACATATAATATGTTATTTTTAAATAATTAAAAAATAACAATTATTACATTTTCTTTATCTGTCTTAGCCCTCTGAGAGTGGCGACATGTCCATGATGTACTCTGTCTCTTGTACAATGCCAGCTGGGATTGGCTCCAGCTCACATGTGACCCATAGTGAATAGGTGTCACAGACATTGGATAAACGAATAAACAAGAATTCTGAATAATTTATATTTACTCAGATTTTCCTGTTTATTCAGCCCATTTTTTTTTCCCTCTATATAGTCCAAATAATTCAGGAAATATGTTTTTCAGTAGGACGTAATGACTAGCACATCCACCTTACAGCAGGAAGGTCCTGGGTTTGAGTCCTACTGTAGTCTCGGGAGGGCATTTCTGTGTGGAGTTTGTATGTTCTCCCCGTGCTTGTTTGGCTTTTCTTCGGCGAACGCTGGTTTCCTTCCACAGTTCACAGACATGCACATTAGGCTAATAAGCTGTTCCGAGTTACCTCTGGTTGTGAGTGTTAATGGTTTCAGGGTGTACCCCGCCTTTGCCCAGTGTCAGCTGAGATAGGCACCAGCCCCTAATAGGATCAAGCGGTTAGGCAAATAACCGAGTGTTATCAGAGTGAGTGTGTCAATAGTCTTGTGTTAATAGCTTTGAATTTATTCTTTTAAATATTCAGACGAGTGTAAAAACTGGGTTCTTTATGTGAAAACTCCTGTGATACAACAGCTAACCTTGTCGTAACGTTTTCTCTGTCACTTGCATCGGTCTGACATCATTCTAGCAGAACTTATTTTTGTTTATTAGAGATACCGTTCAGATATGCACTTGAATGTAGTGGTTGTGGTGGTTTTATTGTAAGGAACTCTGTGCATGGTAGTATTTTATATTTAGTATTAAGAAAAAATACAGATAAGTTCTGTTTTCACAAAAGAAATAGCATGTAAAAAAAACAACAACAGCTAGGAAACAACTTAATGTATTATGATTTATACTTATGTGCCATGGCAAGGTGGATGTTGCTGAATAGTCTCTGTGATGGAACATACCAAATCAGCAACATCCACTGACTCAGAGGTGCATTAAGTGTGTGTGTGTGTGTGTGTGTGTGCACCCAACCATAAGTCTGCTTGCTAACCTTCTTCACTGTATTATGGCCTGTAGGTAACTAATATCAGTCATATTCAGTGCTAATGCCATTTGATATTAGCATTAAATATTACTCATATTAATTAGCTACAGAGCATGCTAATGCTAATATCATTTGTCATTAGCAATACTATTAACGTTCCACTGCAATAAATACTCATACACCAAAATGTACTTTTGGTAATATTACAAAAAAAAATAAATTAATAAATGCTATATTGACCCTTATTACACTGAAGTCACGCTATCTTGTGTATGCAGAAATACAAGACACATGCTAGATTAAAAAACAATCTGTTGTCTTTGACCTCCTCTTTTCCATTCTTCCTCTCTTAATTGAATTTCTTCCTCGCAGTTCCCTCTCCTCTGCATTGTTTGATTTTACTTTAATGCCTCAGGAAGTGGCCAGGGCACTGTAAGGGATGTGATCAGCACTTCCTCACTCATTATTTCCCGTCTGATTGTGGAGCTGTGAAGGTAGCTGCATTAATTTAGCCTTCATCATTCGACACTCTCGCCTTGTCCCTTCTGCTGCATTTGACATGAATGAGTGTGCGACTTTCTTTATCGTTCTGTAGGCTTTGTGGGTAGTTTTTAGGCCCCTGAAAAGGGAAAAGTTTTGGTAGCTGTTTTTCAGCTGCAGCTTTCTATTTGACAACGGCAAGCTTATTCCGAGAGCATTTCAACATTCTTTGCCGACTTTGCATGCTGTGTAGGTAAAGCAAATACTGTTAAAGAGGTAGAAGGAATTCAGTTGCATCTCATTCCGCCCACAGGACTCGGCAAACACTCTGATTAGGTGAAAGAGTATCAGGTGGGATTTGCGGAGCGATGATTGCTCGCACAGCTACCACAGCGGGTGCATAACGTGTGTGACACACAAGTCCTGCTCCCCACATTGCTCCTGTCACTGAGATAACTGAACAGAAACAGATAAACAATAATGGTGTCTAAGTCTGAGCAGGTGGCCTCAAAGAGCAGTTGAAGCACAAAGTGCTGTATCTAAATTAGCTCAGGGAGCAGATTACATAGGAGCAGCACAGATGGGCCACATTAGCAGTAGTAGGTGAATCAACAATCTGGTTGGGCTCAGCTGGCTTTCACCTGGACTTACTGCAGTCATACAGGAATGTTCTTCTTCTCATAAAGGCATCAAGGGACAGCAAAGAAAAGACAAAGCATATTTCAAAGCACAGTCGAATAAAACTCTCATCAGTTTTCCCGTCACTCTGCACTGAAACCATGAGCGATGTTGATGCCAGTTTATTGCCTCTTGGGAAATTATTTTATACCACAGCGCTGTTGAATTTTTGATTCTGATTGTTGTTGATTCATTTTCTATAACGGCAGCTCAGCCGGGAGTGCAGGCTGTAATTCAGGTCACACTTCTTTATTAACTGATGATTTTTTATAGGAATAATTAATTTATGGGTATTTA
>JAQMYF010000001.1:8685695-8703399 GCA_030014195.1 Neosilurus mollespiculum
TATATATATATTCTATGAGGAAGAGATGCTTATGCAACAAGATGTAAGGAGTCTCCAGTGTCAGTGCTTTGTAATATTCTAGAAGCTTTCCATCACAACAAAAACTACAGGACAGCAGACTCTGTGTGGTTTCAGTTTCCTGATAAAATGCGAATGTGGAATCGAGTGTGTGATCAAGCGTCAGTGGGGAAAAAAAAACAAAAAAACAGGGAGATGCAGAGCGGGACACAAAAGTTAGTCATCAAGCTCAGAGCTGTGTATGTGGTTTAAGTGTCTGTGTGTTTAAGTTTTTTCAGTATGTGGACAGAGCATGATATAATGGAGACCCAGTATGACACACAAGAATTTGTGATCCAGCAGAAAGTTGTGTATGTGGTCTGTATGGGTTGTTTTTTTTTTTTTGTTTGTTTGTTTGTTTGTTTGTTTGTTTTTTTTCATTTTATAGTAGACAAATATGGAGACAGAGAGCAGGATAGAGAGCGAGACACAAGAGTTCATGATCCATCTCATACCTGGATGTGTGGGTTAAGTTCCTTCCTATATTCAAATTTATTTTATTTTATAGTATACATAATGAAGATGTTTTTTTTTTTTTTTTTTCATTTTATAGTAGATATACACCAAGACCGCAAAGCATCACACAGACAGTCACACAGAGTTTTTGATCTAACTCAGAGCTGTGTATGTGGTTCAAGTTCCTGTGTGTTGGTCTCTGATTAACTCTGTAATAATATAAAACCGCTGGATCGTGCAAATTCAGTATGGAGGTAAACAAACATCAGTTGAGCTATCTTTCTTGTCCACGTGTCTTCAGTTTCTTGAAAGTCTGATGTTTTACGTTCATTCATTTTCTAAGCCGCTTTATTCTAGTTAGGGTCACAGGGAGACTGGCGCCCATCTCAGATGTCTTCAGGGTAAGGTGAGGTACACTATGAACAGTTCACCAGACCATTGCAGGGCCAACACACATACAACCATTTACACTCGCACTCACACCTAGGGGTGATTTGGAACAGCCAATTAGCCTACTGTGCATATTTTTGGACTGTGGGAGGAAACCAGAGTACCTAGAGGAAACACACGCAAGCATGAGGATTACATGCAAACTCCACACAGAAACACCCGAGCCCGGGAATTGAACCCAGGCCTTTTTGCTGTGCGGCAGACGTGCTAACCACTGTGCCACTGTGCCACCATGCCGCCGTGATGTTTTACAGAAAAATAAAATTTTAAAGTAATGGCGAATGAGGCTAAGTGTGATCTTTATGAACTGCTGCGCATGCGCATTCACTATCTCTCATACACATGAACACACAGATGCCCACAATTGGCTGGGGACCGCTGTAAGTGCCAGGGAGGTGAGAATGCCATCTCTCCCTCTAATGAGAGGTTGGCCGATTAGCTTGCACAGACTCCCAGCCATGAATGGGTGCGGCATCAACCTGGAATCAAACTTTCAATCTCAAGGTTGATAGTCACACACCTTGTTGATGTGCCACTCGGGAGCCTGATACTGAGAATTATTCATGTTGAGGGGGTTTTATCTGCTAAGGCTGAAGCCAGAGGCAGATAACACCCTCCGAGATCTGATTAAGTCGTCATATCATACAAAAGCTGGATTCGGTAATTGTTTTATTATTCATTGAAAATATGTTATTAAACTCATCTGATGTCAGTGATGAATTAAAATATATATTTTTTACAAAATATATTTTTTACAAAAATCAATTGATTTCCGCCAATCAGAAATGAGAAAATATTTTAAATATATAATAATTTTATTTATTGAATGAAGAAAAATACAGAGAGTGGTGAGTGAATTATGGAGCTGTTTATAGCTGTTATATGAAGTGACCATCATATGCAGATGTTATATGCAGATTACCCAAAGCACATCATTAAGGTGGGCTAAAAACTAATTTAAAAGTTAATCCATGGTTATTAGAATAATAAAAATACTGATAATCCTGTAGCATAATAGGAGTAAAACATTGCAATTATTACAAAATAACATTAGAGGACAGCACGTCTTACAACAAGAAGTTCCTGGGTTCAATTCCCATGCTCGGGCAGTTCTGTTTGGAGTTTACAAGTTTCCTCCAGGTACTCTGGTTTTCTCCCACAGTCCAAAGATATGGACATTAGGCTACCTGTCTGTTCAAATTGCCCCTAGGTGTGAATATTAGTGTGAATGATTGGGTGTGTTGCCCTGTGAGCAACGAGCTGTTCTGGGTGTACACCATTTTCGCCCAGTGTCGGCTAAGATAGGCACAGCCTCCCTGTGACTCTGGTAGGATTAAACAGTTCAGCAAATGAGTGAGTGATGAGTGATTAATCAAGATTTGACAGGTAACAGTATCCCACTCTGTAGGTCCACATCACACAGTCCTGTTGTTGATTATTTACCATAAACAGAACGTCCTCCCGTTTTTTTGCTTCCTTCTGTTATTCATAGATAACAGGAAGTTACATTTAAGCAACTTGTAAAGTAATGTTTTCTTTAAAGCTGTAATGCCAGCAGCAGGATTTTATTTCCTGTTTATTAAGCCTAGATCTCTGGACTTTAATGTCTTTACACATTTTTATATATTTTTGTTTCAGGCTTTTTAGATCTTCCTTAAATATTTTACACCGCATCCATTAAATAAATAAATAAATAAATACATAGAAATCCCATTACAACTAAACAATATATCTGTTTCTTCTTCTAGTGCTGTTGTTCAGGCCTTTACCGTCAGTTTTGTCATTTATGATAAAGCTGTCCATGAGAATTTATAGGAAACTGTACAAGACTGTACAAGTGAGATGATAAACTGAAACGAGTCCAGTGACGTTATGGTATCTTTTATTTCTGCCCGTCAGTCTGATGGTATTAGTGTATTGTCACAGGTAGCCATGTTGTTTGTCACTCTGTGTCATGTCAGTTTGTTTCACCATGTCTCGCTCTTCATGCTTGGCTCTATATATTTATACACTGCCCAGACAAAAAAAAAAAAGAAAGCACACAAGAATATATCATTGTTCCGCCTTTATCAATGCTTAAAGCATGTCATCCTTGTGCCATTTGTTTCAACAAACTTAAGCAACATAACCATCCAGTGTTGTTCTTTTCTCACCGAGTTTGCATGTTCTCCATGTGCTTGTGTAGGTTTCTACCAGGTACTCTGGTTTCCTCCAAAGATATGCACATTAGGATAATTGGATATTCTCAATTACCCCTACGTGTGAGTCTGAATGTTGTGTGTGTGTGTTGCTTTGTGATGGTCTGGCGAGCTGTTCAGGGTGCATCTAAATGGGCTCCAGCCTCCCTATGAACCTAATCAAGAATAAAGTGGTTCATAAAATGATATGAGAGAGCTTTTATCCAAGCAATTTATACACAAAGCAAGCATTAAGAATATTATTTACTATATGTAAGAAATATTGTAGGAACATAATCAGCGATAGTGTGGTATGAGTTGGCTGTTACCACCCTACAGTTAGTCTTTTCTCTTACACCATAGCTATTTGCGATCACCGACATGTCCACATTTTTATCCATTTATAATTACTGGGAATGTGTATGATACAAGTTAGTTACCCATTATCACTTTTAGCCACTGTTTATGTTATATTTATATATATATATATATATATATATATATATATATATAACTAAAATGGGCCAGACTTGGCTGTGTGAATGAGCTGTAACCATAGAAACTATGCAGTATTAGAGTGAGCACATTAAAAGAGAATTCTTAGCATTCATACACTTTAAATAAATAAATAAATATGAGTCATCTTTGAGCCAGACTGAAATGGTGAAACGACAGGTTCCAGACATGCACTTTGCTCCAGCGTTGTATTAGATTTTGCTCTCATCCTCCATATGGAAAAGGGCCTTGCGATCTGCAGTATGTCTGAGAGACGGTGCTGTATTTCTTTTAGTCTCAACAATGCGCTTTGTAAATCACAGTCCTCACACGGTTGTCATCTCTGCCTTATTGGCCTTTGATTGAGCGTGACCTCCATTTCCTCTTTGCTCCTTGTAAGAAAACACAGAGGGGTAAAAAATTTATCTGCATTTGTATGGTGTTGAGATGCAAACGGATCGAGAGCGACGTTCCAGCACATTTTATGAAAGGTTGAATCGTAGCGTGCAGGCTTGATAAATGTAGATGGCAAAACGTTGACTGAATTGAAGGTTGATTCCAGCATCATCAAATATACAGATATATTTAGTCTGAATGCAAGTTAATGAGCTCTTTTGCTTCTTTCCAACATAGGACTAAAGTAACAACCTCTGAGTGTCAGGTGCCCAGCATCAGATCGAATGGTGTCATTATTTCTGCTATCTGAAGCAAACAAGGGCATTCCTATACAAATAACAGTTGGGTAGTTCATGTGATTATGATTCTGCTCAAATTGTTATGTTGAAAGAGGATTATTAGTACACCAGTTTTGTCGTGCCTTCATAAGATAAGATCATCAGATTGTAGCGTTTTACTGATGGATATAAAGAAATTATTCTTTAAAGATTCCTATAGACTCCTATAAATGATCTGGGAATGCTAAAGAGCAATCAGCAGAGAATAACGTGTACAGTGTATTGAAGACAGAAAAGAGGTTTGTGCTTCTTTAAAAATTTGCTTTTGCATGCATTCATTCATTCATTCATTCATTCATTCATTCATTCATTTATTTATTTAGGGATATACTGTATTAATCCCGTAAGGGAAATTATTGCCTCTGACTTCAACCCATCCAAAGTGAGCACACACACACACACACATAAACAGTTAGCGCACACACTTGGAGCAGTGAACTGCCACACATTGGGGTGTCCGCAGAGCATTTGGGGTTTTAAGTGCTTTGCTCAAGGGCACTTCAGCCATGAAGGTGGAGGAAGGGAAGGTGCGGCTCACTTCCCCCCGCTGCTACCCATTTTCCTGCAGGTTCGGGAGTCAAACCAGTGACCTTTAGGTCCCAAACCCATTTCTCTAAGCTTTAGGCCATGGCTGCCCCCATGTTTGTGTGCTTGGGGGGCAGCAAAGTTGTGTAGTTTTTTTAGCACATCCGCCATGCAGCCAGAAGGCCCTGGGTTCTGAGTCTCGGGCTCGGCGATGACGTTTCTGTGTGGAGTTTGCATGTTCTGCTCGTGCTTGCATGGGTTTCACCCAGGTACTTTGTTCCTTTGCCTCCCACAGTCAAAGACATGCACTTTAGGTGAATTGGCTGTTCTAAATTGCCCCTAGGTGTGAATGTTAGTGTGAATTGCCCTGCAATGCAATGTTTAGGGTGTACCCCACTTTCACCCAGTGTCGGATGAGATGGGCACCAGCCTCCTCATGACCCTAGTAGGATTAAGTACGAAGGCAAATGAGTGAGTGAGTAAATTGCCCAAAGGTATAACTGAAGGGTTGTGTGTTGGCTCTGTGATGGAGTGGTGAGCTGTTCATTGTGTACCCCGCCTTTGTTCAGGGTCGGCTAAGACAGGCTCCAGGCTCTCAGCGATGCTAGTAGGATTAAGCAGCTCGGTGTGTGTGTGTGTCACTGTAGGAGATATTGAGAACTTGCCAAAAAGACTTTCTCAGTTACGCACAATTCTGACTTTAGACTTAAGTTTCGTGTGTATTATTATGTCAAGTGATGAGCAATATTAATACAGTTATTATCTTAATACAGACTAAAAGTAGACCGAACTAGTAGACTAAAGGTCAAGTTGTTTTGGGTTGTATGAAACTACACCAAATGCAATTTATGGCCAATATTACATACATAAATATGTACATAAATAATTAACATACTTAATGAATAAAAAAATAAATAATTAATACTTTTCTAACAATCAACACAAGGACACTGAATTATACATCATGATACTGTATTCAGGGATGTGGTTATATCTTATATATCTTTTTTTTTAATTAATTAAAGAGTGAATATCACAGTTGTGTGAAAATAGCTTACAGACCACACATTTATTATGATTTCATAACCTTGATTTATTATCTTGTGGCTACATTAATTTCCACATACAACTGCTGTTTACATATTAACTGTTGCCAGACAATGTAAAAAAATAAATAAATAAGTGTGTGTGCTGAATCAAATGCTATTTTATAAGAATAATGATAGTGGAAGCCATGATAATTATAATTCATCATAATTAGATCTAGGACTATATGTTATAGACTCATATGTGGTTAGCTTGTCATCTTCTCATATAGAATACTCTATTTTTTTCTAGCTTTTATGTTACTTGGCTTATTTATCACTATTGTCATCATCATTTTCTGTTTATCTATTTATGATTTTTCCTTGTGGTGACACGACGTCTCAGTGGTTAGACATGTTGCCCCACAGCAAGAAGATTCTGGGTTTGAGCCTCAAAGCCAACTGGGGTCTTTCTGAGTGAGTTTGTATCTTCTCCCAGTGCTTGTGTGAGTTTCCTCTAGAGGTTCTGGTTTTCTTCCTATGGTCCAAAGACATGCATTCGTCCAAGTGGATACTCAAAATGGCCCATACCGTGTGAGTGGGAATGGTGGTTTCTGTCTGCGTTGCCCCTGGGATGGATTGGTGACTTGTTTAGTCAGTGCCCTGCCTCTTGACAGAGGATTGGTTTCAGCTTTCCCCCCTGTGACCTTGACTGATAAGCAATATAGAGGATGGATGGTGTTTGCTGGATTTTGTACTTGTTAGCGTTTGAAAATTTTGTCTCTTCAATCACTGATGGATTTTGACCTGAGATGCTGACTCTGAATTCAACTCTCTGCCTATCTAAGTATACAGTACTGTGCAAAAGTCTCCTTCATGTACCATGCTTGTTCCAGACTTCAGCTGCCAATAAGCACCAGGTGCTTATGGATAACTAGGCATATTACACAAGGGATGTCTGCCTTTGCCCTCCCTCGGTGCCCCTTGCACAACACTTGGTATTCCCAGGTGGTCTCCCATCCACCCACTCCCACCCAAGTACTAACCAGGTCTGACCCTGGGATCAGATGGGGTCGGGTGTTCACAGGGTAGTATGGGGCGCAAATGTCTTGTTTTTTATATATTTATATTATTTTATGACTTGTACATTAGCGAGTCAGAATTAGTTTTCCAGCAGTGGTGGTCCGGTCGTAGGGTGCTGGCTTACTGACCCGAAGATCAGGGGTCGAAGCCCCACTATCACCTAGTTGTCACTGATGAAAGATTCTCAGTACAACTTACAACTCATTACCCTGTAAAACTGCACAAACTTTACCAGAGACATGATATATGAAGGGCTGAGAACCAGAGTGGTCTAACCAACAGAAAGCTGTTTCTGAGGGAAAATGACATGAATAATGATGACAATATGATCCAAGGTCATAAGGACGATAAAAGGACCATTCTGGCATGCAAAGACCTTATCCACATCTATCAAAATATAACCTTATCTCATTTTTTAGTTTTTATGGGTTAGATCACTGTGGCTCTCAGCCATTCATAAAGAAAAGGTTCATCACATCAATATTGACTTTATTTAATTTATTACTGTTTACTCTTCTTTATAGATTTTAGTTTATGTAGAAACATTTAATTTATTTATTAATATGTAATATGTATAAATAGAGCGTATTTGCTCTATGGCATTTCTTGGCATGTGTCTAAGATTTTTGCGCAGTACTGTATGTGCGTCTATAACAAGCGTCTCTGAATACACATATCCATTCAAAGGTAACAGAGCATGGATTAAGTACAGCGGTGTAAATGTACTGAAACAATCCTGCTCATGAGTCTGGAAAGTGAGTTTGCTTCCATACAACACACACACACACACACACACACACACACACACAGCAAGCCATAGCAGGTCACTCAAAGGCTCCATATCTTTTATTGATTTTTCTCTTGCAGCACTGATGTTCGGAAGGGTAAATCTAGATACTTAGGTTCGCGTTATCTTCTCACACTATAATGTTTTACCATTTGCTTTTCTATTTCATTTTCCCCAGCATATTTTGGGCCATAAAGCGTTGCTGCCTTGAGGCTAAATTGATCTCTGTGTACATGATAAAATGTGGACATATTAAAGATATTCCATTAGATATAGTCCATTACGGGGAGGAATATGAGAACTCATCATTTTACAGCAAAAACAAATCATTAAACTGGAAGACTGTCACAGGTTTATTATGGCTTTTATGACAATCAAGCGTAATTATCTCAGTGTGGTATGAGTTTCTACAGTCGTTTGTTTCCTTGGTTGTACATTAGGCCTTTAAAGTCATTTTTACAATTATCAAAATATTCTGTGGTTTAAGAGCTTATTTTTCCCCTTTGTTCTTTAGTCTGGATAATTTCAGCCTGTGACTTTAAACGATATAAGTTGAATAAAGAATTTAGAATTAATATGATTAAAATTTAGAAATCTATCTGTCTATCTATGTATCTATCTACTCTCTCATCACTCATTCATTTGCCAAACCGATTAATCCTATTAGGGTAATGGGGAGGCTGGAAGCTATCTCAGCCAACACTGGGTGAAGGCAGGGTACATCCTGAACAGCTCGCCAGACCTTCATAGAGCAACACATACACAAACATTCACCCTCATACTCACACCTAGGGTCCATTTAGAACAGCCAATTAGCCTAATGAGCACGTCTTTGGACTGTGGGAGTAAACCGAAGTACCCAGAGGGAACCCACACAGGTACAGGAAGAACATGCAATGAAGTAGCCAAACCCGGGAATCGAACCCAGGACCTTCTTGCTGTGAGGCAGACATGCTAGCCACTACACCACCTTTCTGCCCCTATCTATATATAAAACTGGAATTAAAATACGTCAATGCTATGAAGGCTGTGTCTAAACTTATCAAGGCATACACCGATCAGTATTAAAATTGAAAACATTATGACTACTTGCAGGGAAAACTACACAGTGACTGAACTACACTGATTTTCTCCTTACAGTGGCACCTGTCAAGGAGTGGGATTTGTTAGGTAGAATGTAAACAGCCACTTTTCAAAGTTGATGAATGTTGGAAGCAGGAAAAGTGAGCAAGCATGCGTGAGGATCTGAGTGATTGACAATGGCAACAGCGTGGTGGCTAAATGACTGGGTCAATTCATCTCTAAAATGTTTAATTTTTGCTATACTGTATAAATCCCGCAAGGGAAATTATTCTCTCTGCATTTAACCCATCCAAGGTGAGCACACACACACACACACTTAAAGCAGTGGGCTGCCACACACATTGGGGTCCTGGAGAGCAGTTGGGGGTTAGGAGCCTTGCTCAAGGGCATTTCAGCCATGAAGGTGAAAGAAGGGAAGGTGCAACTCACCCCCCGCCGCCACCCATTTTTTACCTGCTGGTTCAGGAATCAAACCAGCGACCTTCAGGTCCCAAACCCGCTTTGTTAACCATTATGCCACGGCTGCCCCCATGGCTTGTGGGATATTCCTGGTATGCAGTGGTTAAATAATGCATTTTTACTCAGTCATTCAAGTATGCACTCTCACTCACTCCTTTACCAAACCACTAAATCCTATTAGGTTCGCAAGAAGGCTGGAGCCTATCTCAGCTGACATTGGGCCAAGGCGGGTATAAGCCCAACAGCTCGCCACAATATCGCTGGGCAACACACACAACCATTCACTCTCATTCATAATTAGGGGCAATTTGGAAATGCCAGTTAACCTAGGTTTATGCTAGAGGGTCGTGGGATCAAATCGTGATGATCTTGAGGTAACTTGGTGGATTCGTATTGATCTTGGGGGAACTTGGTGGATTTGGGATGATTGCACTGATCGTGGCAAATTTTTTACGTAACACGATGTATTATGATTTGACATCAATCGTGATAAAACATGGGAAGCGTGGAAGAGGGCAGTAGAGCTTAACAGACCTTTACAGAGCATAACAGTTCTTGATACGCCAAGGATCATAGAGGATCTTGATGAACTTGACAACACAATCCCTTCAAGTTTCATTTCGAGCTGCCTACTTTTTATTCCCTGGTAGTGTTCCAAGCATGCTCATAAATCGTGAAACTTTTTTTAATCACGGAGATTGCGGACATCGTACCCCAGTGTAAACCCAGGGATAGCCTAATGCGCCTGTCTTTTGAATGTGGGAGGAAACCGGAGTACCCGAAGGAAACCCACACAAGCACAGGTACAACATACATATAGAAACACGGAATATAGAAACCGTCATGCCTTGGACTCGAACCCAGAACCTAGTAAACATGAATTGGGACTAAAATGTCAGCAAAATTATCTTGACCTTCCATTGTCAAAAGCTCTCATTAAACTGAGACCTAAATCTAACCCTAGTAATAACCTCAGTAATCAAAAATTAATAAATAAATAAATAAAAAGCTGAAGAAAAAGAAAGAAAGAAAAACCAAATGTCCCCACAAGATAAAAACTCTTGGATATTATTTTTCAAGTAGGACAATTGGTTTCTACTAGGATTTATAAAAAAATAAAAATAAAAAAAATCACTCGCACTCACATCACATACTGTTGAATTCTTTCCAAGTTATTAGCATATTCGTTCTTAGGTTTTGGCATTATTAAATGTGAGGAGAATTTGCTATAGCATTCTTATCCTTTTCCCACTGCTGCCATCCTTTTATATTTCTCTCACTTCTTTCCTAGCCTAGATCCAGTCTGCATCACTCTCAGATTAAATTGCCTACAGGAAAAGGTAAAAGAAGGCCGTTATTTCCTTCTAATTGATTGCATTGTCTGTTTACCAGGATTAAATAGGAATGCAGAGTAGAAATTATTAGCATGTCTGCATCTGCATGACTGTGTCAGCATTAAAAGCAATCACTACATAGAAAGCGGTTTATTAGAAATGAAAAAAAAAAAAAGAATATCAAAATTAAAGTGATTTACATAATTCATGCAATGAGCTTCGAAATCTATTACATTAAGTCCGGCTATTAATTGGTAAGTCAGCAGACATTAAAAGAATTTTTATCGATGGGGAACATTGCTCCAATGCATCAGAGTAATTAGGTCTCCCCTGGGAATTGTGCATAGTGTGCATCTGTACGCCTCCAGATGCTTAAGTTCCTTTAAACACTTAATTTATGCAGATATCATGACTAAATCAAATTGTGACAGAGACCATGGTGTGATTGATTAAATATATCAAAAGCAAGCTGACTCATTAACTTATGGCATCGATTACGCTACTGTACACATATTGTATGTATTATTTCTTAATAAATTTAATGAAGGTCATAATTATAATGAACTAGAAACATATTCACATCATACTATAATACTTTTATAAGGCATTATACACTTTGTTAGAATTATTTACTGGTACGATTTGTTTAGTTAGCTTTATTATTTATGGTACCAACCCAAAGTACATTATTTTCGTAAATTGTTTTTTTATTTAATCCCACAAGGGAAATGATTTTCTCTGCATTTAACCCATCCAAAGTGTGCACACACACACATAAACAGTGAACACACACACTCGGAGCAGTGGGCTGCCTCACACACTGCCACACACCAGTTAGCTTAATGTGGATGTCTTTGGACTGTGGGAGGAAACTGGAGCCTCTGGAGGAAGCCCATGCAAGTACAGGGGGTACATGCAAAATCCACAGAGACACACCCTTGCTGGGCATGGGGCTTGAACCAAGTACCATCTTACTGTGACACGGAAGTGCTAACATAGAAAGATGCCATGTAATAAGTTCAGTCAGTACAGGGAAATTCCAGTCCTCAACTTTAATATATATATATATAATGTATCAAATATATAATGTATCAAAGCCTTGGTCTAGAATTTCCCTGTACTGACCATACACTCGGTTGATAAGTAGAATTTATTATATGGCAAACACTGCACAATCAGCACACTGATTGGCTGTTGAGCAGGCTGCAATCCCCCAGTACAGAACAGCCAATAACTTTTTTTCCCAACCTGCCAGCATTCGACCAAATCACAAACCTCAACTAAAGTCAACCTCTTCTTGTTTTTTTTTTTTTTTTTTTCTTTCCTTGCTTTAGTTTAGATTCACATTAGATTAAACGCTGGTAACTTTTAACATGAGCGACAACAAGCGTTTAAAGGATGAATCCTACTATCCTGAGGAGTTTGTAGAAGGAGAATGTGACTTTGTTGGTGTTGTAAATGATTAAAAACCAACAGCCAGGAAGAGTTATGACAGTTTTTCCTTAACCAAAAAACACTGTAATTAAGACCTTCAGTTGCATACCAACACCTAGGCACAATTACCAAAGAGAACATGGGCACTCTAGACTTAACCGGCTCAGGAGCTCTTACATCTTTCCCTGTTCATAGCATGTACTTTCAGGGAGAAAGGACGCGGTTGGCCATTTTCAGCACCTTCACGAGTTTTTTGCAAGTCCAGCGAGAGCTTGCTCATCCATATAAGCATTTCTCAGCAGAGCTTTCAGATGCGTCTCCCCGGTGAAGCTTTCAGCTACCATACAAAAAGAGCTGCATCTCTAGATTGCAATTTAGCAGAAGTATCATCTTTCCTCCAGAAATAAAGTTTTTTATCTGCACTGTGTTTTTATTAAATACATCGGTGAAGATTTTCAACACTGTAGCATGCAAAGCAAATACAGCTAGAGATACCTTTAAACTGTGCGTGCATGGTGTCATTGTTTCTAAATATCATTTTCATAGTATAATACACACAAGCATATATATATCCCAGCTTTTTTTTTTTTTTTTTTGGGTAAAGAATCCTGCTGCCATTGACACTAAAACAAAATGCTTTTGTTGCTGTATGGATCCATTATGCATAGTTAGATCCCCACCATATGCCACAATACATGCAAAACATCAGTCTAGCTCTTCGCTGTGTATTACAGGTCTTGGGGAATTGTCAAGCTCATTTGTAACCACACCATCCAGCTGTGAGTTGCTATAAGGCTACAAACAATCTGCTTCATTTAGACCAGTAGACATGATTTCTAATGAGAAAGTAACCTTGCTGTGGTTTTGAAGGCAGATGAAGACCAGCAGAGAGAAATAAAATGCCTGGGTAAGCAGGGGGTTTAGAAACGGCTGCAGGGCCATGTGCCATGGGAAGCGAGGGAAATCCTTTCCCCATTGCACTGTGGCTACAGAGAGAAACAGCTCCTTTACTTAGGGGGTGATCACACTAGAGGTGTGATAGAAATGCGACTGTTGCAAATTTATTTTCTGTGATTTTTTTTTCTTTTTTTTTTTTTGCGAATTTTATTTAATTTTTTTAGGTTTTGCGACTCCGTATGCAGCGAATATTTTGCGGCTTAAATACGTATATCGCACAACAATTTTTTGCGAACGATTTGCGGATGTTTGGTGGGGAAAAAAAAAAAAAACCTTTCGTAAATCAGTTGCGTTTTTTGTTCATGTTTTGTCCTCAAACTATTTGCTTTTTATTCGCACGTTATTAGCGCGGACAAAATGTGACTAAAATACAAATGATGACAAAATATACAGAATATGGTGGATGCCAGCAAGTCTCAAACTTTCCATGTGGACGTCTCCAACTTGTTGCTTCTCCTTGCAAATGAAAAACGAATAATTTGTGAGCAAAACAACAACTTCGCGACCTTCTCGGGACATGTGCGGGCTGTATGAGAAGAGTTTGTCAAAGCCTCGTTTTTGACATTCACAGAAATTTCAAACATGTGCGATGCCGCAAATGTCGCGTGACAAATTTGAGGAGGATTAGCGACAGCTGCAAATTGCCATTTGCGTCAGTCACTTTTCTATTGCACATCTAGTGCGATCACCCCCATAGTCCTGCATATCTGCTGTTCACACATGCAAGAAACATGAAACATTACTGCTGTATATTCATTTAAATGAAAGCCTAGTGCTGCTTAACGCAAGTAAATGTTGATATATATGAAGGAGTTTATTATTATTATAGTCATTTATTTGTAACGCATTAACTTTAATTTTTCTGCTATTAAAGGATGAGTTTGCACTTCCTGCTTTGACTATAACATAAGAAGCTGCATTTGTTTTTGTCTTATTAGCTTAAAAAAAAAAAAGATTGGTGAGGAAACATCTCCTCATAGCTGTTGTGCTACACAGATGTTTCACAGCTTTAAGCATCACTTTTAATAGAAACAATGCACATGGTGTTGACAGATTATTGTGATATAAGAGGAATAATTCACTTCGCTCTGTGCTGATTTGGAAGAAATCGTCACCTTTAGCGCAGTTATCTCGTCATCTATACAATATCTCGTCTGCGTTGGTTCTTACTCATTTATTTCTACTGAAAGCCACTTAATCGTACTATGGTCGCAGGGAGGCTGATGCCTATCTCAGCTGACACTGAATGAAGGCAGGGTACACCCTGAAGAACTCTCCAGACCATCGCAGGGCAACACACAAGCACAACCTTACACACTCACACTCACACCTAGGGACAATTTGGAGCAGCCAGTTAGCCTAATGTGCATGTCTTTGGACTGCAGAAGGAAATCGGAGTACATGGAGGAACCCCGTGCAAGCACGTAGAAAACATGCACACTCCAAACAGTAATGCCTGAGCGCAGGAATTGAACTCTGTAATTTTTTCTGTGAGGGAGAGACGTGCTAACCTCTACCCTCCTGTGTTGCCCTGTGTTGGTTCTGCTATTGATTATTTTCCTATTACCACACTCCCCAAGTCTTTTAGATGTTTCACACTTTTATATAAATACTTCAGTATTATAGGTCAAAGCTAAATGTGAAATCTGCATCTGTGACACCAAAGTGTGTGTGTGTGTGTGTGTGTGTGTGTGTGTGTGTGTGTGTGTGTGCACTGTGCACGTGTGTGTATCTGAGCAAGTGCTTTTGAGTAAACTAATCTATGAGCTCATTTTTTGTAACTAATAAGATGCAACGTTTGTTCATTGCTTCACAGCTGATGCGACAGCCTGGTTATTTTATATATTAGCCAAACAAAGTACTTATTGATCATATTTACTGATCATTTATTGTAAATGAGAGATGTCTTGCATTCTAACAAGCTGCTGTATAAAACCCCTTTGTCTTTAGGTATGAAGGAGCATGTGGTCAGGGTTTGTCATTATTACTGTGTTGTGAAATAAGATTTTGAAATACAACCCCATTTCACCAAAAAGCTGGGAAACTGTGAGAAATGTAAACAAAAACAGAATGCAAGGATTTGCAAAGCTCATGAAGCTATTCTATTTCAAATTACTACATGTGTTGCCCTGTGATGGTCTGGTGAGCTGTTCAGGGTGTGCCCTGCCTTCGCCCAGTGTTGGCTGAAATAGGCTCCAGCCTCCCCCCATGACCCTAGTAGGATTACGGTTTGTCAAGTGATTGATTGAGTGAGTGATGAAAAACTTTGCTCAATTTAAAATTGATGGCACACATTCACCATTCTATCCCTGAATACAAAAAAGAAGCCATATATGAACATGATCCAGAAATGCCTTACATTTATGGCATTTGGCCGACGCCCTTATCCAGAATGAGTTAAATTTATCATTCCTAAACAACTGAGCAATTCAAGATTAAGGTCCTTGCTCAAGGGCCTAACAGTGGCAGGTTGGTGGTACTGGGGCTTGAACCCCTGACCTTCAGATCACTAAGCCAGAGCCTTAACCACTGAGCCAAAATCTCTGGAATTCCTTTTGGTGAACATGGATTCCACATCTTCTGGATTAAAGGGTATAAGGGATATTTGTTTAATTATCAACACAGCTCAAAAAAGTCTGCATCTCACTCAAATGTGTTTATAGACAGTGATTTCTGGAGGTGTTCCTGAGCCCATGCAGTGCTACTTCCATGCAGTGCTACTTGAGGGCATATCCAATATTAATGTTCAGCCTTGTCCCTTGCCCTCAGAGATTTCTCCAGTTTTTTCGGACACTTTTGATAATATTATTTAATTTAGATCATTAAATTTATGTGACCCAACACAGAAAAGCCGGTATAAAGTCCGAAATTTAACACTTTGAGTTATTGATACTATTTTGTAGCTGATATCATAAGCTTTAAAATGATACCAAATTTTCTAACATATGTTGCCAGTTTTGGAGTAACTAACCAAAACCTACCAAGAATTTTCAGACTTTTTAAGCATGCAGCTCTGGAAAAAATGATGTTTAAAGTTCAACAAAGTATTTAATAATTTCCGACTTAATACCCACTTCATCGTGATGCATCACATATTTAAAATCTTTACAATTTTACATTAAGGAACATTATTCTGTAATTGTTCCACAATTTGTAGATGCAGTTTATTTGCAGATTGCTGAACCTCTGCCCAGATGCTCATTTTATACCCAGTCATGTTACTAACTTGTTGCCAATTAGCCAAATTAGTTGCAAAATGTTTCTCCAGCTGTTTCGTATTAGTACAGCTAACTTTTTTATGCCTTTTGTTGCCTGCGACCCATTTTGCTGCCATGAAATTCAAAATGAGCTAAAATATTAATCATTATTAATCAATATTAAATATTAAGTAATTGTCTAACTTCCAAAATTGGATATGTTTTCTATGTTCTGTTGTGAATAAAATATGAGTTTGAGGTTTTTGAATGATTGCCCTCTGTCTTTACTTACATTTTACGCAATGTTTCAACTTTTTCAGAAATGGGGTTTTAAAAAATTGTCCTTTTCTAATTTGAGTACGACTGATCCATTTTCTTCTGAGGCCAAAAACAGCTTCACTCTCCCAGATCACCTGACCCTACACTCGCCTGCTTACTAGCTCAAAGTTTAATGATCCACAGCAAACTCCATTTATTTTGCAAAGTCGTACCTACTATTGCTACATCATAGGTACTGTATGTATTGCCTATTTTTTTTTCTTTTTAAACAAACACAGCAGTGAGGCAGTTAAAAATGTATGAAGCTGTGAAAAAAACATTCTGTCCAGCAAAGCCTTTTTTTTTTAACAGGTCCAGTCTAAGCCAGATTTATAAGCAGATCAATAGAAAAAATTACACAGGGACTTGCAAAGTGGAAACTTCACAAAAATTGTATAATATCAATAGAATTTCCTCTACGGAACTGTCTTACAGACAGAAGAGTTTGCTTTTTGACAAGCATGACAAAGGATGAGAATGGTAAAGGAAGGACGCTTTTATATCAGCTGTTTTGATGAAATGTATAATGTATTCTAGCATTCAGAAATTGCTGGGATAGAAGAGGAATAAAACACTTTGAGATAATATTATTACACTCGTTATTTATGCCGCACCACCATTCATTATTTTTCTGCTTTCATAACTTAAACATAGTACAGGGTGACCCAATTAAACCTCCCATATAGAGGTGACCGTGCAAATCATTCCATCACTGTGGTAGGATCTTCTTCTTCTTCTTGTTCTTCTTCTTCTTCTTGTTCTTTTTTTCTTCTTCTTCTTCTTGCTCCATTTTAATTAACGCAACTTGTTAAAATTTTATTTTCTTTATTTATTTATATTTCCCCCCTTTTGTACGAAAGAGCTCAGAGACACCCATGGATTGGCTAGTGATCGCTGTCAGTGACAGGGGAGCGTATGCAATCCCTCCCTCCCATTAGAGTTTCGCCAACTAGCTCCCATGGACTCCCAGTCGCAGACAGCTGCGGCATCAACCTGGATTCAAGCTTGCAATCTCCGGGTTGATAGTCATGCACCTTGTCGATGCGCCACTCGGGAGCCTGTTTAGTTGTGTGTGTGTGTGTGTGTGTGTGTGTGTGTGTGTGTGTGTGTGTGTGTATATATATATATATATA
>JAQMYF010000001.1:8708263-8732237 GCA_030014195.1 Neosilurus mollespiculum
ATAAGTGTGTGTGTGTATGTATGTATTATATTTATCATTTGATTATGAAGTCTATTCCCTCTCCTAGATGTGTCCTCGCCAAGTTCCATTCTAGTCACACCCAGCCACTATAACACAAATTGAACACATCTAGCCAGGCTAACACAAATTGCACCTTTACCATGAGGAGTGTAGTACAGCTGGTAGTTTTGTGTGAATGTTCTCACACTGATTTCAGAGTTTGTCCCTCACTTTAGTAATAGCTGCGGAGCCAGTTGCCGAGCTTCCAAACAAACACTGCTTTCTTTATTTCATTTGTTTATTTGTTTGTTTGTTTGTTTGTTTGTTTGTTTATTAATTAATTAATTAATTAATTATTATTTTATTATTATTGTTATTATTATTATTATTATTATTTTGCTTTTCTCTCTGCCTGCTTTGCTCCTGGAGGTCAATTTCCCTCCCTGCTTCTTATCATTGAGCAATATTAGAGCCTAAAGCACTGGTCCTCTGAATGAGAGCACAATAACTCAATCACATTGGTAGTGATCTCATTCCAGGCTGTGCACACCGCCAAGCAAGGGCTTTGTATTCTCTCAATGCTTTCTGAGTCTCTGTGATTGACAGACACTGGGTTCTTTCAGTTAAGTTCACTGCATTTTCCTTTTGTTTTGTTTTTTTGCATTTTGTGTTAGGTAGTTCTACTCTCTATACCACCGTGATACCTCTGTACTGGTCCTGTGAGTGCTTCAGTGCTGGTGAATAATTATCCGGTAACGCTGTTGAATTCTTGATTGTGTTTGCTGATCGAGAAGGTGTTAATTAATTATCTGTAACAGCAGCTCTGACAGTAGTCCTCGGTGATTTATAGGTTTATATTCATGCTCTCATGCAAGCATTGTATTTTTTCTGTAGTAGTAATGTATACAGGGACTTGTTGAAGGATTCTGACTGTAACTTGTGTACAAGCTGCTCCTGTGAAAAGACCTCGGGGTTTGTTAGTTGGGTAAGAGTTATTAGAGGTGGCACACCAAGAGTTTCTTAACTTGGGCTTCAGGTTGAATGCTTGTACTAGCTTGATGTTTATCTCAGCTAGCAGATGGCATGCTTTCTCCTTGTTGCGTTAGTACGGCAAGTTAACTAGTAAACAGGATGTCCAGAGAAAAAAGGATCATTTACAAGTTTATTTATTGCACAGTTCTATTGCATGCACATCCCATAATGAGCTAGCAAAATAAGAAGACGCTGAAATGCAGTATGGGAAACCAGCTTGTATTTTCCTTTTTCTCAGAACCTCCTTATAAATGAGTATGTTCTTTTCTCATTTGTTACTGTGAATGTACTCATCTTTGTTATTGTAATGGTCTTTACTGAGGGCCTTGAAAGGTCTGTCACGATGTGTAGGCTGCTGGCCTTGCCATGTAGCTGAGAGAGAAATCAATCTTTTATCGAGTGAACATCGTTTTGACACAAACATGCACATAATTATGTCCAGAGCTGAGAGGGCCCCTGGTTATAGCTCACGCAGCACTCCAGCACCGTTTTCAAGTGTTACAAAAAGGGAACAAAATAAAGCAGGCACTTGTTTCTGGCTCCTTTAAAGCCCTCTGTTAAAAAGCACAAACAGCACATCTGTGGTGCACGCCTCAGCAGGTTGCCAGAGCTTAGCTGAACTCACACAGAAACATGCTCATGGCCATTTCCCCCCCTGCATTATTGATTGCCAAATCCCTCTTTACACGTGAGTACTCCTGTTCTGTGCACATGGATGATATTTGGTTGTAAAATGGGGATGGATCACAAAGGTATGAATTTGAGGGTCTGAGTTGGAATCCTGTTGATGGCGCTACAATGTCATGATCAAGAGATCCTTCACTCTACATGGAAGGATCAATTCGTCCCTGCTAATTACAGTACTCTCACTTACCAAGTATTCATATCCTTCTTAGAGAAACTCCAAAGCCTCCACATTTACTGTAATGTTCGTCCCACTGAGGCTTAGCCTCAAAAGTACAACTTTTCTGTAGATCTAGTTGAAATCCTCCACTGATGGATGCTACCCGGTTTCTCTGCGGTTCCAGGTTAAACCCTCCACAGGGGATTCACAGGCTTATATCAGTCTTTGACGCAGGCTACACGAAGAATTTGACAAAACAACCGTAACGCTTTGCTCATAACACAACGTTCTCCTGCCTGAATTTATCGCAAAATCTCTTAATTCTAGCAACAGTGGGTACCACACTAAAGCCCCCCTCATACATCCTCCCTCATAATAATAGTGGGATGAGGACATACGCAATACAGATTTATATTTTCAGTGAATCTGTAGGCCAAGCTTCCCATGTTTATATTTGTAGATATCGTCTGCAGATCCTGTTTAAATAATCAGTGAAAACTTTTTCAGTTCCTCCGCGGAAGCGCCACAGAAGTTCCGAAGAGGAACTGCGGTGCATGTCGGTTAATTCCACAGAGCCTCCTGAATCCCTGGCTGAATCCCCTACAGAGCATCAGGAGTTCCCCCTGCAGATGATATCTTCTTGTCAGTATAATTCTACAGTGCTATCACATACCAAGTTTACATAAATAATACTGATAATAATACTGATTTTTTTAATTCTGAATATCCCAGCGACTTTTGGAAGTTGGGGTCACAGAGCATGGCAGATATATAGCAAGCATGTCAGAGTAAGTGCACATGCAGGATCCAGCACCATTTTTTAGCTGGTCTGAGGTTAATAAGCATGATGAGCACTGGGGAGAAGAGCAAGTGGTGTTTAGTGCTGCTTATTAGTGGATAAGGGAGATCCAGCTGTGGTGCAGTCATCAAGGGAATCCTAATGTGCATCTAATTCACAACAGTGTTTAAGAAAAGAGATTAGCCAAGCGAGATAGCTCCTTTTCTTTCCACTACTGCTTTCTCACTCTTTCTCTCTATCTCATTCTAATGTCTTCTCTGACTCTTTTTCCACCTGTGGCTAAATCTTCAGCAGTGCCAAGGCTGTATGCTCTCCAATGAACAAAACCGAAAACTTGTCCATTTTCATTCATTTCATTTCATTGTTCATTCAGTAATTACATTGCTGTAATGGGTCTGCTTGGGTAGCCATGCTGCTGCTTTTCGCTCTCTTCCCTTAGCAGCTGAATGCACGTATGTCTCTGTACAATGTGGCAGACCAAACTGTGCCATCAGAGCAGTCATGGCAACAGCAACTCCGATAAGAGCTCCACTCAGCACTGATAACCTGCCAGGGCATGTGATCAGAAAAGGGCAAGGGAGACTGAATGGCAGCTTCCAAAAGGACCATTTGGCAAATTTGTGCAGGTTATTTGCTCGTGGGAATACCATGCTCAGCGGAAATCAATAACTGAGCTACATACGGTGTCTTATGAGCACTAATAAGTCTTGAGAGGAGGCCTGAGCAGGCTGTATTTATGATACTGAGACACGGCGACACTGTCGGAGAGGACAAAGGTGTAACATGCATGCGTAAACACACAGCTCCTCACCATGAAAATAAATGCCTACAACTAGACAATCTTTCCTTCTTTTTTTCCCCTTGATCTTGTCTTTATTTCCTATTTATTTCCCTGATGAAGTCCAGCAGCTGCTGGCGCAGATGGACGAGGCGGAAACGGGGGCTGTTCTAATAATACCGTCTATTTCCACATAAGCAGACAATTGGATGTCAACAACTTGATTAACCAGGCAGTGAGAATGTGTAACTTGCCTTCCTTCCAGTGGCATGTACTGGGGGGTGTGAGGGTGAGGTTGACACATAGTGACATTGATTGTGTGTTTTTTATCTCATGATTGACACAAAAACAGATGCATCCTAAGGGCTTTGGATGGCTTGGGTCAGCAAAAGAAAGTCTTGACAATATAGTAGAGAAGACAGCACATGAAGAGAAGCGTCCACACTGCAGACTGGAGCGTCTGCCATGTCCTTTGGCCTGGCATTGCCCCATATGATTTTGTCATGGTTGACTGCTCTGGCTTACAGTCTCATTTTCGCTACCTCTCTTTCTATTTGAGTTGAGATCCCTTCGTTTAATCTTCCCATCATGCATTATTTTGCTCACCTTTTTTCCTTGTATCCAGAATTTATCTCTCCGTCCCCCAATTTCATGTTCGTAGCACATCTCTTTCCCACTATTTTACCAAATCCCTAACCCCACCGCTCCATCAAACACAGAAACATACACACAAACAAACACACACATACTTTGCTGTCTAATTCAAGCTGATTTGCCTGGCTTTTGCATCTTCCCCTTGTCGGGGGTCCAATTTCGGCACTATAACGTTGACACTCCAGCCTTTCATTACCCAAACATTCTGCATTATGCAGAAACTGGTTCTTACTAACAGGTCTTTGTAAGCTCTGGAACATCAACCCCCCCCCCTGGAAAGGCAAGGCATCATGTATAGTGTTATTGTGTTTGTGTGTGATGAGCAAACTGTTAAAAGGAATCAGGGAAAAAAAAAAAAAACACATTTACACAATAGCATATCCAATTTCCTGATATCATTCCTCTAACTCTGGGGGGGTAAAATAAAAAAATAAATGAATAAATAAATAAAAATAAAAAAGCGAGCTGCATCTCTGCTGTCTACCTGCATATTTTCATCTGATAAATATATTAATAATAGACATGTATGATGTGTGAAATATAAACCTCACATGTAAATTAGTTTATTTTTAAAGAGGTGCAAAACGTACTATGCACAATTGCTTCTGATTTTCATTTCCTGTTCTTACATTGACGGCAATCGGCCATTATGCAGGTTGCTGTGCCATAATAGCGAGCCTTTATCTGGTTTCCTGTGCTTCCGCTCGATGGGGAGCTGTCACGGGTACTGAAATCAGAATGATATGTGCTCACACTGGCACTTGCAAAATTAAGTGGCATTGACTGCTTTTTTTCCCCCCTCTTGAGTATATTAGCTGAATTTTGGAGAGAGAGAGAGAGAGAGAGAGAGAGAGAGAGAGAGAAACTTTGCACCCGTTTCTGCTTAATTTTCCTCATTATTCTTCTTCCTTTTTTATTCTTGCCTTTTATTTTAAATGCATAATGAGCTCTGAATTGTCTGGTCATGACCATTTGCAGAGGAAATAGACTAACCTTGGCTAATAGCCCTGGTTTGAGTGGCAGAAAGCAGGGCTGGAACGCTGATCCACACAGCAGGATGACTTAGAGTGGCACTGCCAGTCATATACACAGGAAGTGGCCACATTATGTTCCATAATAGGCAAGCAATGAGGTGCCTGTTACGATATGAGCAAAGGTGAAGGGAGTTAAGCTTTGAGCATGTGTGTATATGTGAGTCCGTGAGCTTGTGCTGTTCCAGTTTGGGTTCAGTAACTTTAGCTGGCTTGTGTGATTAACTGCTGCATAGGAGAAGTGTGCCAGCAAGGAATATCGGCTGTCTGTGTGGATGTGGGGGTGTGGATGATCGGTGACACTCGCCTGAATGCAAGGAAACTGGTTCAGTGCCAGAGTTTTCGCTCTTTCTTTCTCTTTCTCGCTCTTTCTCTATCCGGGAGTCGCTGCCTGGAAGTGTAGCACCTGTTTATGATAAGCAAGGAGACGTGCCGGGCATGGGCCCAGAACTCGACTTTGAACTGTAGAGAAGTAGAGTGGGTCATAGCTCATCAGGACCTAGGCCGCGACGTGATCTGGCAGCAAGAACAAGCCAGCAGAGATGGGCTCACCCCAGCATTCTCACACTCATTCTCTCTGTATGGGTTCTTCTCACCTGGGCAACTTAGACCAAAAGCACTGTAAGTGCAAGTGATGTGAGCTCAGGTGGAGACAAATTGGCTTCTGGTCATCATCGACACCTCCGACACTCCTAGAGAGAAGAAAAGTGTCTTTACTGGCAGAAGAGAAGAAAGGGAGGAGGAATAAATAGTGCGCAGAGAAGGGGAGAATGAAAAATCTCACCAAACCTTCCGTGTACACTGGAGTTCGGCTCCCTAGAGAATATGCTGTATAACTGAAAACAAAAGTTGCAAGATTGGTGTGAATGTCAGATTTCACATCATGGAAGTGCTGCTCCTGTGGCCCGCGGGAGGCCTAATATACTGCAAACTGAGACAAAATACAATCTGCATCATATTAGGTAACACTTTTTTCTGTCAAATGAAAGTTTAATTTGAAAATAACTAATTATTATTATTATTATTATTATTATTATTATTATTATTATTATTATTATTGTTATTATCATTGTTATTATTATTATTATTATTATTATCATTATTGCTATAATAATAATAATTATTATTATTATTATTATTATTATTATTATTAATAATAATAATAATAATAATAATGATATAGTAATTGTAAAGTGTAGTATTCGCAAATCCAGACGACCACAAATTTTGTTGGGTCTGGGTGACATAGCGTCAAGCATAACTGAAGATTTTTACTAACTCTGTAAAAGGACAGTTTGTTGTACATTTGTTTTTCTGTCTTTATGGTAAAATCACTAACCAGTACTGACAGTCTTGGGTGAAATTCCCCAACCATTCATTCATTCATTTTCTAAACCGCTTAATCCTAATTAGGGTTACGGGGAGTCTGGCGCCCATCTCAGCCGACTCTGGGTGAGGGCAGAGTGCACCCTGGAAAGCTCGCTAGGCCATCGCAGGGCAGAAACACGCTGACGGCTATGCAGCCTACTCTTGATGCAAATCAGCAATGGGTCTTTTACATGCCCCTTAGACAGTGAGAGACATGGCCGGCCTTTGATAACCCACTTAGCTGCACTGGGGGGACAGCAGTGACATCCCTTTGATAGTGGGGCTTGAACCCCTGACCTTGTTCCCCAAATAAAGCAGATATTTTCTACATTTTCTCTGCATGTGAAACACTTGTTTCACACATATTTCAATTATATGCACATTACTCCATAATGTGCTGTGGGCAGTGGTGGCTCAGAGGTTAAGGCTCTGGATTACTGATCAGAAGGTCAGGGGTTCAACTCCCAGTACCCCCATGGTGCCATTGTGGACCCTTGAGCAAGACCCTTTACCCTCAATTAATCAGTTGTATAAAAATGATAAATGTAAGTCACTCTGGATAAGGGTGCCTGCCAAGTGCCTTATATGTACTGTAATAAAAGTATAGTACTACAGTAGCGTAAAATACTTGTATAGAGCCATCATCTGCACTTATACTTACCTATTTTTATTTTTATTTTTACTAAAAAAGGGCCCTGCGATGGCCTGGCCCAGAGTCGGCTAAGATAGGTGCCAGCCTCCTCACGACCCTAATTAGCTGCTTAGAAAATGAATGAATGAATGACTAAAATGCATTCAATTTAATTACATTAGAATATTTTTATAAAACAAGAGGATCTTGGCAACATTGAGACTTAAATTGCTAAATTACCACTTGTTTTAGTTTTTTTTTTTTTTTTTTTTTTTCCCCCCCCATTTACTCTGTCACATCATGTAACCCATCTATTATACACCTCTTGTTCTCTATATTACTTTTTCCCAGAAAACATTTTCTTACGTTTTTCCTCTTTTGGGCAGGCGTGGCCTAATGGTTAGAGAAGTGGCTTGATACCAAAAGGTCACTGGTTTGATTCCCGAACTAGCAAGAAAAATATGTGGCATGGGGGAGTGAACTGCACCTTCCCTTTCTCCAGATTTATGGCTGAAGCACCCTTGAGCAAGGCACCTAACCCCCAACTGCTCTCCAGGCACTGCATTGTGTAGCAGCCCACTGCTCCAATTGTATGTGTGCTCACTTTGGATGGGTTTAAATGCAGTTTCAATGAATAACACAGGGTTCCCATGTAGACATGTGTGCTGGAGGGACAGAGGACAGACAGACGGACACTGTAGATTTTTCTTGCTGTTCCAAAAGCAACTCGATGGTTAGACACTTTGTCCTTATCAGTAGAGATCTGCGATAAAAGCTTCGTATGTAGTGTATGCAGTCCCTGCGAACAGCTTGTATTTATCACGTACTGGCCTTTTTAATTTAATTTTTTTGTGAATGAGGTCTTTATAAAGAATAATGTATATTATATAATAATGTAAATAACTAAACCAGAGACCCCACACAAGCACAGGAAGAACTTGAATCCTGCACATTAAACATGCCCTCGCAGAGCCTGGAACTTGAACCCAGGACCGTCTGGCTGTGAGGTGGACGTGCTAACCACTACAGCACATTGCTGTCTTGGGAAAGACAAGACTTTGTTAAATGAGGGAGCTGAATGTGAAATGTGAATGTAAAAGCTAATCTTAATTTGTATGGAAAATAGGTCAAACCTAATCCCTCATTTATAGATCAGAAGTTAACTATTCCATACAGCAAGCAAGCCCAAAGTCCACAATATGTGACACTGTAGGGAAAGTTTATCAGGCTCATTAATTTACTGCAAATGTTATTACTGACTCCTTTATTCTGGAGGACTGTAATTATACCTTGGGTTATCACCAGCTTATGTTTCTATTTAAAGATCATTAATGTGTAATTAGTATTCGCTACACAGGAAGTGCCCAATCTGATTGGTTTGCTATCTAGGGATTACTAGACGTTATCCTAAGTGGATAATGCCTGAATCAAAACGGTAGACACTCACAGTTTGTCATGGTCACTTGGAGCAGGAAGCGGTGTCATTGTCATACTTTAAAGGAACCCATTCACTAGTAAATAGCCTATATGTTGTATATTCTATTATCAGTTCATTTTGGCAGATTGCAAAAGTTTCCCGGTGAAACTACCCTGGCTCATGAGCTCATTATCTCTTATTCACTGGTTTTACATCTTGTTTTGGTTCGGTATCTGTTTAGAATAACAATAACAAGACCGCATTACTTGAGGGACGATACTGCAGAATGATTTTTCACTGTTTGCGTCATCCGTGTCTGTGCTGACAGCCACCATTTTTGTTATGATGATAGTTCTGCAATGAGCTTTCGCCTGAAAATGATGATATATACAAATACCATTGTGCCTGGTGCAGGGGTCATTGACACTCATGTTCAGGAGTAAGCAAATTGTTTTAGAAAGCCATTGTGGCTGACTATATTTTATTTATTTAAGAGATAACACTGTATTTCATGTTAATTCAATATGCTTCATGAGTGAATGGGCACATTTAAAATAAAAATTAATAATAATAATAATAATAATAATATTAATAATAATAATAATAATAATAAATGTAATCTTGGTTTGTTTTTCTTGGGATTTCAGAGTATATGCTAAAACTCTGAATGAGTTAAAAAAAAAAGAAAGAAAAGAAAAAAGCACACCTGTATGGAGTGTGGTGTACTTATGTGCACCACATGATACTGCTGCGGATTAATTATCCAACTTATTTGAACAACGTTTGGAAATGTGAGAGTGGTTAAATTATATTTGTCAAACAATCAGTATGCTAATTTTTTATTTGTTGGTCCATACTTTTTTTTTGTTGGTGTGCACTTTCCTTTTTTAATATCCAGTCTATATTACAACCAACTTTAATTTGCTATAACATTCAGGCTAATATTTAATCTATTATTCCTCTGTATGTATTTCAATGCAGATGGATTTCTCTCAACCAAATAATGAAAGACACATCGGATGTGTGGTCCATTCATATTGTGGCTGTGAAGGTCCTCAGCCATAGTTTTAAAGCAAAATCCAATTTGCTATTTCTGGATAGGGAGTTCAAAGGAAGCTATCTTGCAAAGAAAATAATTGTAGTTGATGGTGTTTTAGGAGGGAGGAAGTGAGCAATGCAACTTCTGACATTGAAAAAGGGTGCTATCGAGGCTGAGGGATGAAAAAAGTAAGAAAATATTTTTAATTCCTTGCATAGTTTCTATTATATGCCAGGCATGCTGGATTAATGCAGCACATCAGCTCTTAGTATCCTATTATGCACTGTAATGGCAGGTCTACAAACATTCATCATTTGGCTTGATTGCCTTTACAAAACTCATTACACTTCTGACCTATCAGAACTCAGCCTCTTATGACAGGAAATTGAGGCATGTATTTGGAGCTGCTGTCTGTGCTCTTAATTGCACATGGAAAAGGATGCGGAAAAACGTATGATGGGAATTTAGCCAATGGGCCCGTTCCTAAGGAAGCGCTGGATGTCTGAAGGTACCAATACGTGAATTTGTAGTAATTGGATTCGTGACCTTGAGTGTCATCCATCATAGAGGCACTGCTTTTGGCTAGAAATTTCCCTCATTTTCTGAGATTATTGAAAATGTCAATATGGCTGGGAACTGCACGGACTTTAGCAGCAATTTTTGAACTGCATGATCATCAAAGGTCTCGGCCCTTAAAGGATTTAAATTTCAGCTTTAATTCTGCAATGCAAATGAGACCCAAGACCCTCTTTCATCATCATCTGATTAACTATAAATGTAAACATTATGGAGAGTGAAAGCGTTATTTAACTTGACATTTTAAAAATATATTTTGAAGAACATAAATGATCATACATGGTTTCTTTGTCATGTAATAGGTAAAACATTAACTAGATAAACCGTGTACATGGATATTTCCATCCATCAGTAGGAAATACTGGTAGTATTGTCTATAGTAACCCATATTCATAAATCAATGTAACCATACTTACAAGTCTTTGGAGTGCAAGTTAGCAATTATTTCTTGTAAGGGCTTCTATAAAGTATAATAATGCCTCATAAAGCTCTAATAACTTTCAATACTTACAACAAATCATGATGCATAACAGTTTCACATCATTCTAATGAACTGGGCTAACTAGGAACTTGTTTTCAATTTAAATGCTCTTTCTTTAACTAACAAAGACAAAACGTGAATTGTACTTATAAAATATAACGGGTGGTCTGGTAAATGTGTAAGGCACCGATCAGCCATAACCTTATAACCACTAAGAGCAAAGCATAGCATTGGGTTTTAGAATTCATATGGATGTTTCTTTGAGATGTACTATCTACCTAAATATTGTTGCAGACCAAGTACACATGATTATGGCAGTGGTGTTCCTTTCAACAAGATAAAACATCCTGCCACACTGCCATGAAAACTATAAGGAAATCTGGCCTCCAAATACTAGATCACTTGCACAAACAAGTCCAAACCATGCACCTTGCAACTTGTAGAAATTTGAGAATTTGCTGTAAATTGCTTGGTAAGAGATACCACAGCACACCATTAGAGGTCTTGTAAAGTTCATCCCTTAATGGGTGAGTTGGACACAAGTATGACCTACACGATAATAGGCAGGTGGTCTTAATGTTATGGCTTATCAGTGTATTTACTTATTGTTATGGCTGTTATTGGTGTATGCATATAGCACCTACTTAACCATGGGTGGATGGGAAGATACAGCATCTCATCTACTACATGCTCTATTGGTTGTTGTTTTTTTATTTATTTATTTATTTTTTTTGAAGTCATGGCATTTTAAATGTTTATTATATATATTTTAATTGTTTACAAATATTACAGTTTTTATCATTATTTACAGTCATTATTAGTTATAAAAGTTGTGCAATAAACCAAATTGTGTTAAAAGGACTATTACCATTTGCATTAGAACTTGATTAGTTAGCAATGAATAATTATTATAGCTTAAAATCAATAAACAAATAAGTATAGGTGCATAGATAATGCTTAATGAGTATAAGCTTGATATGACGTGCTACCGAAATATGCTTTTGTGGTTATACAGTGTGAGTTTCTAAGTTTGTGAAACTTCAACCAATATTTTCAGTCAAAAATTTAGAACAGATTAAATATACTGTAGTTTCCATTGCAATTCATCACAATAAAAAGTTGTAGTTGATGTTGTTGGATATTGTGATAATATGAAATATATTCCTACTGATGTGGTTAGACTTGATGAAGTTTATATTTGGCCACGATTTGTTTAAGGTCCAGGAATGTATAGAATCTTGAGGTAAGGGAAGAATTTTTCTATGTGAGAGTAGATGACTTTTTCCGGTGCCTAATGCACTGGTGTAGAGAGTTTAACACCATAATTGACACATTTGAGCTATGGAGAAGGCATTTCTTTTCTTGTTTTTTTTTTTTTTTTTTTTTTAAGCTTCAGATTGACAGCCATAAGTGGTCACCTGGTGGAAAGATTGAAGTTAAGGGCCTGTATCTGTTGATTGGACCCATTGTGTACTTTTGTCCCTGTGTGTGGGTGATTGATGAAAATTACACAAGCTTCTATTTTTCTGAGAACATTTAAGAGCTGCCATTAGAGTCTGGCTCTGTGTGCTGCTGTTTTTTTTTTTTTTTTTTTTTTTTTTTTTTTTTTTTTTTTGTGGGCGCTGACATCTTTCAAATACAAAGTACTGTACATCTTGAACAAAAGCCTTCTGGAAGTTATTATTATTATTACTTTTTGTCAGCATGCATGTTTATGTATAATATTTTACATAATGATGTCTTATTTCTTTATATTTTATTAATTCAGTGGCCGATTAGTAATCAGCACATGAACACTGATGACTGATTCATCAGTATTTATGGAAGTGAAACTGTACATATTCAGAGTTGGGTTATTCAACTGCTGAAATCACCCTAATCAAATTATGTATGTAGTACATGTCTCCTAGGTTGCTCAGATTTTTTTAGTAAAGGTGTCCAAGATTGGGTTTTTTAGTTGAGTCTAGACATTTCTGAAAACAGAAGCATTTGCCTTAAAGCTGAAATTAATTGAGGGAGAAAAAATGTGAACTTACTAATCAATTTTATCTGACCGAATCAAATTCGCTTGATCTTTCTAGGGCCACGGGGAGGCTGATGCCTATCTCAGCCAACTTGGGGCAAAGGCAGGGTACACCCTGAACAGCTCACCAGTAAAATTGCAAAACCAACACACAAACACAATTACTCACATCCACATCTAGGGGCAATTTGGAACAAACAATTAGCCTTATCTGCATGTCTTTGGACTCTGGGAGGAAACCGGAGTACCAGGAAAAAACATGCATGCAGCAGGAGAACATGCAAACACTACACAGAAACACCCGAACCCAGGATTCGAATCCATGACCTTCTTGCTGTGAGGCAGACATGCTAACCACTATGACCACTAACCACCATTTGAAATAGCCTGACTTAGCACTTATCTGCATACTTTAACCTCAAAGGGGAATTAAACTCAAACTTAATAAAATCTAGAATGCATTGTTTATGTCCATACCCATCAAAACCTGAAATGCTTAATAAAACCTTCCTCGTGGGAAAAATTTATACAGCTAATTGATCCTCACACAGGGGGCACCACTTTACTGCAAAAAAGGGGGATGAGACTGACGTTAAAGCAACAATTTACGTGAAAGAGTTGGCATTAAATGCACTGAGGTATATACACTACCCAGCCAAAAAAAAAAATTGCACAGCAAAAGCATTTAGCCTTAATCACAGCATGTAATCTTGATGGCATTGTTGCTCCAGTTGGTCCAGTCGAGGCTCAGCAACATTAATGTGGCAATAAAATGAAGTCAGCTGATGATCTGAATGTACTGAATGAGCAGGTTATCACATCAATCGACGTTTTCTTCCTTGATGTCACGGATATAAAATGGGGACTCAAATAATGAGCGAGTGGTTCAGGGAGCATGAGGAATCATTTTCACATATGTATTGGCACCCCAGAGTCCTGACCTTCACCCTATTGAAAGTTTTCGGGATGTGCTGGAGAAGACTTTATGGAGTGGTTCAGTTTTTCCCTCATCGATTCAAGAGGTCGATGAAAAATGACCACAACACTGGATAGAAATAAATGTTCTGTTGCTTAAGTTTGTTGAAACAATGGCATAACGATTACGTGCTGTATGCAAGGATAAAGGTGGAACAACAACATATTTGTGCGTGCGACTTTTTTTTGGCTGGGCAGTGTACCATGCATTCGTGTATTTAAGCAGAAGCCTGACTGATGTATGTAAATGTAATGTCGTATTATGTGCAAATGTGCCAACTTTTTTAATTCAGACATTCACTAGTTTATGTCTGAATTGTTAATTTAAAACCTGTATACTATTATGACTGCCGCTGTCTTGCCTTACTGGAACTGACGCATCCATGTCCAATTCTTGTGTTTTTGCACTCTCGCCAGAATGACACTTAACACAAAAGGCAGCCATTAATGCAAGCTCTCAAATGCATTTTATCAGATTGCAACTTCATATATGTAAGTAAAAACATAGAAAGATTGGAAGGCTTTCCTTACATTTTCCTTTAAGGAATATGTTTTAAAAGAGATTATTACTGTTACTGCATGCAAAAACTTTGCAGTAACTTTAAACCTACCTGTATAGTATTTCTGTGAGTGCACCAACTATAGAGTATATCAGGTAGATCAGACTACCAGGCGGTGTGCATCGAAGGTGTCCAAAATGCCAATATAGTCAGTTCTAGTATCCCATCCCCAATGCTCCGGAGAAGCACTCTAGACACTAGAGGGAAAGTCTTGCTACAGTGCTACATCACCATTCATATTGATCAGCCGCAATGCAACAGCAGCAGCCCAGAGAGACGCAGCTCTATAGACCTGCATCCCACATAGCCAGGGCTCAATAAATATTGACTAATGAGACCTTGGTTATGAGATTCCTGCACTGCCACATATTGCCACCTTTATTGGCAGGCTTTGGGTGGGAATCGACCTGACAGTGCTGCTCTGTTGTCTGAAAGTAAAGGGGATAAATTGTTTAGGGGAAGGAGATCAGGGAGCATGGACCCCCCCAGGCCCAAACTGTAATTGAGTTTACATATTGGCTCAGCCCACATTTCCTTGGACAATATGAAATGCGCAGAATATCATTGGGATTATATTGTGATGGTAAAAGACTTTTAAGTAAAGTATCTGAACTCCCAGAACTGGACTAGGTGAATACGGTACAGACAAGGAGAAGAGGACTTAGAGTAGCTACCTAATGTTATGTTTTGAGATGAATAACCTAATAATAAGCCGAGTTTAAAAGATTGATTGGTGTGCCTTTTTTTTATAATAAATTGCGCTCTATTAATTCAGTATATGACCTGCGTGACTTCTTACCGTGCGAATGTGTTTTGGTTTCATATTTAGTTCCATATATAGGTTCCATAAGCTGTTAAGGGTGTGCCACGCCTTCATCCAGTGTTTGCAGAACTAGGCGCCAGCCTCTCAGTGACCCTAAAAGGATGAATTGTTTAGACAAAGGAATGAGTGCGAGTTTCTGTATTCTTGTACTAACTCCCCAGTGGTCCAGGATCTGATTTTATGCTTTGTTATGGTTATGTGGAGGCTGAAGCCCATACCAGCAAACTCTGGATGAAGGCGGGGTACATTTTGCTCGACTTTATCCAGAGTGACTTACATTTTTATCTCATTTATACAACTGAGCAGTTGTTAAGGATCTTGCTCATGAACCCAACAGTGACAGCTTGGTAGTACTGGTGCTTGAACCCCTGACCTTTTGATCAGTAACCCAGAGTGTTAACTACTCAACTACTTAACACTGGCCCTGAACAGCTCACTAGACTATCACCATTGCCAGCACAGACCCACGACCATTCACACCCACATCAAGCAGCAATCAAGAATATACCGTTAACCTAATGTGGATGTCTTTTGAATTGTGGAAGAAAACCAGAGCACCTGGAGGAAACCATCACAAGCGCAGGAAGGACATACACACCCACACAAAAACACCTTTATCAGGCTTAGGGCTTGAACCCAGGACCTTCTTGTTTTGAAATAAAAGTGCTAACTCCCGTAGATCCATGCCGCCTGCTCTAGGATATTCCCGAGCCAAATCATTCACTTCATGAAGCCCACCAGGATCCATCTTTACATTCTAAAGAGAACTTCAATACATATTGACATCCCAAAGGCTTAATGCACCGCACACACTAGTGATAAGCTCAGTGCATGTTCACACATCATTGAGAAACTCTATGCATGTTCATGCATGAAGGAGAAATAATGAGAAATGTGGAACACTCTGAAAGTGGCATTTTGGGAGTACTTAGAGCTGGTTAAAGCTCCAGTCTGGGCCACCACAGTGTCACTGGAAGCTGACAGAACTCTTTATGGTTAACATTAGAATCTTCTTTGAGTGCTTTTAGTGGGAGACACTAACTTAAAATTATAGCTTCATGTTATGACCTTCTTATATATATATATATATATATATATATATATATATATATACCCATATAAAGCACTACAGCATTATAGAAATAAACCTTAAGAAAAATCAATAGTAGTGAGCGCATTTTGTAACTTCATTAAGCATGACATTTTTTGCCCTAAATTGAAGAGATTTATTTTCCCTGCCACAGCATTTTCATCCCAGCCAATAGAATAAAGCTGGGTTAGTTGTAATGATCAGGCAGTAGGACGAAAGTGCTGTGTATGTTAAATGGCACTTTTCCTGGAATCACTGCTGGGAAAGTCTGACACAAACCTACAGGGTTAATCCCATAAACTCTCAGAATCTGGACACATCACTAGTCCAGGTGCCTGCAGGTTCAACAATGGACAAAATATAAATAGTATGCTATATTAGTCCCCTGTCACATACATCACACAACAGGTCATATTAAACTCATCTTCCATATGATGGAAAATTGTAGGCCATTGTAGACCCTTGACGTGGAGTTCTGAACATTAAAAAAAAATGTTTTTGGTAATTCTTAACACTAGGTCCATTTCAATACCCTAGGACAGAGGTGTCATACTCATTTTCACCGAGAGCCACATCACTAAATTTCTAGGTCATTAAGGCCCAAATAATCACTTCACATCTATTCAAAAAGGGCAACCATGAAATCTGCATAGCAACATGATTAGTTGAGGTATCTGTCTACTTTTCTTTTACTTGCTTTCCCGACAACCCTCATCAGCGACAAGCTAGCTTGCAATCTTTCTTAAGTTATGATTTACTAGCTGCCACCTAGTGAATGGAAAAGGAATTGCATTTCATGGTTGATGCAAATAATGTACCATAATCATTCATTCATTCATTTGCTAAGTTTCTTAATCCTAATAAGGGTCACAGGGAGGCTGGCGCCCATCACAGCCGACTCTGGGCAAGGGCAGAGTACACTCTGGACAGCTCACCAGACTATTCACACTCACACTCACACCTCGAGGCAATTTGGAACAACCAATTAGCCTACTGTGCATGTTTTTGGACTGTGAGAGGAAACCGGAGTCCCCAGAGGAAACCCATGCAAACGTCACACAGAAGCGCCCGAGCCCAGGAATCGAACCCAGGCCCTCTTGCTGTGAGGCAGACATCCTAACCACTACACCACCGTACCACCCCTGTACAATAACCATTACTCTCGGAAAGCTCTCACAGGCCACATACAATGAATTGGCAGGCTAGATTTGACCCTCGGGCCTTGAGTTTCAAACCTGTGCCCTAAGACATCCTACAGATATTTTATGATTGACATATAAATATTCTTACATGTTTTTGGGTCATCTGATGTGAGTTCTGATGTGGGTTCATTTCCTATATCTGTTGTGCGATTCCCGATGATGTGTTGCAGCTGTGTTGTGATAGAAATACGAGTTTCATACAATTTTGGGGTCATCAACTATGCTCAAAATTTTATGGCCTTCTTACAACAATTATTTGATTGTTTTACGTTAAATCCACCGGACCCACTTATTTATCAAAGTGTATCATATAACATTTTTATATCAGTGTTAGGATTCCCATTCATGCAACAACCGAATCATTTCCGTATAAACGTATTTTCCTCGCAACAGACGTACAACCCATATTTTATACGTAAAGACAACTATGCAACTTTCAAATCCATCCCACCCAAACCTACATCAGTCCCTTCTGTCATAGCTAAATTAGTAGGACAAAAGAAAATAGAAAATTATTTGTTAAAAAGGGACAATTGACAAATCATCAAAGTTTTTCTTTCTTCCTTAAAGAGTTCCGGTACTGCTCATCCTTACAGCCTAATTTGTATGTATGTGATCCGTCTAAGCAATACAGAGCTTATTTTAGACTATAGAGAGCACAAAACTTGGTGATTTTATACCATGGATTACTAGTGGAGGCTGAACCAATGGTTAGCAGTCGTTTTTTTCCCCGAAAGTGACATGAACTCGCTGGGGAGGGTCGTCCAGTGCAAGTAAACTAAATGACATTTTAGGTGATAAAAATCATGTTCAAGAAACACCTATGGCTAGCAATTTCAAGGAAATGGGTGTAAATGGTTATCTATTTGAACCAGAGAGGGAGGAGTCTTTTTGAGATGATGAGACGTCAGATAATCGTGATTCTGAGGATGAGAATGCTGCCAGAGATGAGTGTGATGGCAAATCCAAAATTTTCACACAAAATAAATGTTTTTGGCGATTTCTGCACTAGTTCTTTGTGCAGCTCAACACTGGCCAATAATGTGTTATGAGGCACGCGGTTAGCCCAGCCAATCCAACAAGTTCATGTCAGTACCAGACCGAAAAAGCCAATGAGAAAGGCAGTGTGTCTCTGAGCATGCCCAGTGCACATTCTCTGACAAGGGGCAAGGACTGATGTCCAGCTAATGTCATAGGTGATCGTATTAAAAAGTTACTAACACTAAATAACCTTTAAAGGTGTAGATGCTACATGGTGCATCATAACATACTTGTCAATTTTCTTATGCAATGTTAATCCATTTAATACATTAAATCGCTCATTATTCCGTTCCATTAGTTACCACTTTTTAGCCGAGTGAATTAGGTTTCCAAGCAATTAAAACACATTACATATTGGAGCTTTTACTTGCTTAGTGGTCTATTTAATACATTTATGATTTATACACTCCCATTAGTTTCAATGCAATTACTGAATAATACATAATTCTAACACATGCTTAAAGACAAATATCTAAGTCGCAGGGCAGTGGTGGCTTAGTGATTAAGGCAATGGGCTACTGATCCAAAGGTCAGCGGTTCAATCCCCACTATCACCACTGTTGGGTCCTTGACCTTGACCTTGACCTTGAGCCCGTAATCCTCCATTGGTAAGTTGTATAAAAATTATAATCGTAAGTTGCTCTGGATAGGAGCATCTGTCGAATGCTGTAAATGTAAATAATGAGCTTTGGGATTAAAGGGTTAATTTGCAGATTTATAATTATGAACACAGAGACAGGGATATGAAGCCAGAGTATGGAGATGCAACAACAAGGTACCAGGAGAACGAAAGACTAGTCTCAGCAGCAAGTATTATAAAATTAGTGAAAATTAAAGGAAGAGACCAGAGTATAGGTGAGCCCCTTAATAAGTCTTTAGACAATGAAACTATATCTAAGCACGTCTGCCTCTCAGCAAGAAGGTCCTGGGCTCAAGTCGCAGGCTGAGTGAGGGTGTTTCTATGCGGAGTTTACAGGTTCTCCCTGTGCTTTTGTGGGTTTTCTCTCAGTCAAAAAACATGCACATCTCCAAGAGTCAGCTGAGATTCCCTGTTGGATTAGGCGGTTCAGGGATGAATGAATAAATGTTGTCATCAATAGGTGCACAAAGCTCAAACACTGTCCCCATGAGCCCTTATTTTTTGTCCGAGTCATTCTTAACCAGAAGGAAAGGATAGACTACTAGATTTTGACCCTTAATAAGAATGCTGTCTTCCTTTTCTTACAAGCATACCATGCTGCTTTTGACTCATCTGGTGAAGGTGTGGAAAATGCAGTGCACCAATGGTATCTTTGGGCAAAAATGGACTTCTTTCCTGTCGTAAAATGTTAAGGTGCAGCAAATGCTGTTTCAGGCCCCATGCGGCTCGTTTGTGACGGCATTATGAAACAAGGTATACTCGTTCTCAGAGCTTGAGGGAAATATGTGAATCACTGCAGTGATTATGAAGACAGGCAAGGCACAGTGCCGGAGAGAAGAATTTCAAGCTTGTTTTCAGCTTTTCCTATATTCAGAAAGCAGAACAAAGCTTTTTATTTCATTTCCATGCCTAAACACGTCTATTAAAAGGTGATATAACAAAGCCATTATGAGGCTTTGGGTTGAGATTGCCCACTCTGAAGAGCAAGCTGGGAATCAGTTCACTCACTCAGTGAATTGCCGAAGCGCCCATTCCTACTAGGGTCAAGGGGAGGCAGGAACCTATCTTAGCCGACACTGGGCTAGGACGGGGTAGACCCTGAGCAGCTTGCTAGACCATTGCAGTGTGAACACATAACCATTCACACTCACATCCACACCTAGGGGCAATTTGGAACAGCCAATTAGCTTAATGTGCATGACTTTGAAATGCAGGAGGAAACCGGAGTACCTGGAGTAAACCCACGCAGGTTCCCACAAACACCTGAGCCCAGAACTTGAACCCAGGACCTTCTTGCTGTGAGCCAGACATGCTAACCACTATGCCACCCTGGGAAACAGTTGAACTCCGTAATTATTCTTAGGCTAACCTGAAGCTAAATTAAAAATTCAAAGAACAAAACAAGAAGAAAAACGTTATACGTAAATCCACCCCTGCCTCCCAAGGCAACAACAGTAATCAGGGCTCTGTTTTTAAGTCCCAAGTGATGGAACTTTATAGCAGTATCCTTTAACATTAAAAAAAAAAGTAGCAGCAGAAATATTGCTCCAGGTCACTGTGTGATTGATTGAGGACACATGGATTTGAAGATTTAATCCTCTTACTTTGGTTCCAACATACATAGCCAAGAGTATGTGGATACTTGATCATCATACCCATGTCCATTCCAAAACCATGGACATTAACACAGTTTTAGTCCCTATTTTTCTGTTATAGTCGCCTCCAATCTTTTGGAAAAGCTTTCACCAATATTTTGGAGCATGGCTGTGGGGATTTGTGTGCATTCATCCATAAGAGTAGTAATGAATACAGGCACTCATGTCAAGTGAGGAGGCCTGGGGTGCAGTTGGTGTTCCAGTTTCTACCAAAGGTGTTCAGTGGGATTGTGGTCAGAGATCGGGACTACTCACAAGCTTTCACATCAACCCTGGTGATCCATGTCACTATAGCTGCTGTTTTGTGTACAAGGGCATTGTCAGGCTTAAACTCATGCATGTTTATTTTCTTGACTTCCAATGAGGCAAAAATCTTAATCCTAGTGCATACATTAACAAAGATGCTAATGCTTACTAGTAAATGATGTGCATCCAACTTTGGGGCAGTAGTCTCGAACACCTGTTTATAGCTGCTTGCAGATGTCTGAACATGCAGTGCCTTGCCAAAGTATTTTTCCTATTTTGTTACATTACAACCTGGAATTTAAATGTTTTTTAATCTGAATTTTATGTGATGGATCTGCACAAAATAGTCTAAGCTGGTGAAGTGAAAAAATAAAAATATATGTATAAAAATAAAAAATCTGAAAATTGGCATGTGAATATGTATTCACCCACTTTGCTATGAATCCCTCAAAAGTTCTGGTGCAACCAATTACCTTCAGAAGTCACATAATTAGTAAAATGAAGTCCACCTGTATGCAATCTTGCAATCTAAGTGTCACATGATCTGTCAGTATAAACACACCTTTTCTGCAAGGCCCCATAAGCTGCAACACCACTAAGCAAGAGGCATCACACCATGAAGACCTAGGATCTCTCCAAACAAGTCAGGGACAAAGTTGTCAGGGTTGGGTTATAAATATATATATATATATATATATATATATATATACACACACAAATCTTTGATGATCCCCCCATCACCATCAAAACCATCATCTTTAAATGGTAAGAATGGTACCACAACAAACCTGCCAAGAGAGGGCCACCCACCAAAACTTACAGACCGGGCAAGGAGGGAATTAATCAGCGAGGCAGCACAGAGACCAAAGGTAACCTGAAGGAGCTGCAAAGTTCCACAGCAGAGACTGGTGTATTTGTGCATGGGACCACAATAAGCCATACACTCCATAGAGCTGGGCTTTATGGAAGAGTGGCCAGAAAAAAGCCATTACTTAGTGTTAAAGATAAGAAGACACGTTTTGAGTTTGCCAAAAGGCATGTGGGCAACTGTCCAAATGTATGAAGGAAGGTGCTCTGGTCAGAATAGACTAAAATTGAACTTTACAGCCACCAATGTCTGGAGCAAACCCAACACATCCCATCACCCTAAGAACACCATCCCCACAGTGAAACATGGTGGTGGTAGCATCATGCTGTGGGGATGTTTTTTCAGCAGCAGGGACTGGGAAACTGATCCGAGTTGAGGGAAAGATGGATGGTGATAAATAAAGGGATATTCTTGAGCAAAACCTGTTTCAGTCTGCCTGTGATTTGAGACTGGGACGGAGGTTACCCATTTAAATGTGTTGGACTGGCCCAGTCATAGCCCAGACCTCAATCCAATTGAGAATCTGTGGTCAGACTTGAAGATTGCTGTTCAAAAGCGGAAACCATCCCACATGAAGGAGCTGGAGCAGTTTTGCCATGAGGAATGGGCAAAAATACCAGTGGCAATATGTGTCAAACTCATAGGGACTTATCCGAAGTGACTTGTAGCTGTAATTTACTCCAAAGGTGGCTCTACAAAATACTGACTTCAGGGGGGTGAATAGTTATGCATGCTGACGTTTTCTCTTATTTTGTCCTATTTGTTGTTTGCTTTACAAAAAAAAATAAAAAATAAAAAAATTGTAGGCATGTTCTATAGATTAAATGATGCAAACCTTCAAACAATCCATTTTAATTCCAGGTTGTGAGTCAACAAAACATGAAAAATGCCAAAGAGGGTGAATACTTTTGCAAGGCATTGTATAGGGCCAAATCTGCTAAGCAGGGTAATGGGAGTGGAACATTCTGTGTGTGAGCTACAAACAGTATGCAAAATAATGAAAACAGATGGAGTCCATTTTGTCTTAACACAATATACAAATAACAACACAAATTATAATAGCAAACAGCTGCAAATTAATACGTTCAAATAATGGCTTTCTCTGGCATTCCAACTAAATTATCACAAGTGGAAAAATTTCTCTTCCTTCTACCACATGCTCTTTTTCTGTCTCATTCATGAAGTGGGACTTTTGCAAGAATATAAATTATACACTGTCCAGCCAAGTAAAACTCTCACATTCTAACATTTAGTCAGCCTGCCTTTAGCCTTGATTACAGTGTGTAGCCATTATGGCATTGTTTTGGCAAACTTAAGCAACATCACAACATTAATATCTGAGTTATTTTTCCACCGAGATCTTGAATTGATGAAGGGAAACTGAACCACTCCATAAAGTCTTCTCCAGCACACCTTTTTTTTTTTTTTTTGACAGATTTTCAGAAGGGTTCTGGTCAGTACTCTGTGCTTCTAGTTCATGTATGAAAATGTTTCCTAATGCTTCCTGAATCACTCTTTCACTTTTGAGTCTGAATTTTATATCCGTGCCATTAGGGAAGAAAAAGTCCATTAATGGCATAACCTGATAATTCAGCACATTTTATTGCAAATATGTTGCTGAGCCTCAACCTGGCCATTTGAAGCAACAACAGCATGCTTATTATGTCCTGTAACTAAGGTAAAAGACGGTCCAACAAAATATTAAAGCAGGCATTTATTTATTTATTTATTTATTTATTTATTTATTTATTTATTTATTTATTTATTTATTTATTTATTTTTGCCCAGGAAGTGTACTGTATTTAGAAAGTATGAATCTGATGAAACAAAAATCTATTCTGTACACAGGCACTCAATCTCTGTACTGATACTCTTTCAGAATCTCTGCGAAATCACGACATGCCTTTTTCGGGGCATGTGAATCATTTGAATTCTTTACTCTCCCAATTTTTTTGGTCTTCAACAAATTCATATGAATTGAGGTTAAACTTTGCGCATATATTTTCACTGTAGATGTTTAGTAAATCCCAACATTATTTTTTAATACTGTCGAAAGCAGTTTTTTTTCTGTGCAATAGTAAATCTGGCCAGTAGTGTATGTGGGGTGGATGTTATTTTATTATTTAGATAATAAGAAAAAATAGTTAAAAAAATAAATAAATAAAATTAAATTAAAAAATTATAGTAATAATATTAATAAT
>JAQMYF010000001.1:8732247-8745018 GCA_030014195.1 Neosilurus mollespiculum
AAAAAAAAAAAAAAAAAAAAAAAAAAAAAAAAAAAAAAAAAAAAAAAAAAAAACGACAACCACAACTGGAATGAAGTTATTTGATGATAAGAAAATATGCGCCTCGCAGACTATTAGCTCATTTATGACTAGATATCATTTAATAATTGCTAAATGTATGTAATATACAATATACACATATTGCAATGGTAATACCCAGTTGGCTACTCCCTATAACCCCCTCATCTGTCAGTGAAAGTGAAAATTCTGAAACTCAGCAGACTAAAGGAAAGATGGTCACGTGAGCTTTCTTAATTTAAGCTTACTTTATAGTAGCCAGTCATTAGTGTAAAGGTTTTCAATACAAATACCTTGACAGCTTTCCAGCTTGCTTGCCAATTTCTGCATTGCTCAGCTTTCATGCACATACAAAACATCGTGCTCAGGGACTTTCAGGTCTGACATATTAATCATTACACCTGTAGTGCATCCACTGCACACAACCCTCCCACAGTAAACTCCCACTGAAAATAGCTCCACCTGTTACAGTTGCAAACATATTTAGTCTAGGTCTAAAGTGATTCAGTACTCTTTGAAGCTTGGTGTCAGTACAGTGAAGCTGCTGCCAATGAGGTTTATGGTTTGTTTGGTGTCTTTTATGAGTAGACATATTCAGTTATTCTAAAATTCAAGTACTCATTAGCTCATGAACGGTTACTCGGGCACTTGCAAGACATACATATATTTATGGTACAAAAAGAGAGAGCAGAGTGCTATATGCCTGACATAAAAGTTCTAACACAAAGTTGTCCTCCTGCACTGTCCTTGTTCATCATTTCTACTCTCGTAGCAGTTGTTCACTTTGATGGTAGCTTGTACTCTGGCTCAACAAACACAATAGATATTGTGTGACATATGTAACAGGGACTTTACTAACCATAAAAGGAAAAAAAATCATGTTTAATGAAACTTAATAGACCTTATTTTCACTATTACACTGTATAATAGTAGTAGTAGTAGTAGCAGTAGTAATAATATTAATAATGGGCGCCAGTCTTCCCTCGACCCTAATTAGGATTAAGCAGTTCAGAAAATGAATGAATGAATGATAATAATAATAATAATAATAATAATAATAATAATAATGTGTGGCACAGTGGCCCAGTGGTTAGCATGTTTACCTCATAGCAAGAAATTCCTAGGTTCAATTCCTTGGCATGTGCATTTCTGTGTGCTATTTGCATGTTCTCCCTATGCTTGTGTGGGTTTCCTCTGGGTATTCTTGTTTCCTCCCACAGTCCAAAAACATGCACATTAGGCTAACTGCCTGCTCCAAATTGTCCCTAAGTGTGAGTGGCAGTGATAATGGTTGTATATGCTGGCACTGCAATAGTCTGGTGAACTGTTTAGGGTGTACCCTGCATACGCATAGTATTGGCTGAGATAGGCTTCAGCCTCCCCACGACCCTAGTAGGAGTAAGCGTTCTGACAAATGACTGAGTGAATGCATAATAATAATAATAATAATAATAATAATAATAATAATAATAATAATAATAATAACAATAATCCTAAATAACACAGTTGTATGTAACTGGCATTTAAATGGCTCCAGCATTGCCTTTACATGTTTTATACCCTGACTCTCACAACAAATTTCAATTGCACTTCTGGACCCAGTGTGATTTTTTTTTTTTTTTTTTCCCCATGAATAATAACAAAAATGTTTCATGAATGCAAATGCAAACTGTCTAATCTATGTTGTGTTTGTTGGTTTTGCTTTCACATTGTTTAGAAGTTGTGATTAAAAAAAAGTCTCTCTTGCACCTGCTGTGTCTATTACAGACAATATCCTTTCATAAATAAGGCTCAAGAGAGCGCCATTAATTATTGGGAGAAAGTCATTACATCTCTTCCGCAGTCTGAATAATGAAGCTCGGTGAAAACTCGCTCATACTCGCTATTAATATATTCATTACTGAAGCTCAGCCCTGGCCTGCCCTCATCCCAGCCAAGGATCCAGGCACCTAATCATCCCTCTCCAGATGCAGCACTGTCACCATCCTTTCTTCATTACCACGCTACCTCTGATGCCGTCACCAAGCCAGGCATTCCTAATTGGCATGGCCTTTACACTGGCTTTATAGTCAGTTATATGTGAGGCAGGAATGGCATCATGGGGACCAACTGGAAAGAAGAAATAAGGTAACAGCTGTGATGAGGTTTATAGTGTTTTTTTTTTTTTTTTGTTAGATCAGTAAAATGTAGGTGTTGAAAATCTTGAAATCAAGATAAGACTGATAGCACAACTGTATAGAGAAAGGATTAATTGAAACCACAATGCTGTTTTCAGGGCTATTTAAGATCTATATTGCAGTTTAATTGTCGATGGTATCTTGGTCATATACTCTATTGCCCTCAGCCTTATAAAACATCTCATAAAACGTCAGTTCTTCGACACAGACATTTTCTTTCTTTTGTTCTAGAATTTCTTTGACAGCTCCTAAATTGAGTGTCTCCTGTCAGGCGCTTTCACCACAGACAAATGTGTGCATGTAAAACGGATGCACACACAATGTACCTATCTAAATAGTTTAGTGCTGGCTGAAGAAATGAGCTGTCTGTGAGATACAATGAGAAGACTTGCACGAAGGGAACTTTGCTATTGTTGAGTTTCTGGAGCAGGCAGGGCTGTGATAGAGACTTGAGAAACCTTGAATATGTAGTAAGAAGAAAACATGGGAGGTGCACTTAACACATGGACGTGTTTCACACACATACAAGATTCTCCTCTATGCCGAAAGTAGAGGCAGCAACGCCCTTGGCTCATTCATAAATACTTTTGGGGTGCGATGCGACCAAAAAGAAATAAAACTGTGCAATAATCCATTCCAACTCCTGCTGGAATTGATGCACACACACATCTTGGCAGTCAGAGATTTGCTTGTTTGTCTGTAAATCTTTGGTGCTGATTTATATGCATATCCCTATATTTGATTCAGGGTCAAGTAGGAATTTATTATTTAGGTTGGTTCTCTTAGCCTTGGATACTGAATAATTCATGTGGTAAAGTTTGATAGGCAGAACCCGAACTGATCATACTTTTATGCTACACATGTGCCTTCCAAGAGTCTTTGCTTCAGGGTTGAATTTATCCTGCAAGTCACTTCAACAATATATCATGTGTCAGAGCACTGTCAGGTTATAGAATGAGGAATGTGTAAGCTGTACAGTGTTTTGCTTGACCAGACCAAATTAATGTTGAGATAAATGATGGTTAGTTAGTAGTCAGTCTGTCTACCTCCAGACTCACAGTGGACAGATGATATCGCGTCTAAACTGCTCCTGTTGACTGATGCGACGATGTGATGAGAGAGAATGTTTCCATGAGGATCATCCTTTTTTTTATCTTATGTCTCTACCTCCGTGGCTAGGAGATATTTAACATTAACATTACCTCTTTTTATACTTAGAATACAGAGTCATTAGGTTTGTTCGTTTCCTCTCAGGGCGGCACAGTGGCATAGTGGCTAGCATGCCTTCTTCATAGCAAGAGGGTCCTGGGTTCAAGTCCTGGGCTCGGCAAGAGCACTTCTGTGTGGAGTTTGCATGTTCTTTCTGTTCTTGTGTGGGTTTCCTCTGGGTACTCCGGTTTCTTTCCACAGTCCAAACATTAGGCTTAACTGGCTATTCCAAATTGGAAACACCTAGGTGTGTGCATGCATGTGTGCATATGTGCTGGCCCTGCGATGGACTGGCTTAAGCTTGTACCCTGCCTTCACCTAGAGACAGTTGAGATCGAGAACCTAGCAGGATCAAGCGGTTTGGCAAATGAATGAATGGCCTTGACTTGACTTGACCTGACTCCAGCTCTATTTCCTGTAGCAACCAGTTTGTGCATTGTATAACCAATTAGAAACAAGTATGAGGTGCTTAGTAAGGACCTACACATTATCTTTTGTGTCAACATTATTGTTTTTAGGGTGTTTTTTTCCTGGGGTCACCATGTAACTTATGTGTTATGTGTTAAGAAGAAATGCTATGTATTAAGTGTGAGGTCAGTACAGGGAAATTCCAGGCTGAGGCTTTCATGATCAAGCGATAGGGGGAGGTCAGTGCATCTAGGCTGAGGTCTGAAAATACCTGTACTGACCAAATTAACTAAAAAAGAGTTTAATAAGCTATTAATGTTGCACTTGTGGACATTTTTGACAGAACGGCTCAAGGACTCATTGGTTAGCCAGATTCTTCAGATATGTGAGAAAACCAAATGCAAAGTACAAACTAGGCATACTGATCAGCTTCCAGTCCAGCACATCTAGAGATATCTTTCCGACGATTGTTTAATATCCTGAAAAGAAGATAATTTGGCCTTTTCTTTAAAAGTTCTTGAGATTAAAAGAAAGAATCGCATGGTCCGAGGAAAAGACAATCGCCCAAACGCCACTTACTCCCCAACATTAGAAGAAGAGGACAAGCTTTCTGGATTAGTTAATTTGGCTCTGATAATCCAGTCAGAAAAGTATTCATGTCACTGGAGGACTTTTTACAGTGTTTTTGCTCTTTTGGTCTAGGATAAACTTTTTAAAATGTTTCCTGGCTCTTTTTATCATTTGCAACAACAACAGAGTCACTTTCTCCTTCTTCAAACTCTTCAGGATAGTAGAATTCTCTCTCTGAATGCTCATCCTCAATGCTAGTACTCAAAGCTACGAGCAGTATATCTAGTGTGATAGTTTTTTTGTTTGTTTGTTTGTTTTTACATTATTCGAAGTCCATCTTTTGGTCGAGTGCTGGCGGCTAAGAAAAAAGATATTGACCGGGGCGTACTCTGAAATTCCAGACCACCCAATAGCTAAGATTGCGCATACTGTGGTTGCCATATAATAGTAAGCTTTTATTAGTACATGTACAGTAGTGTGCAGTGATGATTATACACATACCAAAATGAAGATAAATCAGAAACCAAGTACTATTTAAGTATTTATTTCATGTAATGTTGGATCATATTGATGAGAATAAGTAAACTAACAACAATATATAGTAATAGAAAAAAAGCAATATTTATTGTGGCCACCCTTTACTTTGATTACAGCATTTAATCTTTCAGGCATAGTGTTCACAAATTTTTGTATTTCTTCACTCGCCAAACCGTACCATATGGTTTGAAGTTCATTCATGCTATGCAAAAGTAAAAAAAACAACAATTGCGACACCTTTCAATTTTTGCAAAAAAATTGCTATTTTCACTGTCTAAATTAGAAGTTACTAATATCTATATAAACAGATACAGAATGAATCGTGTCAGTGAGTAAAATGTTCAGTGTTATCAATATGATAAACAGTAGAATATAAATGTAGTGCAAAATGCAAATATATAACAGTGGATGTTGTTGCTATATGGAGGAGTTGTACAGTTTAAAGGTCACAGGTAGGAATGATTTCCTGGGTCGTTCGGTGGAGAATTTAGGTGGTATCGGTCTCTCACTGAACGTGCTCCGCAGGTTGTGAAGTGGGTGGAAGCTATTGTTCTGTATTGTCTTTATTTTGGACAACATTCTCCTCTCCGACACTACCGTCAGAGAGTCCAGCTCACAACATTACTGGCCTTGCGGATCAGTTTGTTCAGTCTGTTAGCATCTGCAACCCTCAGCCTGCTGCCCCAGCATGCAACAGCACTGGCCGCAACAGACTCATAAAACATCCTGAGCATTGTTTGGCAGATGTTAAACAACCTTAGCCGCCTCAAAAAATAGAGACGGCTCTGGCCCATCTTGTAAAGTCTGATATTGTTTTTAACGCAGCCCATTCATTCATTCATTTTCTGAACCGCTTAATCCTAATTAGGGTGGCGGGGAGGCTGGCGCCCATCTCAGCCATCTCTGGGCGAGGGCAGAGTACAGCATGGACAGCTCACCAGGCCATCGCAGGACAATGATCACACGCTGACGGCAATGCAGCCTACTCTTGACGAAAGTCAGCAATGGTTCTTTTACAGTGAGAGACATGGCCGGCCTTTGATAACCCAGTTAGCTGCACGGGGGGACAGCAGTGACAGCACGGTGATAGTGGGGCTTGAACCCCCAAACTTGGGATCAGTAATCCAGCACCCTACCACTGGGCCACCACTGCCCCTAACCCAGTCCACTTTATTGTCAATATGACCTACAAGGTATTTTCAATGCTCCACCATTTCAACATTGACGCCCTGGAGGGAAACAGGGGCCGCTGGTATTTTGGATCTCCTAAAATCCACAATCAGTTCCTTGGTCTTTGTCACATTAAGCTGCAGATGATTCTGCTCATAACATGGCCTGGTTCACTCACATTTCCATGTAGTATATACCAAAACATTGAATGCATTTATGCTCTCCTCACAGACCACGTGGAGCTCACCTGACCAGTCTCTGTCATGGCTAAAATATGTAAAAGTAAACTATAAAAATCATGATTTAGTTCACTTTTAATGTTTCCATGTAACATATACTATAAAACAATTACTCACGTCAGACTTGGTGGATGCCCTTGGAATGAAGAGAATATTCAGCAATATCACCTCACCTTCAACAAATAATTGTTATCCCACAGCTGGATGGCATGTGTCTGAGAGAAACACTCAACTTCCAATTAGATCAAAATTCATCAAGCTCTCCTGGACTCCTGGTCACAAAGACCCATGAAATCACAGATATCCAAAGTCATCATCTTTCAACAAGGAGAAACACAGCACCACTCAGGAGTCCATTTGTAGTAGTGTTATTCACTCTAACTGTCTCATTTGCCAAACCGCTTAATCCTGCTAGGGTCACAAGGTCTATCTCGGCCAACACGGGGGGAAGACGGGGTACACCCTGAACAGCCCTATTGCAGACTACCGCAGGGCCAACACAAACACAACCATTCACACCAACACTCATACCTAGGGGCAATCTGAAATGGCAAATTTGCCCAATGTGCATGCCTTTGGACTGTGGGAGGAAACTAGAGTACCTGGAGAAAACCCACGCAGGCACCCATGCAGGAACATCATCAAGCCCAGAACTCAAACCGAAGACTTTCTTACTGTGAGGCGGATGTGGTAACCGCTATGGCACTGTGCTGCCCAGTAATGTATTTAGATAATTAAAAAAATAATAATTAACTTATCATGGTAAACCTGAAAATGACCCAAAAATCATAAGGTCAGACTGATTTCTATGAACGAATCTCAAGTGAGAAAGTGCTAACTATTAAATCCAGCTTCACATCACAACCACTGCAGGTTTAACGACACTGTCTACTGGGATCCTTCATTCAGACCCATCATGGAGTTGTACAATTAGACTTCAGCACTAGTTATAGTCTTTTAGTCCTGCAGGAGAGCTAATCTGTGCCTGTGAAAGGAGCACAAGGCTTTCTTCTGTCACTATAACAGAGTGTTGTTTAAGTGGCTAACTGCTAGTTCCAGACATTCCGTCTTGTAGAAAACATGGTACGTTTCTTGTGTTTGTACTTTGGGAATATTCACTGGGTGAGATGTATTATTTGCTTTGTAAACACGGGACTAATCGTGTGAGATCTGCCACTCCTGCTGTCGCTGAAGCTAATGTTTAATAAAGCCACATGACTAACAATGGCAGAAATATGAGGGTATATGGGTTCAAACACACTGATGCTACATGCTTCACATGCTATACCTTTGCACTGCACTGATATAAAACAGCAGGTAGCATTTTACAGGTTAAAAAAAACAACATTAAAGCAGGTTTAAGTTATGAGTATAGGATATGTGTATGGAGTTGTAGGCTATGTTGGCAGAAGGTTTTAGAGATCTCTGTTCCTATTCCTTAAATGTATTTTTTTATTGCTGTGAAGCGAGCGGAACAGCAACACTAATTGTGCTTTCCCACCTGGATGCTAAAGCCAATATTTGGTAGGGCTCAGTAGCCCTCCTAGAATTCCAGGGGTGACTCGATTTATGTGGTAGTGCATGTGCGGCACAATTATAGGAAGGTTGAGCTGTTGAGAGAGCCACTTTGGTTGGGCTCGGTAGCCCTGCGCATGCGCGGCACGATAAGCTCTTAGTTGTCGCAATCGATGTCACCACCTTCCATGCATGAATAAACGCAAAACATGTACAAGCAGACTATATAGGCTTGGATTACCTGCCCCTCACAGCACTCCACTTCTCTCTGAGAACTTCTAGTTTTAAGTACCCTCACTATAAAAAAAAATACAAAAATATTAACACTATTTACCCACCATTCAGGTTATGAATGTGGACTAAATTGAAACCTGTGGAGTTATTTCCTGTTTTCCGGAGGTCACTGTGCTACTTGTATAATATTTTTAGAGAACAGCTTCCACCGAGCTGCTCTGTTTCTTGAATTTTGCAGTGCACTGATTTACGAGTGGGAGCTGACAGTCAGCATGATCAATCACAAAACCCCAGGCATATAAAACATTTAATTGGTAATATCAATCTTTTCACTTTTTAAATAAAAATAACTTCTCACCTGCTTTGTGTCAGGTTCATTTCCACAAAATACTTCAGAGGATATGCTTCTGACTACAGAGAAAATCAACAGGACGTGGGACTAAGAAATATTACAATCGGATTCTTAGTGATCTGAGAATTGCAGCCAAAGTTTATAGCATAGCATTGCATAGCCCTGGCCGCTCCAACACACAGGGGTACAGTGATCAATAACCACATATGAACGCGGAATCTGAAATAGACTTAGAAACAAATCTAATATTTTCAAACTTGCAAGAAAAGCCAAACCGCAAGGGTTTAAATACCAGCCAGAGGTAACAAGCAACAGGTGCACCTAATCAGCTGACAAGACCAGGAAGCATGTCCATATAAGGAAAATGGTACATCAAAAAACAGTGCAGAAAATACGTGTAGAGTGATGAATATGATATAGACAAAAATTAATTAATTCATTTTCTAGGCCACTTAATCCTAATTAGGGTTGCAGGGAGGCTGGTGCCTTTCTCAGCCGACTCTGGGTGTGGGCGGTACACCCTGCACAGCTCGCCAGTCCATTGCAGGGCCAACACACATACAACCATTCACACCCACTTTCATACCCTAGGGGCGATTTAGAACAGCCAATCAACCTACTGTGCATGTTTTTGTGCGTGAGAGGAAACTGGAGTACCCGGAGGTGCATGTGTTGGTTTACTCCTGGTGCTCCGTTCTCCCTCCACAGTATGAAGACATGCACATTAGGCTTATTGGCTGTTCCTAATTGCCCATAGGTGTGAGTGTGAATGTTTGTGCTGGCCCTGCAATGGTCTGGCAGAGTATACCCTGAACAGCTCCACAGACCATTGCAGGGCAACCACCCACACACAACTATTCACACCATTCCAGCCTCCCCACAACCCTAATGGAATTAAGTGGTTCGGCAAATGAGTGAGTGAGTAAAAGTGTTTTTGTTGTAATATCCCACACAGGTATTTGGGGAGGAGTCTCCAGTGTTAGTGTACGGTAACAGTCAAAGCTTGTGCATGTGTTGATGGTATGACTGTTTATAGCTGCAGTAGCATAACTGAGAAATGGAATTTTGTATCGTGGACATTCCAGAACATTCTAAAACATATAATGTGTCGTTCTTTAATAAATTTAAATATTGTATTCAATAACAAACGGTCCTGGTATATGAGTAATAAAACACTTCAAACCATGGTGTTTAGAGGAGGTGCGCAGCTGAAAACCACTTAAATCAAAGGCAGAATAAATGTAGTGCATCTCTATTAGAATCACAAAAGGTTTGACTTGGCTTCACCCAAAATGTGTAACTGCCTTCATGGCACATAAGTAAAAGCAAGAATACACATAGACTGAACACTTTGTAGCTGCAAACCTTTTTTTAAGGAATATTATTAATCATCAACACTGGAGAAGTATGTGGGAGAATCATGGTTATTGTTTTTCTTCTAAATTAAACAGAAAGGCATTTTTTCTAAACGAAGAAAATTTGACCAAAGAATATAATGAAAAAGAGAAAATGTTCCATCCTTCCTTACACCCCTTCATAAAATTTTAAAGACCGCTAAAAGCCATTTTTAATCATTTTAATTATTAATAATGATGTGATTTTATTATTACATTTATTAGATAGTTATGGAGTGAAGCTCAGACAAAGAACATGGCAGCACGCACAGAACCAACGAGTTTCAGCTACATTTCCTTGTGTGGGTTTTAAAAAAGAAAAGAAAAAGTCTTTTAATTAACGCTTTTCTGTTTTGATTCTGAATTGTCAGGATGTACAAAGGCGCCCCGGAAGGCACGAGACGTTAACATGAAGACAGCTTTGCTTGGCGACACGTTTCTTTAACCCATCTCTCTGTCTCTCTTGTTGAGTTCCTTCCCCTGCCTCCTTTTGTGCAGGTTATGAATGTGAACACAGGCTGCATAATTTAATGCCGGGTTGCTATAATTACTCGCATGGCTTGGGATGGGATAAATCACAACACATCCTCACAGTGGCTACTTTAATGGGAAATTTGCTTGTAGGGGGAAAAAAATGGATGCAGCACTGAACTTGTCACCTAACATGAAGGCTGCAGTAACCTTTTATATATTCTGTATGAGAAATGGATCCAGAGGCTGTACAGTACGTTTATTTATTTTTAGTCATGGAATATTTGGTCTGCTGTTAAAATGTTAGAAAGAGAAATTTATCTTGTCACAGTGATATTACAATCTGTTACACGACTAGGCTATTGTCTGTTAGTATCATCTACCTAGAGTCTTTTAATTTCTTTATTTTTTAATTGCACACTTGTTTATGCAGGGGGAATCCTACTGAGACTAAGCCGTGGATTTCCCCAGGCAAGCACAAACTAGATAAAGCTATGCATGTAAACATAATTTGATTAAATCCAGACTAATAAAATGTCATGAGACTGCCGGATATAACTAGAGCATTTTAACACATAGCTATTTATTAAAAATGCTGAATGTAAACACTCTACTTGCGCATCTAAGCAACTTCTTGATGTGAGGGTTAATCTTGACATACGGATGTAAGCGTACGATGTAAACTCATCAGAAGGTGTTGATTTCTCTAACAACAGCTCTGACAGTAGTGCAAATTTATATGCAGGTTTATATTAATGCACTCGAGCTAATATGTTACCATTTCTATACTTATAGTTCATTTACTGGGATTTTTTTCATGTGACAATTTTTTTTTGTGTGTTTTTTTTTTAATTGTTAGACACAGTGAAGCATTCTATAAGAAAATATTTATTTATTTAGTGTTCATGGATGAGTTTTCTAACATGGGGGCAGCTTTAGAACAGAGGAATTTGTGCATTCTGGTTTCTCCGCACTACGACAAGCTACGTAAGTATTATTACTATTATTCATTTATTCATTTTCTAAGCTGCTTAATCCAAATTAGCGTTAGTGGGGTTGGGGCTTATCCCAGCCGACTCTGGGCGAAGGCGGGGTACACCCTGAACAGCTTGCATGGCTGCAAGTAACCACTGCAAGGCCAACATACATACAACCTTTCACACTTGCCCTCACACCTAGGGGCAATTTGGCACAACCAATTAGCCTACTGTGCATGTTTTTGGACTGTGGGAGAAAACCAGAGTACCCGGAGGAAACATGCAAACTTTACACAGAAACCCAGGATTTTCTTGCTGTGATTATTATTATTATTATTATTATTATTATTAGTTAAATGAACTATTATTATTATTATTATTATTATTATTATTATTATTATTATTATTATTATGTGGCTGCTTAAGAGCAGACACATATTACTATTTACCCTAGAACAATTGGGCTCTTTATTTTTCTTCTTTTTATTCTTCTTCTTCCGTCGCACTTAATGCAGCCGGAACAGCAAAGTGCACTATCAATACAATATCAAAACGTGTGTCTCGATGCCATGAAGTGTGCTATCAATTTTATTGTCATTTCGCATTACCATGGCAACACAATTTGCCAAAAAAACCCATTGAAATGAATGGGGAGAGGTTGACAAACGACCATAAAACTCACCTCACTTTGCCGGCTCGCCAAGAAGCCATACTTTCACATAGAAACGACATTTCAATGGTCAAAACAGTTTTTTGCTACCTTTTATTCTCTTAATCTTTGATCAAGTGTCGTAAGGATTTCTAAGTCAGTTTGTGTATTTATAATAGGTGTCTATTGCATGGAATGTTCTGGGCTAGAGTGTGTGGTGTCATCTTAGAGTGTGACAAAAGAGAAGATTATCTTGGAAAAGGGTTTTTTACCTCACTCCTACTACCATAATTTTCACTCTACACCAATAAATTTTACGTAAAAATGGAGGAATATGTGTGCTGTCATGTAACCTTTGAGTCAACAGCACTTGTAGAAGTGAAATGGCGAGCCTCTGACTGACAGCTGTATGGTAAATTTGTCCATAGAACCCAATACAAAATAGAGCTTTTTAAAAACATTTTAAATCATTCTGAGAGTCATTTTGAAACCATGACTTTTTAAACACTTTTTACAGTACAGCGAAATAATTTGGATCACAGTGTTCACCAAATTCTTAGCTCTCAAATGCTGTAAACCTCACTGCAATGGGAAATACAGTTCCTAAGACATTACTTCAGTTTAAAAGGCAGTTTAAAACTGTCAGTAACTGCCAGTTTAATGTGTGAACATGCAGGTCACATGCATGCAGCGTGCTGGTACTTTAAAAAGTGTGCCCTTCCCGCGCTTATCATGTCTCTCTCTCTCTCTCTCTCTCTCTCTCTCTCTCTCTCTCTCTCTCTCTCTCTCTCTCTCTCTCTCTTTCTCTCTCT
>JAQMYF010000001.1:8753910-8764806 GCA_030014195.1 Neosilurus mollespiculum
ACACACACACACACACACACACACACAAATTGTGCATTCTGATTTTCCCCCCTTTCTGTTCTGCAACTTTAATTTTACTGGATTGCCAGCTTTATTAGCCATCACTCTTGATGTTTCTGTGAATATGCAAATTGCTTGGCTTTTGCTGTTTACCCTTATCTTGTTATCTCTCCACCTGTGGTAACTATCATGGAGGTCTTGTTCTTTTTCAGCACTACAGCAGCAATTTGTGGGCTGCGCCTCCATTAGGCTTGCTTTTGATTTTGCTGCAAACAAAGACAGTAACGATGATAGAACATTAGATCAGAGGCTCTGATAAGCCTCGAAACCTACCTGGAAAGCCATGTTTCCCTTAGTATTGCTGTCGAAATGAAAACACTCACGCTGTTCTGCCTGGCGGCACCGAGTAATTTTAGGCCAGGCATCATCAGAGAGAGAGAATATCATCGTGCTAATCATAATGCAGAGTACATTAATGTGTACACAGCCTGGGACAGTGTAAAATAGTCAGTGTAGACACTAGCTTTAACAGTGCGTCAGTTAGATCCAATGTTTCCGGGAACATAAAGATATGAAGTTTATACTAAATTGGGGAAAAAACTACCCTTTCAGTTCAAGTTTAAGTCTGTTTACATTTTATTCGGCGGACCAAACAGAAAACAGGCATGGCATGTTTCTACCACTATTCTTATGGCCACATCTGCTTTTTTTATTTTTAGAGTTAATAGTGATAGGGTTTCCGAATAGCACATCGACACATGCATGACTATTATGACTATCAACCTCGAGATTGCAAGCCTGAATCTGGGTTGATGAGCGCAGCCATCCTCGGCCAGGAGTCCATAGAAGCTGATTGGCTGAGCTTTCACAGGAGAGAAGGATGGAATATACTCACTTCCCTGTCAGTCAAAGCTATCTCCAGCCGATCATGGATGTCTGTGAGCTCATGCATACATGAGGCGGATATTACCTCTCCTCTGAGTGTGTTAGGCTGCCTCTAAATATACATACACAGCAGCTAAAAAATGCAGATGTCAGCATCACAGATTAAGAAGGGGGCCATGCTAGCTTATGCCCCTTCCTGGTTGGTTCTGGTTTGCTTAATAGAGCATCAAAGGGAAGGAATTGGCTACAACTAAACTGGGGAGAAAAATCCAAGGAACAAATCCATCCACCACCAAAAATTAAATAAATAAAAAATTATTGGGGATGGAAGCAGATTGCATTTTTGAAACCCATCCACTTAATATACCATAATGACACCATAGTGCAGTACTTAGACATGTCATTAAAGCAGCCTTTACTGAATTATGCAGTATAAAATAGGCACAGGTTGTCCATCGGGGATGGAGGTAATTGCCTCTTCCATCTTAATCACATTCTTCCCACAATTCTCTTCTGTTTTCTTGTCCAATTCATGGTCTTGTAAAGATGCTGAATTATAGCTGATGTGTCATTCCATCTCAGCTACTGATAGCATTGTCCTGTGATGTGACATTGTTCCAAAAGGGAGAAAAAAGGCTTTAAGAAATTAAAGTGGAAGGAAATAGAAAGATTGATGTCTCTTGATCTTTAGGTAATACAGACAATAAGTAAGGAGATGCATCTTTTTTTTTTCGCCTGTATGATTAATTTAAGCTGCCTTGAACATCTACTTAAAACATCCAACAAATGCACTTCACACAAGTGGTTAAGGCATTAGCTATGAAAGACTTTGAACGATTGACATTGTTTGATCTTAGAAAATTGAACAAGATACTAAAAAAAGATGGCTGGCTTCAGACTATTACCTGATCATTGAAGGTGAAGGTCTTTTCTCCCCTGCAAATTCCAGGTAGTAAAAACTAGAAGCAGTATAAACGAAGGTCTTTTCTCGAAAACAATTCCAGGTAGTAAACACTGAAATCATGACCTGGCCAAGCCAAATCTGTACGTGTCGAACTCGTATTGAATTTTCTACTGTCATTCTGACAGAAATCGAGTTGCATGGCACTGGAGATCTGAATTACACAGAACATGCATTGTTTTAATGGTAAAAGCATTCTACCTGAAAATAAAATCTGGATATGCAAAGTGTGCAAAAAAAGATTGAAGCTACAAGTAATGAATGCAATCCCTTTGGGTCCCATTAACATTATTCAAATGAGAACCTGCTAACTGGTCCCACTGGCTCTGATTTATACTTAGCCATGTTAGCAATTTTGGGGAGGAATTACTCCTTTAAATTAAGATGTTGCATTTCACTCTACCTCATGGAACATAATGCATGTCTTATAAGGTGCTAAATCTATTTTATTGCACTACTGCCTTAGAAACAATACAAAGATCTTTTTATTTTATTTTCTTTCATTTTTTTTCCTAAAGGATCCAAGAAAAATGTAATGGTAAATTGAATTAAAATCCTAATTACTTGTGTTAAAAGATAAAACAATGGTTTCAGATACTGATAAAATGGTGTCATTAACAACTCCTGGCATGTCTGCATGCTGAAAAATAGCCACATTACACCTGACCTTAAATTACATATAGGAGTTTATGAATACTTAAAGGAAAAGAGACGGAAGTTTAAGCATTATCTTCCCTTTTCTTTCCTGTTTTTAGCTCATTAGCTGTTTAAATGTCAGACATGTTACATTTATGACATTTAGCAGACACTATTATCCAGAGTTGTTGTTGTTGTTGTTGTTAATATTATTATTATTATTTTTATTATTATTATTATTAAAATCCCACTTTGTATTGTGGAAGCTTTGGTGGTATTAGGACTTAAACCCTCGACTATCTGATCAATAACCTAACCTACCACATAATAAACTTTTGCTTGGTGCTTTCTTTTAATATTTTGCATCAATGCAAGAAATTAGGGTTGCGGTGAGCTGAGCCTATTTCAGCCGACACTTTGCCAAGGCTGGGGACACCCTGAACAGCATGCCAGACCATCGCAGGACAACACACACACATGCAACCATTCACACTCATACTCGCACCTAGGGGCAATTTGAAACAGCCAGTTATCCTAATGTGCATGTCTTTGGAATGCAGGAGAAAACTAGAGTACCCGAAGAAACCCACGCAAGCATGGAGAGAACATGCAAACTCCACACAGACACGCCTGAGCACAGGAAAATCCTTCTTGCTACGAGTGGACGTGCTAACCACTATGCCATTCGGTTCAATTTATTTCAATTCGAACATCTTTATTTATCCCTCTAAAGGCAATTAATTAAAGCAGCTTGTATATACGGAGACATTGATGCACAGGGGTTGTGCAAACACAATAAATAATTAGCGACAAATTAGAAAGCAAGAAAGAGAAGAATCACTTACTGAAAACGACAATTCTTAATACACTTACCTTTTTTTTTTTTTTTTATTTCTGCTCATTCCAAAAAACTGTGCAGCTTCATAAGCATAAAGTTACGCAGCTTCAATATCCCCTTCAAACATTGCTTCATAGATGTCTGTGATTCCATTGTGATGGGTGTCCATTGTTGCAGATAAAATGGCAGTTAAATCAGTTACTAGTTTGTGTTAAATAGGGGCAGTGGTGGCTCAGTGGTTAAGGTTCTGGATTACTGATCGGAAGGTTGGTGGTTTATGCCCTGGTACCACCAAGCTGCCACTCTTGGGTCCGTGAACAAGGCCCTTAACCTTCAATTGCTCAGTTGTATAAAAAAAAAAAGAAAAGATGAATATAAGTCACTCTGGATAAGGGTGTCTGCCAAATGTCATAAATGTAAACGTGTTAATGAGCTGAAAAGGTACTATCTATCTGCGAGGGCCAGGCGAGCTGTCCAGGGTGTACTCTGCCCTCACCCAGAGTCGGCTGAGGTGGGCTGCAGCCTCCCCGCGACCCTAATTAGGATTAAGCGGTTCAGAAAATGAATGAATGAAAGGTACTATCTGTAGAAAACATTACGTGAGAAACAAGGACCATTTAAGTCACACCCCCTTGAATTATAGTTAGTTAGAAGAGTGAGAGAAGCCAATAGTGATTCCTATGCTAATGTTCAAACACATCTCCGAGAAGGGACAATTAATGAGGAATAAAACAAGATGGCGTGGTGTTGTTCGAAAAATAAAATAAAATTTGCCATGATGTGCAGCAAAGTTACTCATATCACACCGAAGCGATTTGCTTACTATCTAAAATATATCACTATTTGAACGTTGTTGGCATCAGGGTAAAAGTGTGGTGAATTTCTCATACGAAAGCAAGGTTGCTACAGGAATGTTAAGTCATCATTTGAGGAAACAAGGCATTCTCCTTATTACTTTTGGGGCAGCATGTTGGTGTAGTGGTAAGCATGTCTGCCTCACAGCAAGAAGATCCTGGGTTCAAGTCCTGGCTCAGCTATTTCTGTTTGGAGTTTTTATGTTCTCCCGGTGCTTGTGTGGGTTTCCTCTGGGTGCTCCGCTTTCCTCCCACAGTCCAAAGACATGCACATTAGGCTAATTGGCTGTTTCAAACTACCCCTGGGTGTGAGTGTGAACGTGATTGGTTTTGTGTGTGTGTGTTGCCGTGCGATGGTATGGTGAATTGTTCAGGGTTTCATCCAGTGTCAGCTGATATGGTTTCCGGCTTCCCCGTGACACTGATTAGTGAGATTAGTAAGTGAGTGGTGTCGTTTTGTCTACAACTGATGGCACTCTGCAGATATAATACTTGATTTTATGATCATATTCATTTCTCTTAAAGGGACCTTCAGATTTAGAAAAACATGTTGTTTCTAAATGATTCTATTTACTTTGATTCGGTGCTGTATTCATTAGCATGCAATAGTAAAAGACAATCTTTTGTACACCACCTTAGCAAAACTATGCCTTATATATATATATATATATATATATATATATATATATATATATATATCCTAACTGCTAAATCCTAACTGCTAAATACCAGCTAGCTAAATACTAAAGTGTCAGTGCGGAATGTCCATAGTTCTCATTCACCTAGCAACGGTGACTGTAACTATTTGCAAAGCAAGCATGTTGCGTGTTTGTCTTTTCAGGAGTTCTGTATGTGCGGGTAGGATATTTCCTCCCTCATATTGATCCACAATGCATGTTGCTACTCTGTTCCAGGGGGTTGTCAGAAAAACAAGCCTTTACAGGTTTTGATTTCCATCATGGAAATAGAGTAAGATCACATTTCCCGATCAAACTTGCTTGTTGAAGACATGTTTTGATGCAGATAATTTGCTACTGTGTAACTTATTAGTCGCATATTAGCACTACGGCGAGAGCTGCAAAGTGTCAGCTTATCAATTATTGATTCTTTGAGGATGCATCATGAGGAGAACTGACATAACCATAAAATTAAGTGAACATTTTCTGAATGCTGTGGTTTGTTCCTCATTCCTGATTGTCTCTCTGCCAGGAGATGACTTAGATAAGAGTGGCAGACAGATTTGAGCACAAAGTCTACAAAGTCCACATGAGGACAAGAAGCCTTTGAAATGCCACAAGCGAGCTCAATAGCTCAAGTCCTAAAGATATACAGAAAGAAAGTAAGAGAAAGCAAGGGACTGGGGGAGATTGGGAAAGAAGGATGAGCAAGTTTTTTAGTTTTTTTTCCCCAGAGAATGAGAAGAAAAATGTTTGAAAATGATTGCTTTGTAGGGTCATTGTGGTGGTGTATAGAATCTACTGTATCTGAATCTTTGTTAGGAGTAGGCGTATAGACATAATTGATCTCATTTAGCTGGGGGGTTGTTTAGGGACCGGGGTGTTCAGTTTTAATGTCGGTTTAGCATGGTTCCTAAATGTGTTGGAAAGCAGTGATATTATCTTGACACCATGATGATATTTGCCATCGAACGGCACTGACCACTCCGCCGTCATATCAGTGGCGGGACAGCTTGATTCAGAATTGCGCTGAATTTCAGTCAGAACCACCCCATGCGAGGCTTGCTTAATTCTGATATTCCTTGTGGTATGATCATGTAGGGTTTAGCATGTCTGCCTCTATGTGGGGTTTGCATGTTCTCCCTGTGCTTGCATAGGTTTCTTCTGGGTACTCCAGTTTCTACCCACAGTCCAAACACATGCACTTTGGCAAATGGCTGTTCTAAATTGGCCATAGGTGTGACTATGAGTGTAAATGGTTGTGTGTTTGTTGGCCCTGCGATGGACTGGCGCATCCCCCCTTCCCCCACACCCCATTCAAAATCAGCTGTGACTGGCTTTAGACTCCCCATGACCTTAGTCGAATTAAGCAGTTTGGCCAAAAGAATAAATGAATAATATCCTTTGTACTCGCATATGTTGTTTTAATGCTAATCAGCAGTGAATTACTAAGCACAGGGGATTTACATTTAGTGCTGCGCAAAATAAATAAATAAATAAAAAAAATCATAATGGAAAATTCCCACAGATCTGTCAGTGACTACTTAACAGTAAAATAGCACCTCCTAAGTGGAGTGTGCTCTAAGCCTTTCTCGAATGCAGCACAGCCACTGTACAGCTTCAGCTGCCATACTCCCATGCTAACTTATGTAGTGCGAATTCCTATGTCTTAATTGAATAGTGTGGAAGACAATCAGAAAATCCATTCCTGGGTATTCTATAGTTTAGGTATATCTATGCTGAATATAATCTGCTTTTATAATGCTCAGCCATAATGCAGAGGGCAGCTTGACATAAACAAAAGACCTTGCTTCCAGGACTGTTTAATCTACTTCCAATCAAAATGTGCAGGGAATTGTTTATGCAGACGGGATGTTAAATCCTGATAGATCAGAGACAACACTGTATTTCTAGTGCATCATTAATAGTGATCAGAGCATATTTTAGGATAGGACTGACCTGACATGGTTTAGGTTAGTAGGCAAATTAAAGAATAAGCAGTCCCTATAATGGCAGTGAAGGGATCAGGGTACATTAATTTAGCATTAAACAATTAGAGCAGGTCTAAATGTCCCACATTGGGGGTTTTTAAGACCATGCATGGGGGGTTGGATATAGAATTTACTCTCATGGCTGACCTCCTTTATTGCCTATGTTTTCTTACGTCATGAATTTATTGGTTATTCTAAGAAGGTAAGCCTTTCTTGCTTATCCTTGAACCTACATAGTTAAAAGACATATCTCTTCATGACAGTAGCTAGCCTATGTCTAAATGAGCGCTTTTGTTTTGAGTTGCTTTCTTTTAACTCAATAATATGACACAAATAAATATTGCCAAAAAGGTTTGTGTTTCGTTGGAGTAAATAAATGATACATATACAATTTATCACAGATTCACTGTTTTGAGGCCTGTAAAGTGAAGTTTGCACTGACTAATATGCAGATGTACACAATCTCAGGAGCCGTTGTAGGATACAAGCTTACTGGATTTTCAGGACATTTCTTGTGTAAATGCCCCTGTGAATGATTTATGAATGAATTCACTTTGATAAATGAGGCCCGATGAGACAGAACAGGCCTACAACAACAGCCTTGATCAAAAGTTTTAAACTGTCTGTCTGTCTCTCTATTTCTCCCCGTTTGTCATTTACTTTCTCTGTTTGTTTATTTATTTATTATTATTTTTGTGTGTGTGTGTGTGTGTGTGTGTGTGTGTGTTTTGGCTAGTTACTGCCTTAAAATGATTATTCTCTGGTCAAGTGCTGTAAAAGCATATAATTATCTGTCGATTCTGATGGCAAATAAAGGAGAAGGAAGCATAAGACAGAGTGAGTGAAGGCAGTAAAGGTTTAGATTGAAGTGAGGGAACATGTAAAGCAGTAATGCACAGAAGTGATGACGTTTTGCATGATAAGTTCTTCCATTTACTATTTTTCTCTAGATCCCATCATTATCTCCCGCTCACTCTATCTTTTACCTATCAGTCCTTCACACTATTGCTCTCTGTGGTGCTTTCCTTCTCTACCTCTCTTTTGCACTCTTCACAGATCATCAGCAGCCTTCAATAATTCACCATGCAGCAGACATGGAATGCACCTCTGCTGAAAGATTCATAGTCTTCACTGCCAGCTCCCAGGCTGCCATGAAATATTGAGGGCTATTTGTACTTCATCCAGGGAAGCAAAACGCAATTAAAGGCGAAAGAAATAAATAAGAGTAATGAGAATGTTCTGTGCTAGCAAAGGATGACAGGTCAGGTTGGGCTGTGGTACTAAATATAGGCACGAAGTGCTGCCATCCCAATTAAGTAATGTAGTCAAACATGTAATTTACCTTGCCAAAACCTGCAATTAACCCCCTAGCCTGATATTGGGTCTAAACTCATCGTCTTGATGACTGACTGGGCCGTCAGCAGGGTTTGATCCCTGGACTGTAGGTCCTTTTCATTCAACCTCGTTTTATCTACAGGTTGTAATAGCCTTGGAGAGAGGCTGTAGCTCTGGGCCAAATACATGTGTGAGAAAAATTGAGAAATAATAGAAGAGAACACTTGGAGGGGAGGGAGGCAAGAGCCTGAATGTGTGTCTGACAGAAGCCAGAAGATGGAGAAAGGGATGAGTGAGTTTGCTGGGTATCAGACTGCATTCTCATGTTTGCATTATTTTGGACAGTTTTATGCAAGTAAGTATGAAATACAAAATGTGTACATATAGTTAAGTAAAAACACTTGAATAATGGACACTTTTTGCACTGAACTTTCCCATTATGCATTATGGAGTGGAACAGAATGGGTAGGGCTTGTACAAAATAACAGAATTGTTACTCTGCCTGTATTTGTAAGTGTTATAAGCTGAACAGAGCACAAGCACTGCAGTATATTATTTACACTAAATTTATTTCAACATTTTTGTTTCTCAAGTACATCGCAGCAAGGACTCTGTTTTCATGCCAGTACAAGCATCATTTGTTAATATAATGCCAGTATGCTGCTAATTTGGTTGGGCGTAGGCCAGTTATTTCCCATTTGCACTCAGTTGCTATTTTCTTGGTCAGAAATAAAAGCATCTGCTCAGAAATTGATAGAGTGACACAACATGGTGTGTTCTGTTTGAAACCATTCAGCAGGATTTTGAAAACCCTCTCTGCACTTGGCACAGATGAAATGCCATGAAAATATTTAGCTGACTTTAATTGCATTCCTAAATGTCCTGTCCCATTTCTTACAACCTGGTTTGGTGAATGCAGACCATTTATGTTACCCCACTTCAGGATAAATGGGGTACTATATACAAGTTATAACTAAATACAGTATGAATGATTTGATCCATAACAAATAAGAATGACTCAGGTGAGGCTATTGAATTTAAAACCTTATAATTAGATGTCAGTCTTTAAGTGCCCTTTTCATCTTTATGCGTCTGAACCGCTGAATTGGCCTTGAATTCTTGAGACCATTTTTCTTAAAAGCTCCATTGTGGCTTTTAAAATGAGGGCTGTACCGACGTCCCTGTGCTTTTGGTATTAGACCTGAAAAATATATTTATACAGGAGCACACAGGGAGTGCAAACCTTCTCCATGCCCAGCAATCCCCCCATATAAAATGTCAAAAAAATTGTCCCATTTCACAACGTTAAAGAATCCTTTAAAAATTGTACAATTTGAATGATATTTCATTAAAATGATTATTGATTAAAATGATAATGATAATGATTAAAATGATAATTAAGCACATTGATTTCATGCCTCTCGGGTTTATGAAGTATGAATGCAGTGGTGGTTCAATGTTCGAGGCTCTGGGTTACTGATCAGAAGGATGAGGGTTCTGGCCACAGTACCAACGAGCTGCCACTGTTGGGCCCTTGAGCAAGGCACTTAGCTTGGGTTTTACACTAGTGCACGATGTCCGCAATCTCCACGGTTTGAGAGAATCATGATAAGCGTGGGGGAACTTGGTGGATTCATGATGATCGCACTGATTCTGGTAAATTTTTTGACTGTCAAAAATTTTGCTTCGATGTATTACAATGTATTTCAAGCCAATCGTGATAGAATGTGGGAATCGTAGTAGAGCATAGTAGAGCTTAACAGAACGTAACCGAGCGTAACAGACCTTGATGCACCATCGTGATCTTGATGAACTTGGAAACACAATTACTTCAGGTTTCATCTCTTGGATGCACTCTGCCTCCTTTTTATTCAACAATCGTGTTCATAAATCGTGGAGCTCCATGCTTTTTTGAAGCGCGGAGATTGCTGACATTGTGGCCCAGTGAAACCCAGGGTTAACCCTGAACTGCTTAGTTGTACAAATGGGATAATAATGTAAGTCACTTTGGATAAGGCTCAGCAAATAATGTAAATGAATGTTTTGGGTTTTTTTGCCCCAGACAACTCTTTGAAAAAAAAAAAAAAAAAGCCTACACGACGGTTCAATTAGTGTGCAGCTTTTAGGTCTTGTGCTGGGTTAAATTGTATTTTGGTCCAGATTCGGATCATCTACTGAGTCCACCTTTTGAGCACCCCTGCCATAGTTTAAAAAATAAATAAATAAATAATGATTATAGGTTTAGAAATGCAGTTTATTTGTGTGTGGGTGTGTGAGAGATACAGAATTAGGATGCTGTTTCCTGGAGCATATTTGAGACGTCTCACCTTTTTCAGCTCTAGAGTTCACAGGTCTTCCCAGAGTTTTACTTTTTTCCCATTCATCCTGAAGAAATACTCATATTCACTCTGCCTCTTCGCAGTTCTCAGGTACAGTATTTGTCAGCTGCAGTATATTTATGTAGCACTGCAGTGTAAGGCGCCATATGGGTTTCAGAGCCCCACCTGCCTCAAACAGGTACATTATGTCGATTTATTGCTGGTAAGTGAGTTTCACTATTACTGTGGCTGACTCAGCTTCAGATCCAGACTAGAGATGTATATACATGTACACCTATATATATATATTTATAAAAAAAAAAAAAATATATATATATATATATATATATATATATATATATATGTGTGTGTGTGTGTGTGTGTGTGTGTGTGTGTGTGTG
>JAQMYF010000001.1:8780382-8797333 GCA_030014195.1 Neosilurus mollespiculum
TAATGTGTGTGTTAGTGTGTGTGTGTTTTTTTTTTTTTTTTGTATTTTTTTTTTTTTTTGGTGATTTATTTACACAGATCTTACAGTCCTTTAAAGATCACTGGCCTTAACCCCTGTAATAGACCACTATACATTTTGATTATAATAGTTTACATATAAATAATAAATAAATAAATAAATAAATTGGGGTGCATGTCACTGAATATTAAGACAGCTGCATTATATTCCACTTCAGAGCTCTCTCAACCCCCTTTTTTTCTCTCCCTACATTTCCAAAGCCATCATTACTGTGTGCCTCTTTGCCTTTGCCAAAGCGTTTGCCCAATTACTGCAGCATTACATTCATGTTCCTTTCTCCAATCAGCCTGGGCTGCTGGCAGGCTTTAAGAGGTGACGAGTGGGCTGTCATCATGTAGTCAAAAAGTAACGCTTTAATTGAAACTGAACTTTCAAGCTTTGCTATGGCTTTTTTTTTTTTTTTTTTTTTTTTTTTTTTTTTTTTTTTTTTTTAAGAGTTTCAATATTTCAGACATAAAGCTACTTTGTCCCAGAAAAATGCCAGTCATATTTCTTTGGTTTGTTGTTTGTTTGTTTGTGTTAGTTACAGTCTGTATTCAGTGATCAAACCAAGCACACTCCCCCTAACTACTAATTGTAACTATTGTAATATTCCAATGTTTTTACTTCCAATCAGCCTTTTAGACTTTGCACTTTTAAAAAGTGCTGATGAATCAAAGATCTTAAAGGGTTATGTATAATCTACTGTTATTATCATTTCACTATTCACAGTTTACTCTATAACTCTATAATGTAAGTCACTCTGGATAAGGGTGTCTGCCAAATGCCACAAATGTAAGTCTGATACGGTGGCGTGGTGGTTAGTATGTCCGCCTCACAGCAAGAAGGTCCTGGGTAAGAGTCCCGGGCTCATGCATTGCTGTGTGGAGTTTGTGTGTTCTCCCTGTGCTTGCATGGGTTTCCTCAAGGGTGTATGCTGGACAAAACTTCCAAAGAGAAGCTGAGCAGCGTTGTGTATGCAGTCCAGTGCAGTGAGGAGTGTGCAGACCTGTACAGTGGAGAAACTAAACAACAACTGCACAAACGGATGGCTCAACACAGGAGAGCCACCTCTTCAGGTCAAGACTCAGCGGTCCACCTACATCTCAAGGACAAGGGACACTCATTTGAGGACAGCAATGTACAGATTTTGGACAGGGAAGAGGGATGGTTCGAAAGAGGAGTAAAAGAAGCCGTCTATATGAAGAAGGTAAAACCAACATTAAACTGAGGAGGCGGTTTGGGGTTTCACCTTTCAAGCACTTACAAGGCAGCTCTGAATCTCCTTCCCCAGAGGTTTCACTCCACTTCACACCTTTATTCAGGAGACCAAACTACCCCATATGCAGACCAGGTAAACAACCCTAGTGGACAAAGGACCCTAACAAGCAATGGAATGGATGTGTGGGACAGTGATTTGCATGTGACTTGAGAGTTTTTCCTCAGCCTATATAAGGCAGGAACTTTCCACCAGTTTTTTTTAACTGATGAAACTTTTTGGATTAAAAGTGAAATGTCTTCAAAAACCACAAAAAGAAGTCCAGTTGCCTCGACTCAAGCTTTTTAAGATGGCCATAACCTGGATGATTGAGAATCTACACCAACGTTAAGCCAATGCTGGCTGATGTAGGCACTAGCCTCCCCGCGACCCTAATGGATTAAGCAGTTTGGAAAAGGAATGAGTGAGTGAGTGTACTCTATATGCATTAACTCCCCTACCGCTAAAATATACCTTAATGAATAACTGTTAATGGTGATGGTTGTGTTTTACTTTGTTAAGGGTAGTGAGTGTTTACAAATTCTCATCTGCAACCGTTAAAGGTCTTTGAACCCCCCCCCCCACACACACACACACACACACACAAACACACGCACACACACACACATTTAATGGATCTGCCATTAAAGTCCTAATTGGCTTTTTGCTTAAAATGCTGCTTTAATGAGAGGACCATTGCACAGTCAGGTGTCTGATTAGGACCAGATTCTGACACCATGCACTAAAACTCCATGAAGCCACAGTCTGCAGGTCTGTTTATGATTTATTTATGAAGAGCCAATTTAAGGATGGGGATTTATCAAAGACTAGCAGGACTGACTCAGCTGTTCAAGCAATAATTGTCTTTGGCCAGGCCTTTTAATTAGCTGAATCAGAATAAAAGGCATGGACTCACACTTGTCATTCTGGAACAGGAATAAGGGAATGCGGCCAAAGAGTGGCAGTGGTCCATATTCATGGACGTGCTTATGTAAGGAATAAAATAGTGTTTACTTTTATAGAAAAATAATCAATACTGAGGTCGTTTGCTGCAACTTCACAAACTACACATCACAAACTGGTTTATTCCTCTTGTATATTAGATATGTAATAAACACCATACATGTTTTATCCCTTTATAGTCGTATTTAATGCTGTGGAACATCCAAAATGCAAGTTATTTCCATTAAGTCACTCAGTCATTTGCTGAACTGTTCAATCCTAATAGGGTCAGGGGAGGTTGGAACCTATCTCAGCCGGCACTGGGCAAAGGCAGGGTACACCAGGAACAGACCATCACAACGCATCACACACAACCATTAACACTCAAACCTAAGGGCATGTTGGAACAGCCAATTAGCCAAATGTGTATGTCTTTGGACTGTGGGAGTAAAAAGGAGTATCCAGAGGAAAGCTGTGGAGAACATTCAAGAACATTGCATCGCAACACACACGCAACCATTCATACTCACACTCACAGTTGGGGTCAATTTTGAACAGCCAGTTAGCCTAATATACATGTCTTTTAACTGTGGGAGAAAACCGGAGTACCTGAAGGAAACCCCACACATGCATGGGGCAAATATGCAGACTCCACACAGAAACATCCGAGCATAGGAATTAAACCCAGGAACTTCTTGCCGTGATGCTGACGTGCTAACCATGAAGCCAGTCTAATTCCATTTATCACTTACATCATGACATCTGTCCAAGTGAAATAATAATAATAATAATAATATAAAAAATACAGCAAAACAAAAAATGGGAATAGACAAAGTGCTGACACTGGGTCATTCATTTATTCATGTTCTGAACCACTTAATCCTAATTAGGGTCATATGGAGTCTTGCACATATCACTGGGCGAGGGCAGAGTACACTCTGGACAGCTCGCCAGGCCATCGCAGGGCAGAAGCACCCTGATGGCAACGCAATGGCCTACTCTTTACGAAAGTCAACAATGGTTCTTTTTGCATGCCACTTACCATAGACAACTCGGTGACAGTGGGGCTTGAACCCCGCCCTTGGGATCAGTAATCCAGCAGGCCACCGGGCCACCACTGTCCCTGACACTTGGGTGTACGGCTTATGCAACATGTTCACAGGGAAGCTGAGCCAATCCCAGCTGACTTTGGGCAAGGGCTACTGCAGGGCTAACACACAGACACACAACAATTCACAATGATATTTACACCTATACTGCCCTGCAAAGATCATCCGTAGTGTCTGTCAATTTGGCCAGAATTTAGTTATCATCCTTTTTGGACCTTGTAGTATCCGCTCTTTCTTATGTACAAATGCCTTGGTCCTACTGTGCCTCAGTTCTGAGAAACACACAGACAGATTCTGCATTACCTGCCAAAATGTTAAACCTAAAGAGAAACTGAAACATATACTGTGGATTGGTTGGGTTCTTGTCTGAACAAAACCCTTAGCAAGACACAAAGGTAAACTTTCAAGTCTTCGTTTCTCAGTTTGAGTATTTGGCCAAATACTGCGGTTTATCTCTGTAGTGCAGAATAGACACTTTAATGTCACCAGCTGACAAAAGACTTTGGACTTGTGGGAGGAAACCGGTGAAAACTTGCATTCAAACAGGAAGGGAATGTAAACTTCATACAGAAACACTCCAGTTGGTCAGCGGGTTTGCTCCTGAAACCTTCTTGTTCTGAGCTGACAGTGCTAACCACTGAGCCACAGTTCCAGGGACAGCTCTATGTTGCGACAGCCTATTGGTTCTAAAACCATACTCATATAACACAGGAACCTTGCCTAAATCAGTTGGGCACCCTTCTAAGTTCAGCTGGGTTAGGGTAAGGGTTAGGGTTGAGTTAGGGCTGTTGGAGCAATGGGCTTTTGGAATATAGGGCTGTAAATCTTCACATTTTTCTGACATTAGTTTTTCTTTAAAATTTACAGCACATATATTTAAACATCCATGCATGATAAGGTTGAGCTAATGTGCAGCACTGTGAATGAATTGCTTCTATAGAAAGAATTAGAGTGAGCACAGTGATGTAAGGCATTTATTGCAATTACAGCAGAACTACTTTCAGAGTTGTTGATACAGAAAATGAATCAGCACCTTGTGACCTTCATGTTGAAGTGCGGTAGTATAGAATTATATACTGTATTTGCTGACTGTACTTTTAAATATGATGTCCTTGAAATGATTACCCTGTGTGATAATGTTAGCTGCAGAGCAATGAGCAGCTGGCATGCACTGTTGTGTGTGTCACTGGAGTTCTAGCCAGTATATGATTTTCAGGTTTTTCAAGGGCAAAGAGGTGATGCTGCTCCGTTGTTGGAGCTAAATAATGGACTGGAACAAGGCCAGGGAGACTTGTCAGTGCACCTGCGGCCACAAAAGTCAGAAGCAAGGAGAAATATTAAGGTCAAAGAGCTGCTCACTGATGTGCTCTGGAGCCTGCGACGGCAGTCTTCCATGTGGGGCACGCCATGGTTCTTAGCTTTCCACTTCAGCTTAGTGGCAACATTGGCTGCTTTTCACTTTGCCATGGTATGTTCTAGTGAAGCATTGTGGGGTGAACATCCGTGTCTTGTTCAGTAGAGCCAGAATCTTTTCCACACACAGAAAGGGAGTCGATGTCTTCAGCACTGGTGTTTTACAGAGATTAACGTACAAAAACACAACAGAACTAAATCAGGCAATTAAATTCTGTCACCCCAAATGCGTCTTCCTGTCTTCCTTGGACAAGGGGATTTCTTTTCTCACAAATTAAAGGTTTGCGCAACAAGTTTGGCATTATCATCCTCCCTGCCGATCTCCTCAGCATAGGTGACTTCCCAAATAAGAGACAGCTTCATTTGCTTCCTAGTTAATTGGATTACTGCTGGAGGCAGTGCAATACGTGCACAATTCAGTGCAGGCCAACAAATGAGGACGTTGGAAGAGGAGGGCGGTCATGAACAAGAAGCAATTTTCTACTGAAATGAAATTTGCTTTAGGTGATGGGGGAGTCCACTATTGGCAGAGATTACGCTCGTACACCAGGGTGGTGAATGAGGATCTTAGATAAGGCATGGTTGTTTCCGAAAGGCTGTTTTGCAGGGTATACACACACACACACACACACACACACAGGCAATTATATGAATACACAAGGCCCTGCACGTTCAACAGCAGTGTAAATTTTCTCATTATTTGAACTTTCCCAGGATATCATGATCATTAATCAGGACTTGGTAGGCTAAGAGTGGTGTCCTCTAGGGCCTCTTGCCTTTAACAATGCTTTAAGCATCACATTTCAACAGAATATGCAGTCCCAGAGACCCATTTTCTTCACTTTCATATCACCTTATAAGTGTGTGTCAATTATTGCAGAGCTTATGAGTGCAGTGCAAAAGGAGGAACATATATCAACAGGAAATCACTTCCTCTTGAAAGGAACTATTGAACAGTTCTTAATTATTTCTTCTTAGCCTAATCAACACTGATAATTATTTAGGTTGTCCAAGTCACAAAGCAGTTGCCTATCTTTCTTTCCTTCTTTCTTTCTTTATTAATTAATTCATTCATTCATTCATTCATTCATTCATTCATTCCTCCATCCATCCATTCATTCATTTTAAGGAATGACAAATGCAGAAGTCATTGATAGGCAAGGCATAAAACACAACAGGGTATACTGTTATAGAGAAATGATGAACCTGTCAGAATAGAGAATTATATGATATATACAGTATTTAACAACTTATTAAGCCACCTGTCACAATTAAAAGAAATGTGCATTATGGACTCATATGAGGAAAAAAATCCTTAACACTCTATCTCTCTCCCATAATCAGGTGCCAAATTGCTTAATCCTACTAGGGTCGTTGGGAGGCTGGAGCCTATCACAACCAACACTGGGCGAAGGCAGGGTACAGCCTGAACAACTGACCAGACCATCACAGGGCCAACACACAACCATTTACACTCACATTCACATCAAGGGGTAGTCTGGGACAGCCTCTGGACTGTGGGAGGAAATTGGATTACCTGGAGGAAACCCATGCAAGCGCAGGGAGAACATGCAAACTCCACACAAAAACGCTTAAGCCCGAAACTTTAACCCAGGACTATCTTGCTATGAGGTGGACATGCCAACCACTGTGCCACCGTGCTGCCCAGATCCTAAACATTCATCTAAATTATTTAGAGATTATCCTAATAAGAAATAGAAAAAGTGGACTGGCCAACCCAGAGTCCAGATTTAAATCCACTCAAACAAATATGGGATTTTATTGATTGATGAATTGATCCAAAAAATATTTTTGGGAACAGTTAGCACAGTATCTGCAGAAACTTTGGAAGACTATGTGCAAATAACACCAGCAAGTCTGCTTTCTGTTATAAAAACCAAAGGAAAAAAAAAAAAAAAAAACAATCCAAAATTTTGCAAAATGTATTTAGGTAATTTGTTCAGTGTCCTACTTTCTACTTCTTCCATAAATGTGTTCAGCACTGTAGTGTTTTTCTTTGTTTTTTTGTTTTTTGTTTTTTTTTTCTAAAATTATCAGGCTCAGTGGATATTACTGAATAGTTCCCTCGACATTCCATCTCAGGCTTTATTCAGCGATATCCACAGAGTCTGAGGTGAATAAGTGTTTTAATATATTCTACACAGAAACAGGGTACACCCTGAACAGCACGACAGGCCATCGCAGGGCCAAAACGCACACAACCATTCACACTCACACCCAGGGGCGATTTGGAACAGCCGGTTAGCCTACTGTGCATGTTTTTGACTGTAGGTGGAAACCGAAGTACCCGGAGGAAACCCATGCATGTATGGGGAGAACATTCAAACTCCACACAGAAACGCCCCGAGCCCGGGAATTGAACCTGAGACCTTCTTGCTATGAGGAAGACATGCTAACCACTGCGCAACTGTGCCGTTTATTCATTTATTTATTTTGCATCATTACAGTGCATCAGTGGTCATATACACTCTGTCACGGTGATCATGCACAGTCCATTACAGCATATTTGGAATTTGTTCCTAATTTTATAAGATTCGTTTGAAAAAGTGCTTTTTCTTACCCTGTCAAAGGCTAAGGCCACATTGTGTAGCTTTCTTCATATTATTTTTATTAATTTATTTATTAAGGAAGTGGGGTACCCCAGAGAAAACCCATACAAGCACAGGGAGGACATGCCGACTCCGCACAGAAACACATTCGCTGAACATAGCCAGGTCCTTCTTGCGGTGAGGTGGAAATCCTAACCACTATGCCACCGTGCTCCCCCAGTTTGCATCTCATCCCAGCATAACATTATTTAATATACATATATTCCTACTTGGCCAGAATTTGCTTTCCTCATAGCACCACAGACTTACACAGTGTATTGTGAGTCTGTGCAAGCTATGGTAAATCACATAAACCCCCTTCCTACATCCCTAAACAGATCTTCACTGCAGTATAAACAAGCCCTTTGAAGACAGAAATTTAATAACTAAAAAGGTTCCTATAAAAAGGGATAGAAATGGGCTTTGAGAGCAGCAATATGCCATGACATTGCCAAGACATCTGAGAAATGTTAGCTGTTACTTAACTAGGTTTTAAGAATCCGACCAATAAAGGTATCTCAAGAGGTAGCTTTATATGCAAACATTTAATTCAGACAAAAATGGACATCTTGCTCCCCAAGTAGGCAAAACAAAATCAAAAAATAAAATAATAGACAGAAATCAAGTGGTAGGCAAACAGTAGCTTGCCAAGAAACCTAACACCATTTGTAATATGTTGACGTAGTCACAATACCTTTCAATGAAAATGTTGAAGCATTGTTGGTTGAATTTCACACAGTACGTTTAAAATGTTCAGATAAAAAAAAAGAATAATAAATAAAGAAACTTGAGAGACTATTTCATTGGGAAAAATTAGTCCAGATCTAACTGGAAATAGCTGATTTGGATCGCTTGATTTAGCTACTGATAGCAACACACAGGCCTTTAATAAAGCATTCATTTGGAGTCTTATTGCAAACTGAGCATAGACCATGAAGAAGAATTGAAATAAAAAGGCAATTCCACAGTGGGTGCTTTATTCAAGTACTGATGATAAAATGATATATTTTAGAAATATCATTTATAAACCTGCCTTGTTTTTTTCTGATGGGGGGCTTCACAAACCAGAAATTGTTTCTATTCACCAATGCCTTATGGTAAGGACAAAGCCCACAAGGGCATCTTAAAAACAGAAATCAAACAAAGCCAGATTCTCCATCTCTGACATTTGGAGGGTGGGAAGGTCATGCCTCCCTTACTTTTTTGTGATTGAACGGCTTCACAGGCTGATTGCCAACTTGACTGGCTGACACCACCTCTGTGTGCTCCCAAAGGTAAAAATTGTACAGGAAATTCATTGAAGGGGTTGGAAAGTCTATGTTAATGAAGCTGTGGGCACAGCTGTTTAAATCCTCGACGTCTACCTTTTTAAGCAGCCTCTATTCATGGCCCTATTAATTAAACTCACACATATTTAGAGATAGCTGGCTACTTTAACAATTCTGCAGAACTTTATATATAAAACAGTATTATATTGAAAAATCTCTCTTATGCTGTTATACACTTGAGTACTAAATGCATGCCTTACTTTCACTGTCTTATCCTTTTCTGTGAGCTTGTCTATAGCTGGCATTTTCTGTATACCTACTTGTCAGTTTAGGTGAAAAACTGCATGTCAAGGTGTTGGTGGAGCTGTTGGAGAAAACTTTCTGAACGGTAAAGTTTTACGCATAGTAAGATGAAAAGGTATGTACAGGATTGCATTATGTACCACAGAGAAAAGAGACTGTGTAATTCGATTATACGGCCACTGTAGAGTCAAATTAATGCTGTACATCACCACTAACAGTAAGAAGTTCAAGACCCATATCCTCACTCTTTTTGACATGGACATTGGAAGCCACAAAACCATGTAACATGTACTGCTTATATTTTATCGTCTCACAGACTCACTACAGGAGTCCCCCAGGGTTTGGATCTAAGCCCATTCTCAATTTTCCTATATAGACACTGAGCTCACTGATTTATTCATGTGCCATCTTTTACCACTGGTATGTTGATGGCACTTCACTGCTGCTACTGCCATACTGACAGCACTACACTGCTGCTATGCTGATGACACTTTATTTCTGTTATCTTCGGTCAATGTCCCAAGTCTAACATACACAAAAGACATCAGGCTGCTTTTCTGACATCTCTGTGTGGAAATTCACCATCTACAACTAAATCTATGCTATCTTTTGTATTTACAGCTATTAATCTAACCCAGTAACATGTTCTATTTCATCACCTGAAAGCTTTCATTAATTCATTCATTTTCTGAACCACTTAATCCTAATTAGGGTCGCAGGGAAGCTGGCGCCCATCTCAGTCGACTCTGGACGAGGGCAGAGTAGACCATGGACAGCTTGCCAGGCTATCGCAGGGCAGAAACACACTAATGGCAACCCAATGGACTTCTCTTTTCAAATGACAGCAATGGTTCTTTTACAGTAACAACCTTGTTACAGGAATTCTCCAGGGTTCAACTTGTGGTCCAATCTTTTTTTCTCAGTTTAAATGGATAAAAGGAATCTCAACAGATTAAAAATCTAAATCTCCTTCCAAATCTTGCTGAAATGGAGATGATGACCTCAACTTCTCAGATCACATCAACCACCAGATGTTTTAGTGTTCCCTTCTGCATTATCATTAGAAAAGAAAGTTTTGACGATTATAGAAAGTGGTTAAATTCTCATAAAAGCAGTCCAGAGAGATCGTCAGGGTTATATAGTATTTTTTCTTTTTCCAATAACATGCCAGTCTGTGAATTGGCTGCTCTAATTGGCCCCGGGTGGAAATGAGTGGCAAATGGTGCTGTATCATGGACTCCCATGCAGGGTGTATTTCCATATCCCTGAGTAAGATAAAGCACTCATTGAAGATGGATGGATCGATGCATGGATGGTTGAATGATTGATTGAATGAATGATTGATCGATCTTCTCCTTCTCTCTACAGAGGTAATGCAGAGAGCTAACATTGTTCTGAACACACAGGGCTGTAAAGTGAATAAGCAGAAGTAGCAGGGACATTTGCAATGAAATCAATTAACTTCAGCACCTCCTTTGAAAAGAAAAAACAAAAAAGAAAGAAAGAAAGAAAGAAACCCTCACGCAGACTTACATGGACAACCAAGGTGCCAGGGAGACAGTTCTAAGCCAGAAAAAGGAGAAGAATGAGTGTAAAAGGGGGGGGGGGGGTGCAAGGGAGTTCTCACATGAGCTCTCAACAAAAGTGATTTATCTGACCAGAGAGGCAATTCAACACATCTCCGCTGATTTGCGAATGTTCTCGCCTGTGTCCACCGCCATCAATACATGTGTCAGAGAGAGGCTCTAAATAACAACCAGCTGCTTATTACACTGCTAAACTCGATCGAATCAGAGAAGAGCCTAAGAGGAGACGAGGAGGCACTGGTTGACCAATGTCCTTCTAAATGAGCTTGCTATAAATTCAATATAGCATGCTATAAAATTGTTTAAATAAAATTGCTTATATAAGTGTTTGACTTTTCTTTCACGCTCCGAGACATATTTTGTCCTTGTTTACCTTCTGTATGATATTGTGGGTGTAGTATGAAGTATTAGGGTGTCCAGCAAAAAAATAAATAAATAAACAGCTGTAATGTTGTGCTTTAAATTTAATCTGAATTTTTGTCTTAATTAACTGACTGTGAGGGCAGCACAGTATTCAGAATACTTTATTGATCAAGGAGGAAATTGTATAAAACAACTCTCTCAACTTATATATTAAGAGGGCAGCTAATTATGAAAAATAAAATAATAAGTAAAAAAAAAAAAAAAAAAAAAAAAAAAAGCTAAAGTAAGCAGGAAAAACAGAAGTAAAAAATACGGGAAGGGCAGGAGCAACTGAAAAGGCTGCATGCCTGTTAACTGCAGTGGGTAGCACGTCAGCGTCATAATAAGAAGGTCTTGATTTCTGTCCCAGGCACGGGTGTTTCTGTGTGAAATTTGTTTGTTCTTCCAGTGCTTGCTTGGGTTTCTTCTGGGTACTCAGGTTTCCTCCCACAGTCCAAAGACATGCACATTAGGCTAAGTGCCCCTAGGTGTGAGTGTAAATTGTTATGTGTGCGTTTCCCTGTAATGGTCTGGCAAGCTGTTTAGGGTGTACCCTGTCTTCCCCCAGTATCAGCTGAGATTGGCTCCAGATTCCTCACGGCCCTAATAGTAGGATTGAGCTGTATAGAGTATTGACTGTGGGAAAAGGCTAATTGGATAGCATTAATAAATATCATGTTTTAATGACTCTGGCACAGTATCTCCTAATTTATTTAATTTCTCATCGATTTATTTTCAAAATCTAAGGCCGTATTTTTATTTATTTACAGTCATTTCTTAGCAATTAAAAGGTAGTGTGGCCTCCTCACACCTCCAGGCTCCCCGGTTTGATGCTAAGCTTTGGAAGGAATGACTATCACTTTGGTATTTCACATGTTTTCTTTGAGTCTGTGTGGGTTGCTCTGGGTTTTTTGGTTTCCTCCCCTGGTAATATGTGTGTATGAGATAATATGTGCGGGATGCCCAGTGATGCATGGTCATCTCATCCAAAGTATATTTGCTCTTGACACCCATCCAGGCACCAGATTCCCTCTGACCCTGAGCAAGATAAAGTGTATATTTTAAGGACTGAAGGTTTGAAATACAATAGGTAGGTTTAAGCATTGTACTTAGAGAGAGAGAGAGAGAGAGAGAGAGAGAGAGAATATGAGCTGGATGTGTTTAGGAACACAAAGACAGCACAGTGTAGTTCTTCTGATTCCTGTCTTGCCTACGCTTTTGAGCAGCTGTAATAATTACAGTCTTAGCTTTCACAACATTTTCTCGTTCCTTCTGTATTCCCCAACTTTTTTTTTTGCTTATTTCTCTCGCTCATACAATCTCTTTCTCGGCAGTCTGCCACTGTGCTCTTCTCGGCTTACCACAGTCGTGAGAGTGAAGAATTCTCACTCAAGGTCTCCCATCCCTCCTGTAAGAGGTGTCCTGTAGACATGTTAACTTGGAAGTTACCAAAGAGGAATGCATTGAAATCACTTGAAGGGTGTTTTCACACTTTTTTCCACAGACCTTGCGCTAAAACGTCTACATATTTCCTCAAGTACAAAAACTGTTTTCTAATCACCGAACACTAATATTCACTTGAAAATCTGTGGGTTGCTTCAACTCATGTTTCCATTACGCTCCCAGTGTCAAGTGTCACATAAAATCCATTCATTCATTCATTCATTTGCCGTGCTGCTTTATCCTATTAGGGTCACAGGGAGGCTTGAACCTATATCAGCCAACTCGGGGCGAAGGCAGGGTACACCCTGAACGGTTTGCCAGGCCATTACATGGCAACACACATACCAACCATTCACACTCACACCTAGGGGCAGTCAAGAATATCCAGTTAGCCTAATGTGCATGTCTTTGGACTGTTGGACGAAACCAGAGTACCCAGAGGAGACCCACGTAAGTGTGGGGAGGACATGCAAACATCCTGGCCAAGCCTGAGACTCAAATCCAGCACCTTCTTGTTGTGAGGCAGACGTGCTAACTACGACACCACTGCTCTGCCACTCACATAGCACGATCGGATGAATCATGCTACTTCCTGTTTCAAGTTTAAGAAGGTAGGAATGCATGTTAAAGACCAATTTACCAGAGTAATAATACTATTATTAAGATTAGTGCTTACTGGAAATCAAATTCACTCTTGTATAGTTTTGTATGCTTGTACTCATTTCATGCCTTCAATATTTATATTCTACTGGCAAATACTTTTGTGTCTTATAAATGATATTATAATATATTATATTTTATACTGTATTAATACTGTATTCCCACAAGGGAAATTTTGATTTCTGCATTTAAACCATCCAAAGTGAGCACACACACACAAACACACATGTAAACAGTGAGCACACACACTCGGAGCAGTGAGCTGCCACACATTGCAGTGCCCTGAGAGTAGTTGGGGGTTAGGTACCTTGCTCAAGGGCACTTCAGCCATAAATGTGGAGGAAGGGTACGTGTAGCTCACTCTCCCCGCGCCACATATTTTTCCTGCTGGTTCGGGAATCAAACCAGAGACCTTTTGTTCCCAAAGCTCCTTCTCTAACCATTAGGCCACTGCTGCCCTCATATAAACACTTAATTTGAAAAAAAGCCCTAAAAGTACAAGACTGTGAATTTTAACAGTATAGTTAACAAAGTTAATAGTTATAGTTAACAAAAAATTTTTCTAGAAATAGGTTTAAAAATGATAATAGATCTATAATAATAACAACTATATATGGTTCACTTTAATTAGAAGGTATGAGATACTAGAGTAAATTGACTATAAAATATATGTCAACTTCTTATGATGTAATTTTTTTGCAGTGTGCATTATTTAGGTCTAACTTTCACAAAAATAAAAAAATGTGCATGCGTGACCTCACTCATTTATTCTTTCATTTTTGGGAAGCCGTAGCCTAAGGATTAGCGAAGCGGCTTTGGGACCTAAAGGTTGCTGGTTCGATTCCTGAACCAGCAGGAAAAATATGTGGTGGTGGGGGAGTGAGCTGCACCTTCCCTTCCTCCACCTTCATGGCTAAAGTGCCTCGAGCAAGGCACCTAACCCCAAACTGCTTTCCAGGTGCCCAACGTGTGGTCCGGGCACCCCCAATGTGCTCCGAGTGAGTGTGTGTGCTCACTTTGGATGGGTTAAATGCAGAGGCAGTTACCCGGAGGAAACTCACAGGAAGAAGATGCAAACTTCACATAAAAACATCCTCATTAAGCCCGGGATTAGAACCCAGGACATTGTTGCTGTACAGTAGACGTGCTGACCACTGCGCCACCGTGCCCCCTGCCTGGCTGACCTGATACATAAAATTGTGAAAGACTAGCGAAGCAAAACATGTGCATGCTTTTATTTTTTCTATATGCAACTGTGCTGTTTGTACTGTGATAAGAATATAGCTTGAGAATCACTTATGCCTTTGATTTAATTCCTGCATTTCACACATGATGAAGAGACATACAAAGGCTTATACAGAGACAGGAAGAGAGAGTCAGACAGACAGACATGAAGAGAAAGAGAGGGAAAGAGAGAGAAAGAGAGTGAGAGAGTGGACAGGGTGTGGACAATGGAGCAAATTTCATTTTTCAATCTCTGTCTCCATGAGTGAGTGAATGTGCAAGTGTGCAGCCAATAACAGATTGTGTGTTACCTTGGCAACTAATCCTATTTACTGGGTATTGGATCCATTATTCAGGCATTAAGTGGCAAAGCTAAATAGATGTCATCTCCATGTTTCAGGGACACTGCAGCATCAGGCCAGCATTAAAAGACTTACAGCATGCTTTATTAGATAACGCAAATGTTAAATCTGCAGAGAAATTAAACGAGAAACCTAAAAATTCACAACAAGAAGCATAAATGCATTTGAAAGCAATGAAAACAGGAAGTGTCTTTTCTCCCTCTAACTTAAATGCATGAGCACATCCCTTGGACGTAATAAATTTTGCTTTTTGAACATAAATGACAGTCGATCAATAGCAATAATGTACAAATGTGTGTAAATTCCACACCTATTCTCAGACGTTCGTGTTCTAGAGTATCTGGGTATATTGTACTTGTATACCTGCAAGCGTGAGTATTTATTTATTTATTCCTGAGAGCAGTCGACACTGAGAGGGAAGTAATAAAAATGCATCTCTCTCTTCCACAATAGCAGGCAGATTGTCAGCCTTTAGCGAGCGTGTTTGTGGGTTTGGATGACACCCAATAGAAGGTTAGTTGTCAGCTCTTAGCAGGGGTTTCTACACTCGGCTGTGCTTGGTGCAGTGCCGTGTGCGCACATGCTGAGAACGCTCGCTAAGAAAGCAGGAGAAGAAAGCTTCCAGCTTGACACACCTCTAGAGCTCGCTCTCCATCCCTGTGTACGTCTTTAGCTGGAACTGGAACTGTGTCAAATACTGCATCATAATAGTATAACTATGTGGGTTTAAAAAAAAGTAAAAATTGGGTTTAAAAAAAAGTTACGTTTCAATACTGTTTTATTGGCATGCTGACAAGGCAAATATCACATGACAGCTAGAGGTCAGTCACTGCTTACTATAAGCAGCAGGGGAGGCTGGTGCCTATCTCAACTGACACAGGGCGAAGCCTGGGTACATCCCGAACAGCTCGCCAGACCATCGCAGGGAAACACACAACCATTTACACTCACACTCCCAACCAGGGTCAATTTGGAACAGCCACGTAGCATGTGCATGTCTTTGGACTGTGGGAGAAAACCAGAGTACCCGGAGAAAACCCACAAAACATGAGAAAAACATACAAACTCCACAAAGAAACGCTTGAGCCCAGGACTCAAACCCAGGACCTGCTTGCTGTGAGGCCAATAAATTGTCTATTTTTAAGAATTAAGTGCATTTGTGAATCCAACCTGTGTGAAAAATCTACACTGGTATGAAGAAGCGAGACTAGGGTTGATTTCTTTCTAAATAGATCTCTTGATTAATGCAGCCTATCAGTGACGTGCCATGTTTAGCAGTTACACAGAATGGAGCTCCTCTTAGATTTGATCCTCGTTTTGATAGGCATTTTATGTGATTAAGAAGACACACGTAAAACAGTTCATGTGTAATGAGTGTCAGTGAGATGGATTATTTTCTATAAACTAAATAGCACACCTTGTCCAATCAAAGTACAAATTCCCTAGAAGGACAGAACTATAAGTAACTTTAGAGGATAGTAGTTTGTATGAGAGGGTTACAGCTTTCCTGTGTACAGTGTTTGGTATGTATGAGAAAGCAGCATGAAGCCAGTGGAGCACTACAGATTTAAAAGGCTTCAAATAATTAGAAAGCATGAATAAAGCTGCCTTTCTGCCTTTAGGTCTGGGTCATAGTTTACTCCCTATCATCCTTATTATAAGACCCCATGATGCAATGTATATCTTATTGCCCAAGGAGGTTTTTTGTTGTTGTTGTTGTTGTTGTTGATGTTGAATAGATAATAGATATTATTATTCAATAATTTATTTTCAATTCCCAGTTCTAAAAAATGTTATCCCTAAGATAATGACAAAATGACTGAAGTTTTCCTTGTGGTTAAATATTACATTATATTACTCATCCATTCATTCTCTGAGGTGCTTAATCCTAATTAGGGTTGCGGGGAGGCTGGCGCCCATCTCAGCCGACTCTGGGCAAAGGTGGGGTACACCCTGAACAGCGCTCCAGACCATTGCAGGGCCAGCACACATACAACCATTCACACTCGCACCTAGGGGCAGTTTGGAATTGTTAATTAGTCTACTGTGCATATTTTATGGACTGTGGGAAGAAACCAGAGTACCTGAAGAAAACCCACGGAAGCACAGGGAGAATATGCAAACCGAACCCAGGCCTTCTTGCTGTGAGGCACACATGCTAGCGTCTGTGCCACCGTGCCGCCCTGTTTTATATTGTCATGTCATGTTCTGAACCGCTTAATCCTAATTAGGGTCGCCGGGAGGCTGGCGCCCATCTCAGCCGACTCCGGGCGAGGGCAGAGTACACCCCGGACAGCTCGCCAGGCCATCGCAGG
>JAQMYF010000001.1:8896544-8908871 GCA_030014195.1 Neosilurus mollespiculum
TGTAAAAGTTTGTGTGTGTGTGTGTGTGTGTGTGTGTGTGTGTGTATGTATATATGTACATAGTGGGATACTAGTGGAGAACACTAAGGAAAACACTAAGAGAAACACTAAAAACACTATGTACCAATCTACAGGAATTTTACGGTAAAATATTCAATTTTCTCCCCAAGATACTAGAGGACCAGACAGAGCCTGATCCTGTAATGATTATTCAGGAAACATCTGAAGAGTTAAGCAAACTAAATGTGACCCAACAGCATCTTTTGACATGGGGCTATAATGGCAATAAACTGATCTTACTCTTTTGGGAAAAGAAAGCTATGCCCTTCTTTAAGCAGTGGCTGGTAACTGACTGGCACACTGCAACTGTGGAGAATTAGATTAAAAATAAAAACTTTAAAACTATAAACAAAAAGTAAAAAATAAATAATAATAATTTTTTTTTTTTAAATCTTGCCATCCTCTTGTCTATTACTTGGAGTCCGATACTAGTGGGTAATGGCTAGAGGGTGCTCGTTAATGTATGTTACTCTTTCTCAGTGTGTTTTGTATTTGCTATTGTGCTGTCTGTAAATTATTTTTGAAAGAAACTTTTGAATGTCTGATAAAGCTCCCTGTAAAATGGAATGTTCCTCAATAAACATTCATTGGTGTGATCTTAGAGGCTGATTAATCATTTGATAAAATGAAACAGGGTGGCACTGTGGCAAAGTGGTTAGCACGTCTGTGGTTAGCACAGCAAGAAGGTCCTGGTTCGATTTCCGGGTTCGGGCATTTCTATGTGGAGTTTGCATGTTCTCCTCATGCTTGCGTGGGTTTCCTCTGGGTACTGCGCTTTCCTCCCTCAGTCCAAAGACAAACACAGTTAGTAGGCTAACTGGCTGTTCCAAATTGCCGCTAGTTGCAAGGGTGAGCGTGACTGGTTGTATGTGTGTTTCCCTGTGATGGTCTGTCGAGCTGTTCGAGGGTGTACCCTGCCTTCACCCAGTGTCGGTTGAGATAGGCTCCAGCCTTCCTGCCACCTTAGTAGGATTAAGCAGATGGCAAATGAGTGAATAAGTGATTAAAATGAAACATTTAAAAAAAAAAATGCATCTACAGTATGACATATGTAAACTGTATATGATGCTGAGAAACTGATAGATGTTTTTGTAAACTCTTCTGCAATGTGTTGCTGGCCAGCTGCTCTGTTGGCTGAGCATCGGTTCTGTTCTAGACAGGAAAAATGTCAGCACATTATCGTACTCTCATTCAAACTGCTGGCTAGCTCTTAAGTTCTGCATTGATTACAAAGGTCTTCCCATTATGTTTAATGGTTTAACTTCTGGCATATCTTGCTGATCTCTGGAAGCAGCAGAGCCCATCACAAAATATTGCTCATCTGAGACAGGTGTTAGTCCCGAGGATCAGTTGCAGCTCAGCCAGTGTAGGATTGAAATCCCAAAACACTTATTATGCTGCATAGTTGGGGGTTGGATAGAAGCAGTGTGTAAAGCCCTGCTGGTGAGATGTCGCAGGGTTGGAGCGCACCTCTCTGTGACATCATCACAGTGAGTGTAGGTCAATCAGTAGGTGATAGCACAGAGTGTGACACACTGGCTGGACATTGTGACAGACAGAGAGACAAAGAGATAGAGGTATACAGAGTCTGGCCCCCACAGAGGAGCACTGCTGATACATGACCCTCACATTACATGGGACATCAAACAAAAACAGTACAAATAATGAATAGCAAGCCGGTACATTTTCCTTTTTATTATACAGGGTTATTTATTATAGAATGTATCCAGCCGACTCTGGGTGAGGTACACCATGGACAGCTCGCCAGGGAGAAACACGCTGACGGCAATTCCAATGGCCTACTCTTTTCAAGCGACAGCGAAGGTTCTTTTACATGCCTCTCACTACAGACAGTGAGAGACATAACTGGGGGGTTCTGGGTAGCAATGACAACACTGTGATAGTGGGACTTGACCCCCCGACCTTCGGATCAGTAAGCCAGCACCTTATCCACCGAGCCACCACAGTCCCTTGACACGAAATATGTTAAAATATGATTTTATTGCTTCCTCTAATGAAGGGCTCCATATTTAACATCTGTTATACCAAATAGAGTGTTGTAAAGAATATACAGACCACTGAATGCTGTCCAATGAATGACTGACCAATCAGAATCGAGTATTGAAATGATATATTCAGTAAGCATTATCTTAAAACAAGGAAAGCAGGTGAGGGTCAAGAGCAGGTGGAACAATGATACACAAAACCCGTAAGAAGGTTTAGATAATAAACTCATGATAGGTCTCCTCAGTAAGATAAAGAAAGAGCAGGGCATATATTGAATAAAACAGAACAGCTGGACACAGTGTAATAAAACACAAATGACTAAACAGGAGACGACTAGAATCGAAACAGTGTAAACTAAAGCACTGGCAATTAATCTAAATTAAAATTGTATAAAAGCATTGCTCATCACACTCAGAACCATGCCACATGCTGAGAGAGGGGAATTAGTGACAATTATACACTGATTTGAGAAAATTTGCATAAATTTATAGTCACGTCTTTAATTGTTGTAAATTGTTACAAAAACGTAATTCAGTAATATATTATTTTTTTTTAATCTTACAAACATGAAGCACATTGATATTTTCACCCTCTAAGTTTAATATAATAAAACATACTACTGTCATTAACAGTTGTTATTACTGCCATCAAGTTCATTCATACATCCTTTGCAAAACCGCTAAATCCTACTAGGGAAGCAGGAGCCTATCTCAGCCATCTCTGCGCGAAGGCGGGGTACACCCTGAACAGCTCGGCATTCCAACACAGTGCCAACACACACAACCATTCACACTCACACCTAGGGGCAATTTGGAGCAGCCAATTAGCCTAATGTGCATGTTTTCGGACTGCACGAGGGAACCGGAGTTTATCCGTTCATTTGTTTTCCAAACAGCTTAATCCTACTAGGGTTGCGGGGAGGCTGGAGGCTATCTCAGCCAATCTGGGTGAAAGATGGGTACACTTAGAACAGCTCATCAGCCCATCGGAGGACATACACAACCATTCAAAATCACATAATTTGGAACAGCTAATTAACCTAATGTGCAAATCTTTGGATTGTGGGAGGAAACCTGAGTGCCTGGAGGAAACCCATGCAAGCACGGGTTAGAACATGCAAACTCTTACCGAGAAACGCCCTCGCCGAGCTTTGGACTTGAAGCCAGGACCTTCTTGCTGTGAGGCAAACGTGCTAGCCACTACGCCAACATGCCGCCGCCATTAAGTTGCAAAACACAAATTTCCTCATGAGCATTTTTACTTTGTCATTGCATTTGATCAGATGCCTGTTAAACAGAATATGTGTAGTAGCACATTACGCCCTGTCCCTGGTGTATGTAAATGAGGTCTTATTAATGTGGACCTTTGCGTACCTTTATCTTTGTTGTAAGGAAGAGTTTTGTGGTACTTATCTGCCTTCACCTCCGTCTGCTTTCCGCAGGTTTGTGCTCCTCTTTATCACTGTCGAATCTTTATCTCTCATATCACTGACCCGACTATGGCTCTGATTGTGCCTGGCGTTCATTCTGAGCAGCTTGTAAAAACAGTGTGCAGTGAAGCCCCATGCAGTGAGAAGTGTGTCCACACAGCAGAAACAAACCAATCTGCTTTTATAAAGCGCTCATTAGAATTCTATTCAGCCAGAGTCCAGCACACTCTGGTGGTCCAGGAGCTGTTGATAGGGCTTGCACTGTGGGATTTAAAAGTCTCTGTGTGTGTCCTGAAGACATGTGGGGTTAATATAAAACACCTGGGTGTTTTTTTAAAGCAGACAAGTGAAGGAAGCCTGAAACACATTGAAAGCTAGTCATGTTATTTATACAGATTTAAGGCTGAGCACTGGGAGGTGATGGGAGCTGGCTCCTGCTCACACCCCCTTGGATTCAGGAGGTCAGAGTATTTTTTAGAGTTTGAACAAAAGCTAGTGTGTTTACACAGAAACGTGATGGAGAGGTCACTGAATGAGGGAGCACTGACAGCACTGCACGTAAAGCTGAAGGACAGGAGTGTTGCGTGACCTTTTCACAAGTCCCGCATGTACACGCAACTTTATGGAGTGGATTCAGGTGTCCTTGATGGAAAGCCTGACCTTTAGCTCTCCGGATCGACGTGCTCTTTTTCGTGCATTTAATCGTCACCTGCTTGTGCCCCGCTGCCTGTTTAATCCTCTGCTGCAAGCTAAACACAGCATTCAGCGTTACACAACTCGACATGATTTGCATCTGTGTGGCAGCTGTAATTACTCTGACCCGTGGAAGTCTCGGCATGCCACTCTGATTCTCAGTGTGGTGGAAAAATGTTGCTTCCTATGTGCTACTCCAACGACATCCCATTAATTAGGGGCAATGACATGCCCCTTGCAAATTAAGTAACCATGAATAGGAAAGCAGCACCCATAAAAAGTAATGTTTCTTAAGGGTGGTGTTCACATGACACAAGGACATTGATAATAGTTGACCAAATATCATATTATGAAACTTATCAGTTGACATGAAAGTCGTGACTGATTCTGACTTGATCGGTCAATAAATTTTCCGGTGAGCATTTTCAAAAGCTCTCTCCGCTCCTATTTGCCCTTCTCCTACTAAGGTCGTGGGGGGCTGGTGCCTATCTCCACCAACATTGGGCAAAGGCAGGGTACACCATGAACAGATCGCCAGACCAACACTCACAACTATTCACACCTAGGGGTAATTTGGAACAGCCAGTTAAGCCAGTGTCAATGAATTTGGACTGTCGGAGGAAACCGGAGTACCCAGAGGAAACCCATTCCAGCACGGGCAGATGATGCAAACTCCACACAGAAACACCCGAGCCCAGGAATCGAACCCAGGACCTTCTTGCTATGAGGTGGACGTGCTAACCACAGTGCCACCGTGCCGCACATGCGCACAATATAGCAGTTCATAAACTGACTGTGAAATTGTTGCACTTGTTAAATATTGGCTGATGAACTCGGAAAGCTGATGGACAGGCATGTTTTGACTCCGACATGCCTTCTAGTGGATGCTACTTTTAATCCCACAGATGTACATAAAATATGCAGGCGAGTATGTGGACAATGCAGCGGCTTCTGCATGGTCATTCAAAGTCAAATAGAATAGTTCTTTGTAGGTATTTTACACACAAATAATTACACAGTGAGCCAATATGAGTGTAACTAAGGAAAGGAGAAATAAAGTGTTTAATGAAATGAGTCCTTTTATTGGTGCTGCCTTTCGGCAAATCTTTGGCACTTATCATCATCATTATTGCCCACTGGCTCGTGAACAGCCCTGGGGTTCAAGTGCTTGGAGAATCTGTGTTCCAACAGTTGAGCAAAGACCTTGTTATTTAGCATGGTTCTTAGGGCCTATTGTTTATCCAATTCTTAAAGTTCCTCTAGCTTCTTTCAGCTTCTCCTCCTATCAAAGAGCACTTCATGTACAATTTGCTCTCAAAAGTCATAACCTGGGATAACTGACTTCATTCAACTGTAACACACAGATATACAAACTGTCGAAGGAGAACTGAGCTGGTCCTTAAGTACTGAAGAAGAAGATATCACCAGTGAAGCATCTCACAGGATGAAAAAACTAAATATGAATGTTTTAACAAAAATCTGTGTTATTTTCTATTTTATCAGGTGTGGAACTACTGAACTCCTGAATGCTGACTGGTTAAATGACTTTCCGTGACAAGGTTCGATATATAAACAATGGTTCAGTCCAAAAAAAGTTTTAGTTAGTTTTTAGTTTCTTTAGTGCATCTCACTGTATAAACTCAAAACAAAAACAGCCGTACCTTCATTTTCATTCATTTTAAATCATTGAGGACCAAAGAAGCAAGTAGCTGAGAGCTATCAGAAGAGACAGGGATACATTTTGTTATTCACAAAAGTAGCACCAGTCTACAGTCAGCACTTTTCCGCTATATTGAAGGGAGTACTCAGCTAAAGCTGGGTACTGTCCCCAGTTGTTTCAGTCTGAACCACTTCCAAAAATAACTTTAAAAACTACAACAACAACGGAGCAGCTGTAGCCTAACGGTTGGAGAAGCAAGTTCGGGGCCTAAAGGTCGCTGGTTCTATTCCCGAATAAGCAGGAAAAACCTTCCCTTCCTCCACCTTCATGGCTGAAGTGCCCTTAAGCAAGGCACTTAACCATAGACATAAAGACATGACCGGCGCTACTTGGTATATCGCGTGTATTCGTAACGTGCCAAAGTTGCCACCATCTTACCAGGCTTTATACATGCAAACAAGCTACAGGATTAAGACATTTTGCATTTTATGTTGAGTCATATTATTACACACACTGGTAAAATACCACGATACAAGTAAAATAAATCTGGACTTTTGATTTTTATATAAGAATAAATAATAAAGAATGCAATTATATATTATACAATACTTACTGGTGAAATGTTATTCCTTGCACTTTATTGGCACTATTTCTCTTGTTGGAGCAAGTTGAGACAACATTCAACACCCATCTTACTGAAATGGAGGATTTTAGTCCTTGGTAATATGGCAGCCACGTAAAGACACGTCATATGTGGGTCTTTTTCGATCTCGTGTTTGTCTATGCAGGTAACCCCACACTGCTCTCCAGGTGCCACAATGTGTGGCAGCCCACTGCTCTGAGTGTATGTGCTAGACCTGTGTGCCGTCTCTTATAGCCGCCAATATCCCTTATTTGTTGGAAAGGCCAGCCGCCGCCGATTAAACTTCTTTAGCATATTATCGCTTCCAATATAAATTGTCTGACGTAGCTGTTGATAATAGATGTAAGCACAAGACCGGACGGTACCCTCACATGATGTGCCTTTAAAGACTAAAATCCACCATTCCGATTGGTGTTAAATGCTGTGTTTTAACGGCCATTCTTGTGTATATAATCTATGCCGCCACCCCTTTAAATATCTGTGCATAAATACAAGTAGGTTAGTTAATCTCGCTAACAGAAGGGCCTCGGGAGTTTCAACTACTGTGACTTGTGCATGAACATTTTAATAACTTTAAATCATATAAGTTTCTTCCAATTGTATTTAAAACTATTAGTGTGGTGAAATATCTACATTACACATAGTTATTCTTGAATTTCCCCCTAACAGTCAGAACCTAATATGAAGCCATTTACTATAGCCTAGCTATTTATGCTATATCTAACATTATCTATTCACCAGGTTATGTGCTGCCTGCTAAAACTATACATGGTTATACTCATAGACATGTAAATACGTAGACTGGACGCTCGGAAAACATTTCACAAGTAACTGATAATGACATGCATAGAAAGCCAGATAAATCCATGTTAGAAGAGTGTGTTCACGTGAGTATGAGGATGGTACTGGTGTTTTTCGCTGTATGCATCGTGCATGGGGCCGATTATAGTAGAAGTCAGTACTTATATGTGCACGTATTAAGTAAATGTAAACTTATCATTTAAATATATGGGTTTATGATTGGGAACATGATCTTATGGGTATGAAAAGTACTCCTGCAATACTCCATACACTGTACACGTATTATAGCAGTATTACATACATTAAAACATTTTCTTTATGCTCATTTCCCCCACTGTTTCTATAGCAAAATCATGTTGACACCGCGAGAGCGATGCATGACTGGTCTATTGTTTTTAGATGTCTATGGTTATAGACTCATTTATTCATTTTCTAAGTTGCATAATCCTAATTAGGGTCGCGGGGAGGCTGGTGCCCATCTCAGACGACTCTGGGCGAGGGTGGGGTACATCCTGGACAGCTCGCCAGGCCATCGCAGGGCCAACACTTACACAGCCATTCACACTCACACTGACACCTAGGGGCGAGCTGGGAATTGAACCCTGGCCTTCTTGCTGTGAGGCAGACGTCCTAACCACTACGCCACCGTGCCGCCCTATGGTTACACTACTTATAGCATTTTAGCCTACAGTACAAATAACAAAAATATATTTCCTTGAAAAAATATAAGCCTTGAAACTGTTGTTAAAAAAAAAAACTTTAAATATAAGATTAATTTTAAATGTGTATGCATTGCTATATCATGTCTGAGTGTGTGTGTGTGTGCGTGTGTATGTGTGTGTGTGTGTGTGTGTGTGTGTGTGTGTGTGTGTGTGTGCGCGGCTATTTGATATAAGATTGTTATTACAGACAAATCACAATTAATGTCTCAATAATTGGCATGATTAAATAAATTAATTACTGGATTTGTTTTACATTATTTAGAGTATGTACAATTTTGTGTATGCAGCCAAATTCTACATCATTTACATGGTTTTTAACTTTCGCCACTAATAGCCAGTTGTGTTTTTTCATAATCTCTTCTATATGACCAGTTATACAGCTAGCCAGCCACTCCATGAAGCAGCCAGCCAATTTCTTTGCAGCTGGATGGCTCCCAGGTCTAGTGTGTGCTCACTCTGAATGGGTTAAATGCAGAGCCAAAATGTCCCTTCCGGGTTTAATACAGTATATCCAAAAAAAAACCCAAAAATGTTGGTCTATAGATGGATATGACTAACATTACCTGACAGGCATTGGCCTTTGAGTTTTGCAGACAACTTCCCCTTATAGTTTGGATAAATTCTTCAACAAATCCTTTAAAGCCATTCACCATCTTCGACAGTGCTGTAGTATGTTGTGGGTGGCATGGCGACATAGTGGTTAGCATGTCCGACTCACAGCAAGAAGGTCTTGTTTTTGAGTCCTGGGCTCAGGTGTTTTTGTGTGGGGTATGCATGCTCCCAGTGTTTGCCTGGGTTTCCTCTGATTGCTCTGGTTTCCTCCCACAGTCCAAAAACATGCACATCAGGCTAATTGGCTGTTCCAGATCTCCCCTAGGTGTGTGTGTGTGTGTGTGTGTGTGTGTGTGTGGATAGTTAAGTGTGTTGCCTTGAGACACTCTGGTGAGCTGTTTAGTGTTGGCTGAGATAGGGTCCAGCCTCCCTGTGAGCAGATATCCACTTTCTCTTATTGAATATAATGGGGCAGGGAGCTAATCATTCATTTATTCTTCAGTAATCGCCTTGTCTTGGTCAGGATTGTTTTGAATGTGAAGCAAGTCATTCATTCACTCACTCATTTGCTGAACTTTTTAATCCTACTATTAGGGTCACGGGGAGGCTGAGCTTATCTTAGCCAATTGTGGGCAAAGGCGGGGTACACCATGAAGTGCTCACCAGACCGTCGCAGAGCAATACACAACCATACACACTCAACCCTAGGGACAACTTGAAACAGCTTAATGTGCATGTCTTTGGACTGTTTGAGGAAACTGGTGCGCCCGGAAGAAACCCACCCAAGAAAGCACTGGGAGAACATGCAAGCTCCATACAGAAATGCCCGAGCCCGGGGAAGACAGCCATGATATACTAATAATAATTTATTTTAAATATATAAGTTAACTTCTTGGTACAGTCGCCATCCGGACTCTGCATCTACCTTTGCGGAAACTGGCATAATTATTCATTCATTTATTTCATTAATTTATTCATATCATTTTCTAAGCCACTTAATCCTAATAAGGGTCACATGGAGGCTTGCGCCCATCTCTGCCAACTCTGGACAACGGTGCGGTACACCTTGGACAGCTCGCTATACCATCACAAGGCCAACACACATACAACCATTCACACCCACACTTAGGGGAGATTTGGAACAGCCAATTAGCCTACTGTGTATGTTGTAGGACTGTGGGAGGAAACCGGAGGACCCTGACAAAACCCACACAAACGCGGGTAGAACATGCAAACTCCACACAAAAACGCTCGAGCCCGGGAATCGAACCCAGGACCTTCTTGCTGTGAGGTGGACGTGCCAACCACCACGCCACCGTGCCGCCCTGGCATAAGTATAATATAATATTTTACATGATGTATTTTTTTTAGATGCAAAATCAGAATTATTATTATTTATTATTATTATTTTATGCCACTGACATTGTTTGGCACTGACATGCCAGAGGTACACTGATCTATAAAGACAGTTGTCAGAATGTTCTGATGTCAGACTGGGAACGTCTGACACAACTGTCTGTCACTGGAATCTGTCACTCAAGTCAACATTTGACAAAAAACACTGACAAAGTCATCATTGCAACAGCTGATGCCTGTTGGAATAGTCTTTTGTAAATGCTTGTATGTTTGTCAGCTGTCAGGGCACATGAATAGTAGGTGCAGCCTTACAAAAAAGTGATCGCATAATACATGTAAATGTGCAAAATAGCACATACAAACATGCAGTGCTTTATGGGATGCTTTTTACAATTAGATTAATCATTTGCTCCCAGTTACTTGTGCTCGAGTTTTTGGATGATGATGATGTCATTGTTTTTGCCTTTGTTGGGAAAAAACCTTGAGCCCTGATAGACGATGTCAGAGCCGAGTTGTGTGTAAGCCTGTAGGCTCTTGGGCCTCTAATGGTCAACAGGAGCAGATGAAAGGAAATGTGGAGCATTAGCGGTTCATCTCTCCGCAACTGCTCACTCACACACTGACTGCATGGGAATTCCTTCTAAAACTGGCACAGCAGGGCCATCAACCTCCCTCACCTCCATCTCGCACCGTCAGCAGCCATCCTTCAGAAAAAGAGACGAGGCTGAAAGGTGAAAGTGAGTCGACAGACAGTCAGTTGTGGAGGAATGATTTCCTGAAAATACAGTAGAGCTCAGCTCCGCACATAGCAGTGACTGCTTTAGCCTCAGTGAACTGCACTATTTTCTACTATCGTGTCGGTACACCCTGTGTGGATCAGTCAACGGAGAACCATCATAGTCTTTCTTTATTCTGTTACGAACCTGAAAAGTAGCGAAGTGAGTGAGGCGTGAGTGCTCACTCTCACAGACACACACACAAAGCCTGTCTGTGCTTCGCCTTGTCTCACTGGCCACCTGTGTGACAGTGTTATTAATGGGCTACTGCTGTATTTATGCACCTCATATCCACAGAGAAAATGAGGCCGTCTGCATTCGGAGCAGTTTGAAAACTGCTGTCAGCTGGAATTTAGGTGCCAAATAGGATGATGACCTAAAGTAGTACTGTAATAAATATTAATTGCATTGTGAAATTGTGATGCGGCCATTTCAGAATGTTTTGGCTGATCAGTGGCATTAACTTCAACGTGCAGATCAAAATAGTCTATCATTTTACACTGGCTTTGAGTGCCATCCTGTGGTGGTTGATGATACAACAACTCAGTTATGTGAGATTTGTTGGAATTATTCTTCATGCAGGCATAGAAAAATTACTATTTTATGACAAATTATCTATGACTTAAGGCTTGAATAATGCCAATGACCCAAATAACTTCAATAAATTTTGCTGTAATATTTAACCATTATTTCCCAGAGGCTAGACGGATAGCACTGAATAGTCCCCACGATGGAATATCATAGGGGGGATATTCAGAGTCATCCACTAAGCCTGAGGTGAATAACTCCACAAGAACACCAGAAAAGCAAACTAAAATAAGACATTTTGGTTTATTTTTACATTTTTATTAGCAACTTGGATAAGGTCAATTGAGATATTTTGAATGGGAATGGTACAATCTGATTGGTCCACTATCTCAGGGTTAAAAATCATTATTCCAAGTGGATAATGCTTTAATTAAAATAGCAGGCATTCACAGTTTGTAGTGAAATTGAGGCAGGTGGCATCATCATAACCTCGCTTCAGAATGGAAAAAAATCAATCATAAAATACTCATCAGTTTGTTTTGTCTTGTGTTTCTACACGATTAGGTGAGAAGGAAGTCTCGCCCCGAGCCGCATATGACAGCTTCTTCCTCAAGGCCTGTTCCTCTCAGCTGGACAATAAAGTTGTGTTTGGTGGGGAATAAAAATGCCTCATTCTTAAAAATAAAAAACACACTCTTACCATCAGATTCCAAAAGTTGTTGACCAAGCAATAACTGTAGAATTAATGGAACAGCTGCCCAGCTATTCTGTTACAGTTCTAACCTGACGCAAACCTCAAATAGCTGGGAGCGTCGGCTGTTTACCACATTTCCGCCTGGTGTATATTGCTTAAGCTGGTGTTACACAGTTAAATTGCAAAGAGAATTTTCCTTGCAATGTTGGTGCACAAAAAAAAAATCAATCCCCATATGACATTTCGCTGGCGTCAATTTTCCACATCTTTGAAGCTGCTGATGAAGATCTGTATGGACTTAGATCTGCACTCAGAGACTGTGAGCATGGCTTTTCACTGCTGGTGATATAAACTCTTTTGCTACAATTATTTAGAACTTACAGTTGTGGTATAACCAACCGGACTA
>JAQMYF010000001.1:8934430-8949036 GCA_030014195.1 Neosilurus mollespiculum
CTTCTTCACCAGGGTGTTAACATGACAGGACCATGTCAGGTCCTGTGTGATGTAAACACCTAGGTACCGGAAACTGTTTATCTGTCTATCTATCTGCCTATCTATCTATCTATCATCAATCTATCTATCTATCTATCCATCCATCCATCCATCCATCCATCCATCCATCCATCCATCCATCTATCTATCCATCTATCTATCTATCTATCCATCTATCTATCTATCTGCCTATCTATCTGCCTATCTATCTATCTCTCCAGTGTTTAATATCAGTTTTGTCTGAATCTGGATCATTAAATTATGTCCATAGTTTTGGGAGGATGAGGTTACTTATTTACACTATAATATAAATATATAGGCACTGCCTGAGCTCTGAAAATGTTTTCATTCATTTTCAGTAAAGAAACAGCCATAATATAACTTACCGTCTGTTTAATGGTATTTGAAAACGAATTTTTCTTCTAGAAGGAAAACCTAAATATGAAAATTTTCGGTGAAGGGCAAATGCACTGGGTTGCCTGTGTGGGCCCGTGAGCACAGTCATGACCACAAAATCGATCTCATGGCTTTATGACATTTTTTTAAGTGTGAAGCTCCATGAAGCTCCACTAATGTAATGTCTCTGGTATTCTGTCTAACCAATAACAGTGTGCATTTCTTATTTAGGTTTCTTTATTGAGAGTCTAATTTATCATTCAAAATATTACCACTTGATTATCTCTATATGGCTGAGGAGCAATTCTATTCTGATTTAAAAATGGAGGGGGTCAAGGTCAAAAGATAAATATATAAACATATAAGGACCGCATTTTTTGCCTTAATTACAGCGTGAATTCGCCATGGCATTGTTTCAACAAACTTAAGCAACATCACAGTGGGTTCACACGCATTCATTTTCCACCGACATCTTGAATTCATGACGAGAAAAAAAAAAACAATCCACTCCATAAAGTCTTCTCCAGCACATTCGAATACTTTAAATAGGGTTGAGGTTGAGGGTCTGTGGTGCCAGTTCATGTGTGAAAATGATTTCAAATTATTTACTATTTGAGCTCCGATTTTATATCTGTGCCGTCAGGGTAGAAAAAAGTCCATTAAAGAGATCATTAATGTTGTTTGGTACATTCAGGTTGTCAGCCTCAATTTATTGCCACATAATGTTGCTGAGCCTCGACCTGACCAACTGAAGCAACAATGCCATGGCAGTTACATGCTGTAATCACTCCGATATAAAATATCGTACTATATCAGTTTCACAGATTTTAAATTAATAGTTATTAATCATTTTAGACTTGATGCACCACACCACACACTCACACACACACACACACACAGCCTCAAATTAGTGTTACCAACGTGCTCGGAGGAGGTTAAAATGCAAACCACATAATGCAACAAAGCAATCAAAAGTAGAGCATTAACAATGTTCACAGGGAGGATTTTTGTTTCACATCTCTGTGGGTTTGGTTGCTTTGTGCAATGATGAAAAACATCTTTTTTTATCCATACAGTACACAGCGTTCACTGTGAATGTTTGTTCCAGGTTTGGTTATGTACACATTTTTAATGACTTTACCAGTCTCCCTGTATTGTTATTTTTTGGAAGATTGTACTCATGTTTGTTGTTGTTGGTTTTTTTTTTGGTTTTTTTTAATATCTCTATATGCATGTATTTAAATCCCTGTTGATCTGTATCGCCACTACCTGTCTGTATCGCCACTACCTGTCTGTATCGCCACAAGCTGTCTGTATCTGCCCATGTCTGACTACTACTGCGTGTATCTGGCCGTCTCGTCCTGCATTACTTGGTGTGATTAAATACAATTCTAACCCCAGGCAGTCGCTAGCCCTTGCCACTCTGCTTTTGTTTGTATTCAGTGTGTGTAAGTCAGTAAACAGGTAATTTCTTCCGCAGCTGTTCATGAATAAAAAGGTTGTTTTAAGTTCTCCAGGGACAGAATGAAGAGTCTGTTTATATTGGAAATTTACTCAAATGCTAATGGTACTTGATATTTTTTAATACAGTAATACAAGGATGTTAAAAGTTTTAAGGCATCGGATGCTCAAGGTCTTGATAAACTCCAGTTAGTTTATTTCATTCCTTTCCAAACTGCTTCATCCTTTATTAGGGTCATGGGAGCTCATCCCAGCCGACTCCTGGCAAAGGCGGAGTGCACCCTAAACAGCTCGCCAGACCAGTGCAGGTTCAACGCATGCACAAATATTTACACTAAAAGCTGACTAACACGTAAGCGATCTTGTCCGAAAGTACAAGCGAATTGTATTTCAAAGGGAATCGAATAAATTCAAACAAAAATTTGCATTTTTTTTTTTTTTTTTTTTTTGGAAAATAGCCGGTCGAATTCGACTTAATAAAAATTTTTGGACCTCTGCAAAATTTTCTGCCAAATTAGAATTTTTCACACATTTATTAAAGATATTCAAAGGTTTTGGAAGAGACCGCTAATGTCAAGCATAATGGTGGTATTTTCGGCTGAGAACAACCGAAAACAACATCGCACTATTTCTTGGCTATATCGCTTAGGTGTGAGTCGGCTTTAACATTCAGACCTAGGGGCAATCGAGAGTAATCAATTGGCCTAATGTGCATGTCTTTGGACTGTGGAAGGAAACCAGAGCACACAGATGAAATCCACACAAGCACAGGGTGAACATCCAAACTCCACACAGAAATGCTGTCGCTGAGCCCAGGACCTTCTTGCTGTGACGCACAAGTGCTAACCATGACCATGCTGCCCATCTGTTTATTCAATCATTAATTCATTTTCTAATCCGCTTAATCCTAATTAGGGTCACATGGAGGGTGGCGCCCATCTCAGCCGACTCAAATCAGCTCACCAGGCCATTGCCAGACCAACACACATTCACACTCACACCTAGGGGCCATATGGAACCGCCAATCAGCCTACTGTGCTTGTTTTTGGACTGTGGGAGGAAACCGGAGTGCCCAGAGGAAACCCACTCAAGCACGGGGAGGACATGCGAACTCCAGAAATGTCCCGAGCCCGGGAATCAAACCCCTTTGACCTTGTTGCTGTGAGGCGGACGTGCTAACCACTGTGCCACCGTGCCGCCCTATCTGTTTATTTGAAATGAAAAAATGTTTTATATAATCTACAGACAACTTTAAATTGATTACTTATTGCTGACCCTTGGTATGCAGTGTTGGTTCTGCGTCAGTGTAATGTAAAGATGAGCTTGTATTTTTTTTTATATTTTTTTCATATTTACACATACAATTCACATTATTGTATTTCATGCAGAATGATAAACGTGGTTGCGTACCCAGCCATTAATTCATGAATCTGTCATAAGAAAAGTGACCCATAACATTTTCTTTACCCTGAAGTGTCTGTGCTAGGTTGTCTATATCATACTCTCCATATCATCATGCCATTCAAAAGTTTTGGTTAGTTTTCTTTGCCATTTTTCTGACATTTTCTGAGTATGCTTTGAATTGCATTACATCCAAACATGTCTGAAAGCGGTGTGGGAGATATTTGGACAGTATAATAGACAACCTGATCTCCAGAGAAATTTAAACAAATGAGAACGAGCAGGACGATGGTGTTGGGTTTCACCTGACTGCATACAAATCATGTCATAAGAAAAGGCCCCAAAATGATTCCTACGCCTGACCCTTAATGTCAAACAAACTCTCAAAACTTTTCCAATATATCTATCTATCTTATTATCACCATATCATGGAATGGCCTGACTACTCATTTGCTTTGGATGGTGCTGGACCGAAAGGATCAAGAGATGTTTACCCAGGTCCACAATCTGCAGAAAAGTGTTGCGGAGAGCCTCTGAGGAATACTGGGGCTTGTCATACGTGTCATTACTACTGTAATTATTAATCATATGTAAATTAAAGTTGCCAATGTTTATGCGCATGATATTAATAAGTAAAAGTGAGACAAGCTTAAAGATGCATTTCACAGACAGCCTCAAGCGCAGTGTGTGGGTAGCATTCTTGCTTCTCTTTAAAATATGTAAACATGTCCATTAAAGGAGGCTTTATCGACTGCGGACTAAGTATTTCAGCAGACTAAACCAAGTATTTAAAAAATACTGTAGAAGAGGATCATAAATGAGCCAAAAGAAAAGAGTATGCATTTTCCCGTCTGTGCTTGAATCGCAGTGATTCCGCAGCCATCCAGGGCCCGGGGTAAAACTGGCCATGTTCTCTGGGTTGAAGGGGTAGCACTTTCTCCCATCAGTGTATTTCGATCTATTAACAGCGATCCAATACAGTTACTGGTACAGACAGTTTGATTTTATGTCTCAAGATAAACATGTGCTAAAGAAGAAAGAAGAAATCAAATTATATATTAAAAGAAATTGATGTAATTTCTAAACAAGAGCGCCAGGAGAGTGCAAACCTCTACCGAAAAATATAATATCTCTAAATGTTTATCAATCATTCATTCATTTTCTAACCCGCTTAATCCTATTTAGGGTGGCGGGCGACTGCTGGACACCCTGGGCACCCTGCTAGACCCTGGACAACTCACTAGGCCATCACAGGGCTAAACATGTTAATTAAAGAATCTTTAGAAAAAATTCCTGTGTACAAAGTTTGTTCCGGATCCAGCCTGGCTTCTGGTAGAGATTTCATGAAAATTCTCACATAACTTTTTGAATAATCCTTCTACAAGCACACAAACCAAACCAAAACCATGACCTTCTGAGTGCAGGTCATAATGCACATACAACCATTCACACTCACTCTCACACCTAGGGGAAATTTAGAACAGCCAGTTTGCCTACTGGGCATGTTTTTGGGCTGTGGGAGGAAACAGGAGTACCTGGAGGAAACCCACACGAGCACGGGGAGAACATGCAAACTCCACACAGAAAAGCCCAGATATCGCACCCGAGACCTTCCTGCTGTGAGGCGAATGTGCTAACCACTATGCCGCCGTGCCGCCCTTCATATAAGCATTTATAACCTTCATATAAACAACATTAATGGTTCAACATTAAAAGATAACTGATGTAACTATTCAGTTATTAGAGTTGCTTAATCCAGTTCAAGGGATTTTATGTACCTGGAGTTTAAATTATTTGAATAAACTAAGATCTACCCACCACCACCCCCCTCCCCTCCACTTCCGTATGTCTGTTTCTATCATATCTTCCTGCTCTGCTTCTATCCTTCCTCCCCACTGCCTCCTGTTTGCATAATTCATCAAGTAGTATTAATTAAGGCAAATGGCAATCCCAGACAGGCACTCTGATTTCTCATGATGTGAGCACTGGAAGAGGGTTGGAGTGTGTTTGTTGATGTATAACCACAGTGACAGTGATATACAGTACACCAGCAAGGCGAGGGTGCATATTGGCAGCCTTGAGAGTGTGTACAGGACATGTTTCCATCTTTGTGAAGAAATGAAGACTGGGATTTACAGTTCATCATACTGCTCATGCAAGCCGAGGGGACTTTTCCCCCATAGCCTTTAAAAGCCATCGAGGTGTTAACTAGTTGAAGTAACATGGAGCTGCTAGTAAAGACTAACTGAATGTCACCTTTCCTGCCTTCTTGTGAGGAATGTTGCCGAGTGCTACGTCAGGTAGCATGTCTGTGATTAGTGACTGAGATGGGATGTGACTCTGATGCGTGAGGGGCCTGCATTGCTTTTTGTACATGTTAAAATGAAAAAATAAAGAAAGAAAGAAAGAAAGAAAGAAAGAAAAAGAAAGAGCAATGCGTTTTGAATTTTTATTTATTTTTTTTATTATTTATTTATTTATTTTGTACAACACCTTGAAACACCGGGGCTTTTGGAAAACTAACACATTTAAAATTTCGAATATCTTGAGAATTGTGCACCAACGTCTGCATTTCAAAGAGTGTTTTAATGTTGTATCTATTTGTATCCTGCTAGTTTCTTAATCGGAAAATATATTTCACTTTCACCATAGGTACCAGAGCACACACCAAAGGATTAAAAGCATTGTCCAAGAGACGGCACATCAAAGCCAAAACATCTTTGCCCATCTGGCTTCCAAAGAACTCTAGGTTTTTCAGTCATTTATTCAACATAAATATCAATACATGTAATGTGTTCTGTGGGGAAGTGAAGTATGCCCCTGGCCTCAGAAGCTTAGATTGCCCCCTTTAGCAGAAATGGCTTCTTTAACATAATTGTCCACCAGTCTCTGATGTTGGCTTGCGAAAATTTGTGGCTACCCTTCTTTTGGGATGCAAGACATTCGAGTTTTCTTTCATGTACTGTCCTTTTTAAATCACAGTAGGGGATTTTCAAAGTGTTTTAAATCTGAGCGTTTCCATAAGCCTTCACATCTTCTTTTTGAGCCATTCCCTGGTGGATTTGCTAGTGTTCTTTGGATCATTATTCTGTCTAAAGTTTCACCTTGAGTCCAACTTCAATTTTGGGACAGATGGCCTTGTGTTATCCTCAAACACTCTTTGAAGCAGTGCCGAAAACACACCTTAAGTTGCTGGGACCCAGACTCAGTAAAGCAACCCCAAACCATAACATTTCCGTCTCCGAGCTTCAAACTTATGAGTCTCTTCTCCAAAAAGATGCCTTAGGTCTGTGTTGTACATGTGTACTTTGACTGGAGCGAAACCACCTTATCTTTAATTCTTTTGTCCAGAGCACATTATTCCAAAAGGACTGGTCTTTGTCTATATGATCACTGGAAAATGTAGTCTTGTGCTGTTGTTTTATTTGAAGAACAAAGGCTTTTTCCTGGCACTCCTCCAGTCCAGGTCAAATTTATCCTGTATCCTTCTGATTCTAGACACATGCACTTTCACAACAACAATTGTAAGAATTGCCTGCAGGGCATGTGATGAAATTGTGGGTTTCTTGAAGACTTCTCTTCTCTCTGCCTGAATTTGCTGGGTCTACCAGTCCTGTAGAGATTGGTAGTTGTTTGAAATCTCTGCTGGTTGTGGATGATTTTCCGTACAGTGAAATTACTTATTTTGAATAATTTAGGGATATTTTTAAATCCCCTGCTTTAGCTCTTGGCATGATGACACTTCAATTGCAAAGAGAGCACCAGGCCCAAGATGTCAGTTTCAAATAACACAGATTCCCTTTGCACAAGGTTCTAATCGGTGGCTAATTTTATGGACTTGAAGGTATGCTTAATGTACTCTTTCTTACTATAGTACTTATGTACTTATGGTTTCGTATGACTAACCTCTTTTTATTTAGTTAAATTTATGAAAATGACAACAAAATGTAAATTTTTTGTATTATCTCTTCACCACACCCATAGAAGGACTTTCAGCACACTTGGTGGGGACACTACCCTAACTGAGTACCAGAAATTATTTGATGTTGGAATGTCAAAGATGAAGGTCAGAGGAAGTCACAAAGTTTTGTCAGTAAACATTTCCTATTTTAAAATTGACATTGTTTACATCTGAGAAAAACGTGGCACAGACCCATAGATGCAATGAGGGACTAATAGGAAGCCATATACTTGTTTTTCAATAATCCATTTTGATCTTGAGTGACCTTAAAAGGTGAAAATCGAGGACACAGGATTTTGAGTGCTTATAACTTTGAAACGAGTGCCAATAGACATGCCATTACTATGGAACGCTAATAGGAAACCATATATTGACTCTCAAATGAGACAGTTACATTTGACTTTCAGTAACTCTAAGAGATCAAACCCCAGACATCTCTTAAATGCTTCAAATGAGAGAGGTATTTTTCAAGTATGGTCACGACCAAGTACATACCACAAAGGTATTGTAAGGTGAGCACATGGGTAAATGAAATTATCATCCATATAGGGCCTATTCTCTACATTTTACATGCTGCGAGGCGGATGTACCTTACACCCTATAAGTGCCCCACTTGTTTTCTTTTGATTCAATGGTCATATGATAATATTTATCATTCATAGCGGAGCACCAATAATAAGGAACAATCGTCTAATCTTCGAGTTTCAGTAACATCAAGAAAATCCTATAGCGTCAGTCTGTCAAAATGCGCATGGAGAGTGTTGCGTAACAATAGGGCGTATAATATTCGGGTCATGTGATGTGACGTAATCGTTAATGATGTGAAATAAATAAAAAACTATTCTTGTGTTATTGAAATGTTCTCTAAAGCCACGGTTTCTGAGTGGTGTACTTTACATGTCAAGACTAAGATTGTGTGTTTGGTTCCCTCATTTTTATTCCCTTCTATAATCAAGTTATTAAAATGAATTAATCTTGATATACGTGTATAGGGTTTGAGAGTTCCCACCAAGTAAGGAATATCATATGGGAGCTCTGCTTTTAGACAGCGCATAAATCTATTTATTATGAATGTAATGCAGCATACATATTCTGATGGGTAAGACTGTCTGGAAGAAACAGATTTATATACAGTACTGAGACTTAGACGTAGACTTAACTTTATTGATCCCTTTGTGATGACTCCTTCAGGGAAATTTAAACTTTTTTTTATTAGTTTATTTGTTTTCTTTTTTTTTTATTACTGTGTGAAAGCCTTGAGATACCCTATTTTTCTAAACTACAAACTTTGTTTTTTTTTTTGTTTTTGTTTTTTGTTTTTTTATCGTTATTGCTGTTTTGCATTATCAAGTCAGTACAAAAACAATTTACATTTTCAAACATTACTTTTCCAGCACAAAATTTAATTTTATACAGTCAGTATAGTGTGGGCAGTGGTGGTTTAGTGGTTAAGGTGATGGGTTACTGATCCGAAGGTCAGCGGTTCAATCCCCACTATCACCACTGTTGGGCCCTTAAGGAAGGCCCTTAATGCTCAGTTGTATAAAAATGATAATTGTAAATCGCTCTGGATAAGAGTGTCTGCCAAATGCTGTAAATGTAAAATGTAAATGTAAGTGTGAAAGTCAAATTCTTCAGAACTGTGGCTGGTAATGTCAGTAAAACCTACAGCTCAGTACCTCATAAAGCTGCACAAATCTTACCTCAGGCTGCATAATTTTTAAAAGCAAGCACACCAAATATGAATTTTTATTTCAGTTACTGCTGTTTTTATAGCATTTTATAAATAAAGAAACATTTGAATTGAATTGTATTATTTTTAAAGTGTCTCAGGGATGCCTGGACCTCACTGCTTAGGCTGTTACCCCCGCGACCTGACCCCAGATCAAGCAGAAAGTGATGATGATGATGATGATGATGATAATGATTAAAGTGTCTTTGCTCTACAGCATTTCTTTGTGGGTTGCTTAAGACTTTTGCACAGTACGGTAATATTTGTACATTACAAGGTTGAGGTTATACATGCATTATTGCACAAGTAGAACCTTTACAAATATTTTTCACTTACCATAAAGAGCTTGCGTACAAACATATGTGCTGTGTAGCCCAATAAACAGACAAGTGTCATGGAATCTTTTACTTGTTCCAGTACCAATTATTTTTTTTTTTCAATATAGCAAAAAAAGACACAAACCGGAGTAATTGTGAATCTCTTTTGATTTCTATTATCACCAAAGCATATCTTGAATTTTGTAATGATTCTGCGGTTCGGAATAATCAGAGTTTAATTTAACGGAGTGAATTTAATCGGAGATTAAAGAGAAAAGTTGGAAATCTACTGGAGGCCCAAGAAGTGCCAGTGATCATACGAAAATGAAGACCATAACACACGAGGCAATGCAGGGCGGTATGGACCGTGACACAGAGCCAGGGATTCTGATGAGTGCAGAGAACATCACCAGTACAACAACCACCACACATATCACCAAGACTGTGAAGGGTGGTGTTTTCAGAAACCAGGATTGAGAAAAGTATTGTCATCTCAGGGGAGGCAGACATAGGCCACGACGAGATAAAAGATCTTGGAATCTGCAGGTTTCCTTCTGGATGCAGGAAACAGAGACCCATCCAGGTCACTCTCTCCCGGTATAGAATGCACCTGCACGATTCTGGACACGTTGATGCTAATAGTGGTGTGAATTTTTCGAACTTGAGGTCACTACCAAAGACTGATATTGTGAACCTGATATTACATACTGTGGTTTACTTAATTGTCAGTCACTTAACAGCAAATTATAAGAAGTTGTGCATACAATGCACTGAGAATGCGAAGATTTCTGCACTGACTGAAGCTTGGATTATGTCCAAACTGATCGACATGGAATACAGTTTACTGTAAACAGCCAGAGGCGTGAGAGATGTAGGAGGAGTTGGAATCTTGTTCAATAAACTTTTGAACATCAAGCTTGTGGATGAAGTGTTAAGGACTACAATCGAAGCTGGGGAATACATAATATTTTTGGAGAACTATTCCATCTGTCTCGTAGTACTATATAGACCACCAAATAGTGCTTCAAATAGAACTTCTGTGAATCTATTCGTCAGCCAATTCACAGAATACATGACATGTGTTCTAGCTGCAGGAGAACATGTTCTAATAGTTGGTGACTTCAATCTGCTCTTAAACAAGGCCTGTGATACTGATGCTGTGGCGTTCGCACAGCTTTGTGAAATGTTTGACTTAGATCGACATGTGAATGGACCCACACACAGATTGGGAAATACACTAGATCTGGTCATTACTAACAAGTCCACATTTAAAGTGACCTGTGCTGAAGTTCTTGACTACATCTCAGATCATGCTCTCATAAAGATTGGCTTGAATACCGTTGCACCGAAAATTGTGCAACGAAAAAAATTGAGGTCAGGACAAAAGCACGCCCGGACGTGTGGAGGGAACAGTTAGAGAAGATTGTTAGCTCAGCGTTAGAATGTTAGACACTCTATGAAGATCTTGTTACTGGATTTGAGAGGTCACATGATGAACCGGAGCCAGCACAATCAAAACTGGTTACTATTAGAACGGGTGTGGCTCAGGACTTAGTCTGGGGAAGCTCACACACCTTACAAGACATAACTAACACATACAAGAAACATCTGTACTCTGCTAGAATCAGCTTGCTTGATCAGAGAGTAACAGTCTGTGATGGTGACCCAAAGAAGCTTTTCTCATCGCTGAGTGCCCTGTCCGGTTTTTACATTTGAAAAGCAACTGGCGGATGATTTTGCAGCCTTCTTTGATGACAAGGTTAGGAAAAACAGGAATGAGTTTTTGCGTGACAGTGTAGAAACTCTGCAAACCCAGTGCGAATATGAGTTTCATTCATTCACACCTTTGCCAAATGAGGACGTCCTCAAGGTTATCAGGTCTGCCAAACCAACCCACTGCAACAGAGACAGAATACCCGCCAAGGTCATCAGAGAACACAGCGACATTTTGCTTCCAGCAGTCTTAAAACTGATAAATTTGTCAATAACCACTGGCATATTTTTGGATGACTGGAAATGCGCCACAGTGATGCCTTTACAAAAGAAAATTGGCCCAGATACCTCTTTTATGAATTACCGATCAGTGAGTAACCTCTCGCAGGTATCAAAACTGGTGGAGCGAGGAATGGTGTTACGTTTCAATTCTATTGAGGGTGATGGACTACTCCCCGACTTCCAGTCTGATTACAGGCAATACTACAGCACCGAGGCTGTATTAGTTCGACTGTACAGTGATCTACTTAATGTGATGGAGAACCAAAAAATACTACAACTAGTGGCATTAGATCTTTCAGTGGCGTTTGATACCATGAACCATACCATACTGCACAGTGTCCTAAAAGAAAGGTTCGGTCTTGACGCTACTGCACTTGAATGGTGTGATGACTACCATCGTGGAAGATGCTTCACTGTAAAGATAAATAGCTCTGTGTCAGACAGTGTTGTTATAGACTATAGTGTGCCTCAAGGGAGTGTAGCTGGCCCAGTTTTGTTCAGCTGTTATGCGAGAACTCCACGAGATGTAATTTCAAATTCACCGTGTATAGATCTCAGGGGGTATGCAGATGATCATCCACTAACTAACTCATTCAAAGCTGGCATCTATAAAGATGAAAGAAGAGCACTGACCGAGATGGAAAATATACTGAAGGATGTTAAGATCTGGATGTTCAACAATCACCTCCAAATGAATACAACAAAGACTGAATTAGTGATATTTGGTGGCAGCAAACAACTCGCTCAACTCCAGCCTCAAAGTATCCTCGTGGGTGAAGATGAAATTCAACGTGCAGAACAGTTGAAATTTCTTGGAGCTGTACTGGATGAAACACTGACTTTGAAACCACATATTAAACAGAAGTGTAGGACTGCAGTGATGAATATCAATAAACTGAAACATGTAGTGAAGTTTCTGAATATGGACTCCTCTAAAGCTATTTGTTGTGCATTACTATCCCCCTTAGACTATTGCAACTCGCTGTTTGCTGGACTTTCCGGACAATGCCGTAAAAATGTTACAGAATATACAGAACTATGCTGCTAAAGCTATCTTGAATAAGAGAGAGTCTGACAGCGCAAGACTCTGCCTGTTCTGGCTCCATCGGTTACCTATACGGTTCAGATGCTGGAACAAGATCAACCTACTAACATGGAAGGCATTGAACTACCAAGCTCCACAGTACATAAAAGACTTTCTATCGATACAAACGGACGTTCGGACTACACGGTCATCTGTGCGAAACACTCTGTCTCCTACCCTGAAGCAGAAATACAACCAGAAAGGAACATTCGCGAATCGAGGCTTCGAAACAGTGGCACCGGTACTTTGGAATGCTCTACCGGTTCACACGACAGACAATCTCAAAAGCTTCAAGAAAAAACTCAAAAACACATTATTTCTTATTTCTATATAGCTTTTAGTGACCTTATAAACTGATGGATTTTATGCAAATATATATCTGGAAGTGTATAATGGACTGTCCATGATTGTTTTTTAATGGTTTTAATATCTAATGTTTTTAACATCCTACTGTTTTATATAATATCATTTGATAGTATAATATTATATTTGAAGTGACTGTGAGGCACCATTGAAAACTTTGGTTATAATGAGTACTATATAAATTTAATAAAGTTTAAGTTTAATGATGCAGCAATTCTGGTTCTGGTTTATCTCTGCACTCCAGCCCAGCAGTGCTCCTCCAGACATGGACTGACAGCTCTGATTGGATGCATGGAGACGGTGATCCAGCCGTGGCACAGTGAGAGAGCGAGCATATGGCCTTGTCTGATTGCAGATAGAGAAATGTAGAAAGATGAGGTCTGAGAGAACTCCTGGAGAATCGCCCATCCTGACCAGCCATCAACTTCAGAAGGAAGTGATGCTGGCTTTTATGTCCACTCATTCACACGATCCTTTATATCTCTTCAAGGTTTTTGCACCCAATTCTATAATTTTTTGTACTCTCTCTCTCTCTCTCTCTCTCTCTCTCTCTCTCTCTCTCTCTCTCTCAATCTCACTTCTTACCCTAGACTGTCGCTTTGCCTGCCAACCCTTTCTCACTGTCTAATACAATCTTCATCACTTCTCTCTTTCTTCCAGTTTAATAATTCATCTGGCATTTGGCTTGTGGTGTCCAAGGACAGCTTGTATATCTTTCATTCTTAAGGATAACAAATTTAATGCAGCATAGAAAGAGCTCAGTACCTGCTTCTTGTTAGTATGGTGGCTTTCGATTTATGCGTGCATGCCATGTCTGTATCTTGTACTCCTCCAGTGTTTAATCATAAAAGCATTTTATTTTCCTGTAATGTCAAGAAAGGGAGCAGAAGGATGTCTTTATATTTACAAAGGATCTTTGTTGTTGTTGTTGTTGTTGGAAAGTTTAATATTAATATTAGGACATAACCTGGACATAAATTAGCTAAACCCGATCAGCTCTTCCGTCCAGAACTGGATATGTAGCTGGTAGGATATGGCAGGAAGAGGGGAGGGACTCATTTCCCTTTGCACAAAAGAAAGACAGGCAGAAAAAGACATGTGAGTAGCAACAGACCTGCTTCGAGCTCACAGGAGAGTCTGAGATCCACGTTCATCTGTCAAGCACCTGCTGCTGAAGTTTATAATGATTAGTTATGCAACCTGCCTCCTACAAATCCTACAAATAGGCTTACTCTTCTACCTTTTTTTTCCAACTTACAATTATTTTTGATTAGGCGTACATCTCACCAAGTAATTAAAGATGATCGACAATGTTGCTATAATGACAGGTAATCATATCCACTGCTTTTTAGTTTCACCCACTCAGCAGTGAACCAGGGGTCTGAGCAGGAAAGTGTGTGTTCAGTATATCCATTAAAACACCGTCACTGTGTTGTCTGTGTGTTTTTCTTTCCTACTGTGGCAAGCCCAGCGCTCGTGCCCATCTGAATGGAGAGCTTTCTTTTTTTTTCCTCCCCATAGCCGAAAACACAGCTCGCGCCCTCCAGGCTGCTCAGCTTTCAGCGCCACGGGTCTCCAGGCAACCGACAGAGCCGAGGCAAGAGCATTAATAAATATTCCTCACACTAACCTCAACTTCTCGCTCGCTGCAATCGCAATGAGATGGCTAATGTATAAGTAAGATGCTGAAACGTCACCTAGCCTGCTCTCGATCATGGTGTCTTTCTGTCTGTCTGTCTGTCTGTCTGTCTGTCTGTCTGTTGGTCGGTTTTGGTTCTCCCCAGTTCGTTTTCCCTTTTGCTGTCTCTCTCTCTCTCTCTCTCTCTCTCTCTCTCTCTCTCTCTGTCTCTCTCTCTC
>JAQMYF010000001.1:8983415-8993803 GCA_030014195.1 Neosilurus mollespiculum
TATATTAGCACATGTGATTTTAGGTGCTTATGTTTTTTTCACTCTGCAAACAACATGAACAGCAAAGAGTATAACCCAATTAACATCGAGAGGACAGATGGGAAGAGTTTAGAATTTGCTTGATGAATATATAATAGCAAACTAATTTAGTCTAATTGCTTTGTCAATAAAATCTGTTATAGTTGAAAACCAGCATGCCTTATTAGCCAATTAGCCATTTCTGTCCATCATAACATTTATTCTAAAATCTTTGACAGTATATGTAATATATAGACAAAACATTCTATGTGTCACAAACCCTTGCTCCATGCAAAGTCTTTTCTTTTGCCAGGCCATGCCAAATGGGAAATCCACGCTGCTTTTTCACTGCAGTGACAAGGGAAAGGAAGCATGACACGAAACGGTGGGAAAAGCTTCAAAAAAGGGGGGGGGGGAGAATAAAAAAGAACTGATAATTCAACTTTTAGAGAGAGACAATGAGAGCAGGCGTATGATTGGTGCTGGTGAGAGGTGAAGCAACGCGCACTCATGGACGAATCTCTCACCGCCAGTCATTATCAATCGCTCAGCATTTTACTGGCCTTCATTTGATTACTTCGAAATATTCATTAATTCAGAGGATGGGGCTTAATATTTCTTGTAAAGAATGAACATAAAAAGGAACTACTGAGACCTGATTTTATGCTTTTTAAAGTGGTTTTACACATGCGTATATTATGATTTCTCGTGGCATTATCCGATGCATAGCCTCGGTTCCCCATCCGTATTGTTCCAGCTTGAATATACAGTATATACTATAGTTTTTATTTTTATTAAATGTCTGACTGAAATCAACTTTGTGTGTGTGATAATCCATGTAAATATAGTGGCGCTCCTGTGTGGTGGGAAAAAAATGAATATATGGTGTTAAAAAGAATGCAGTGCTGTTAGTGAGATTGAAGAAGATTTATCGTGCCTCATTACTTCATGTATTTCTTTCGCTGGACTTTTCTGCAGTGGAGGAAAGCAGATGCTGCTGTCGCTGCTGTGGCTTCCCTCCGGCAAACACTGCCATGTGTCTGTTTGCAGTCATTCTCATATCTCTCTCTCTCTCTCTCTCTCTCTCTCTCTCTCTCTCTCTCACTCTCCACATCTCTAATTCCCTCGGTGTCCGTCTCTCATTTCATCCTCCCACTATCTCTCTATCTTTCCATGTTTCCCTCTTTCTCATCATCCCCTGATCTCATTCTCGTTCTTTTCTTCAGCCTTTCACAGTGCCGTCTAATAACCGCCTCAGGTGCGCCATCCCCACTCAAGCTTTCAGCAATGGTGATAATATTTACTTTAATGTTCTCCTGTTCACACCCCATTAATCCAATGATGTCCAAACATTTGGTTGGTTTCCCGAACCAGTGCTGCATCTGCGCCTAAATGACAAATCTTTATTTAGTCAGTCCAGAAAACTAGTCCAAAGACTTTCAGCACTGTACTGCCATAACACGTATGTAGATTGGCCTCATCTGTGATTAGAAATATCACTAAATTAACTAGCATTCGCTTCATAAACATGTTATGTAATGTTTACATACCATTGCAATTCATTTAATAGCTTTCTTTCTTGTGCATACATGTCTGTCTGAGAAAAGTCCATATCCAAACGTGGGATATGTTTATACACATGGATTTCCACTGACAGCATGTTTAATGGATGATGCGCCACATCTCAGTTGCTCTATGATTGGTCTCAGTTACACATCATTGATAGGTGAACCTATTTTTGTATGGCAAATTTTGATGGCTTTAGAAAGTTTTGTGCTTTTTTTTTCCTTTTTCTTTTTTTTTTTTTTCGCTCACTGTCTTAACCTTCTGTCTTGCATCTGACTTCTGTATAATGTACCCATGGAGAAATGGAGAATGTAAAGAAACAGAGATAAGAAGTTGAAAAAAAATACATGGTTAATGAAATCAAGAGTAATTTCTCATTGTGGGCAATGTGTGTATTTTAAACTTTTTTTTTTTTTTTAAATATAACATTTCAGAGAATATGCTATTATATACAGTCTATACTATTATATACAGTCAAATAGGCATCTGCCAAATGACACGATCTACTGAATAAAATATGTATAGAAATGTATACTATTTGTAAAGCTATTTTTTATGAAAAGCATGTTTTATTATTTTACTGTAATTTCTGTTCCGATTCAGTTGTTGCATTTGTTGTATGGCTTTAAATTCCATTGCATAGAGAAAGAGCATTATTAAAATCAGTGTATGTGATGTGATATAATTTTCTGTGGATTTCTGTGTTTTTTATTATTCTTTCTAGAATTGTGTAAATCCTGATGAGTTTAAAAAAAAAAAAAACCTATCAAGGTTAATGAATCCAATTGCTCATGTGTCATGGAATGGTCAATGCCAAGTCACCGTCGCTAGTTTTAATGCTCCAGTGTATTCCAGCATGGACCATCACGCAAAGTCTGATCAGCCATGACAGGAATCAGAAATTTCCCCTATTCAGATGAATAAGGCATGAATAATTAAAATCTATGTTTTACATTATATAAATTAAAAAAAAAAAAAGTGTCAGGGTGGCATGGTGGCATAGTGGTTAACACATCCACCTCACAGCAAGAAGGTCCTGGGTTCGGGCGTTTCTGTGTGGAGATTGCATGTTCTCCTTGTGCCTGTGTGGGTTTCCTCTGGGTACTCCGTTTTCCTCCCACAGCCCAAAGACATGCACGTTAGGCTAATTGGCTGCTTCAAGTTGCCCCTAGGTGTGTGTGTGTGTGTGTGTGTGTGTGTGTGTGTTGGCCCTGCTGGGCTGTTCAGGGCGTACCCCGTCTTCAACTAGTGTTGGGTGAGATAAGCTCCAGCCTCCACGTGACACTGATGGGATTAAGTGGTTCAGCAAATGAGTGAGTGAGCAGCACTAAATACTAAATTCTACCATATGGTATTTATAGACCAAGGATTCAAGCTTTGTGTTTTTAAATGCATTATAGGTATAACAGCGCACATCTTTTTGATCCATTTACTTGGACAACTATATTATTTTCAAATCTAAGGAAGGATTTTTAGGAAAACCGTTGTTATTGTATACTAAAATTAATAATAATTAAAAGTAAATAACTGTAAACAATAATAAGTAATGTTTCCCTTCAATGGTTTGGTGGGCTGTCCAGGGTGTACCTCGGCTGCGATGGGCTCCAGCCTCGCTGTGACCCTAATAAAGGATAAACGATTTAGAATATGATATGAGATGCGATAATAATTAGTTTTGAATGAAACGCCTACAACATTGCACTTAATTTATGACGGAGTTCAGCAAAAGTGGTTCTTAATATTTAGAAAATATGGATTACTAATAACAATGTTATTACTAATAACATGAAAGTACCAGTTATACTCTAACTAGCAAAGTCTGAATATTGACAGATTCACAGATTGATTAAAGTAGAATACACGTACTGCTAGTTCTTAAATGAAACTTACAATAAACACTTTTGATGTTCATCTTTTTTATATAATATATTAAAATGTATGATTATGAGCATTTCTGAAATGGTTCCAAGCAGAACCCATTCCGGGGTTAACTAACAATCATTTATACTATACAGCCATTATTTCAAACCCCACAGAGTGCACTATGTATGGCTTAAGAATCCATTTTCGTTGGAGTTGGTTCTCGGGGAGATTGTATTCTATATGAGGTTCAGTGTAGAGCCCAACTGACACGAACTGTTCAGAAAGGTTAAAGTAGAACCTTGGTTATGACATTCTCCATTCACGATTAGAAAACATTGGATCGACAATACAATCACAACAGATGGTAAAAGTAATGTTCGTAATTTATCAATATTAAATGCAGCAGGCTGAGGCTAATGAGGGTCAATGACCAAATCACTGGTAATTGGTTCACTGTATTCATTTTACCCTCATGACTGCAAGGCCAGCAAGCACAGCTGCTTCAATTTCACTATCGTTCAGCAGGTAATCATTCTAAGTAAATTCCTACAGGGCATTAATTTGCCTAATTAGATTAGTGTTACAGAAATTTTATAGTTTAATTTTATAGTTTTAGTTTTATATTACTGAACATAAATAGTCAATAATCACTAATTAACTTTTTTAGGGCAGCACAATGTAGAGGGCATTATTAGGTTTTAAGACATAAATGAGAACCAACGTTTGGTGAGACACAAACAAACCTTTGCTCAGGATTCACTCACTCACTCATTTGCCAAACTGCTTAATCCTACTATTAGGGGCACAGGGAGGCTGAAGCCTATCTCTGCTGACACTGGGTGAAGGCAGACAACACCCTGAACAGTTCGCCAGACCATTACAAGGCAACACAAACACACAAAACCATTGATACTCACACCTAGGTGCAACTTGAAACAGCCTGTTAGCCTAATTTTCATGTTTTTGGACTGTGGGAGGAAACTGAAGTACCTGGAGAAAACCCACACAAGCACAGCCAGGACACTTGAGCCCTGGACACGCCTCAAGGACCTTCATGCTGGGAGGTGAATGTGCTAACCACTACGACAGCATCCTGCCCTCAGGATTCATGTTCAACTTTATTGCCAAGGGACATAGTTATGAGAGGAGATTGAACAATAAAATTCTTTTTTAGGAAGTAAAAGGGTAAGAAGCAACCCACGAGTGCAGTAAGGTGCATGATGCAACAAATGATATTCAGTGCATCAGCTACCATATAACTGCTATTCAGTGCAGCAGCCACCTGATAATATACTTCCTAACTATTTACCATATGTAATGCAGCACACGAAAAGCCTATTAAAGACGCACAGACCAAGAGCCGGTTTAGATTTTTGATGATTGCGACACCAGAGTAAACACTTGGCCCATGACTATTTATCTGTTTGTACTGTTAATCAAACACAATGATTCAAATAACAGAGAAAATGCATCAACGTTGTCATCATAAGGGAAAAAAAATCATGGTTGTATCAAGTGATTTGTCTACTGTGGAGATTAAACAAACTCTAAAAACAATCTAATAAAGATTCTCAGTCTACGTCAGTTTATCACATGCTGCATCACATATATCTAATATTCTATTTAATAAATTATTACACCTTTAAAATTGCAGGTCTTGTGAGGTATTCCCAATAAATAGTTTGACCCAGGAAGGAAAGCTGGTGAACCGGTGACAGGGACATGGACAGCCACCTACGGCTCATTGATGCACAAGGAGCAAAGACTAGTCCAATGGGTCAGATTGCACAAAAGAGCTAATGTAGCACAAATCTATAAATAAATAAATAACATTTTGCTTTGCAGTTTGTTGTGTATGGGTACAGACCAGTCAGAGTGTCCATGCTGACCCCTGTCTACTGCCATGTGGATGGCTGCCGTGAGAAGACAAGCTGGCGGAGGCAGTGTGATACACTAGGCAATGTTCGCCTGGGAAACCTTTGGAAGTTATTTTGACACATACCGCCTACTTAAACATTGTACCCAATGTATTCCCTTTCGACAACAACACAATACTGCATTCTGGTTTTCTGTTACAGTCTCAACGGCTCAATTTTCTTCTTCACTTCTGAAACACTGACCTCCCTTGAGTGCACACTATTATTAGGGTAAAGAAAAAATAATGGCACAAGATCAAGTGAATCGGGAGGGTGGTCAAGTACCATGATATATTGATGTGATTTTACAGCCAAAAACTGCTTCACTGAGAGCAATGAATGTCCTGGCACATTGTCCTGATGAAGGATGAAACCATTTTTCTACAGGTGGCTAGAGTGTTTTCCAGTGCCTTGATTGCCATTTTGGCTCAGGATCCTACTGGAAGGTTCAGTTTGGATGAGAAATGTATTACAATATGAGTGAAGTGTAGTTAACTAGATAATTGTGCCCTTAAGACAACTAACAGAAGATCTACTGCACTGCTTTGAATGGGGAAGAGCAGAAGACACATAAAGATGTTAAATGTAATATAATATATAGTTAATAACATTATAATTTACTAGTACGAGCACTTACTCACTCATTTGCCAAACCACTTACTCCTATTAGGGCCGCGGGGAGTCTGGAGCCTATCTCAGCTGACACTGGGCAAAGGTAGGATACACCCTGAACAGCTCACGAGACCATCGCAGAGCAACACACATGACACTATTCACACACACATTCACGCCTAGGGGCAATTTGGAACAGCCAATTATCCTAAAGTGCATATCTTTGGACTGTGGGAGGAAACTGGAGTACCCAGTAGAAACCCACAGAAGCACAGGGAGAACATGTCAGCTCCACACAAAAACGCCCAAGCCCGGGACTTGAACCCAGAAACTTTTTGCTGTGAGATGGACACCCTACTCCACCGTGCTGCCTATAGTATGAAGCACCAAAATTTATAGTAATAGTATTAGTTTAGTATAGTATTAATACTAAACTAATTGTACAGATCATTAACTACTGTATGTACCTTATTTCTAATATTATTATATGAGCAATTGTGCTTTCTCATTGGCTAATCTCCCACAAAGATATCGCCAACTATCAGTAGGTACACTACAGGGGAAAAAATGGGAGTAGTTGCATCCCTGTGCTAAGCTAAAAGCTAACCATAGCTGGCTGGTTCTTCTGGTCATTCTAGACTCATGCCACAAGACACAACAAAATTTGATGGTAAGAACATATTTATTTTATTTTCAAGAATTAAGACTTTTTTTTTTTTTTTCAAATAAACACAATTTTATTGGCCTGCTGTGCCTGTGAGGAACAGGCCTCCAGCCTTCAGTGTCAGCTGACGCCAGTGACTGATGGTAAGCCCATCAAAATCAGTCTGCTTCAATCAGAAGTGTGGCTGGCTCTTCATGCTAATCAGCTCTTCTGAAAATGGTTGACGGTAACAGAATTGAAACAAAATAATAAAAATACTACATTTATTCATATTCACTGGATAGAATAAAACAGTTATTCCACTTCCTCTGATCGTGTATGACTAATAGCCCACTCGGCTAAGACCTAGCAGGCTTGGAATATGAGGTCCTGGAATAACGAGGGCTATCCCACAAAAACTAAAAAATGAGATAAGGTCATATATTGACAGATGTGGACAAGGTCTCTGTGTGCCAGAATGGTCCGTTCATCTTCCGTATGACCTTGAATCATATTGAGAGCATTATTCCTGATATATATATATATCCTCTTGAGACCACAATGTCCTCTTATGAGAACATCATATTTTTCCCAACAATATTGTATGTATGTCCTTGTAAGATCCTCATTCGAGAGCCATTGGGTATTACTCTTTTTCCCAAACTTCTTCTCGTTTGAAGACATTGATCAAGTTCAATAGTTGTTGGGTGGTTAGGGACAGAAGCGGAGTGAAGAAATGAGAAGAGACACAACATTAATTTTGAGGTCTCAGGAGGAGCTTTCATGACATTTTTCTCAAAAAACAGCTTTCTGTTGGTTTCACCACTCTGGTTCTCAGCCCTTCAAATGATATGAGTTATAGATACTGAACACTATACTTATATCATATAACACCTTACTTACCTCACAAGAAACCATGTACATAATTATATAGTTACTAATAATTTTTATGTAGGAATTAGTATAGCAACCATATATATTGTATCTAATAGATTCATTTTTGTATTATATACATATATGAAAAAGTATGGTTGCATAACACTTAACAACAGTACGGTTTACTTATGATTTTGTGTGTGTGTGTGTGTGTGTGTGTGTGTGTGTGTGTGTGTGTGTGTTGTTTATATCTGGACTCTGAGTCTGTGAATAAAGCTATATATTAACAGTACACTGCACGTCTAATGGTATATTTACATCACAATCTGCCATACCATATATTTAGCTTTATAAATACGTTCCAATATTTTCTCCCATTAAAATATTGAGGAATAATAACCATATATTCCCATTTTCAAAAAGAATGGCATCACACACCCTTCAGATGTGCATATTTTGAGTATATATTTCTTTTTTATTCTTTTTTTGTTTATTTTTCTTCCTGTTTCTGGTTTTATAACCGCTTTTGACAGGAGATGAATAAAAAACTAGAAAGCAATATCCAACACTCACATCCAAAAGTTAAAGTGGGTTTTCTATATTTCAATTATTCATCTGCTGGGTAAGCTTCACAAATCTTCATTAACATTTATATTATATTAGCTCACGGCTGCATAATATGCATATGTTTCTCAAAACTGGTTTAAAAAAAAGAAATCAAATTAAATTAGTGTAACAACAGGCGGTACCGTGCTGTAGTGGTTAGCACGTCTGCCTCACAGCAACAAGGTCCTGGGTTTGAGTGCCAAGCTCGGACGTTTCTGTGTGGAGTTTGCATATGTGCTTGCGTGGGTTTCCTCTGGGTTTCCTCTGGGTTCTCCGGTTTCCTCCCGCAGTCCAAAGACATGCACATTAGGCTTATTGGCTGTTCCAAATTGCCCCAGGTGTGAGTGTGAATGGTTTTGTGTGTGTGTTGGCCCAGCGATGATCTGGTGAGCTGTTTAGGGTGTACCCTGACTTCGCCTAGTGTCGGCTGAGATAGGCTACAGCCTCCCCATGACCCTAGTGATTTGGCATATGTGATAGATTAGTGTAACGTCACTATCCTATTGGGGAAAACACTTAAGGATTTATTATGCTGTGTGTACCATAGTATCCAGGGGAGGTTTATGTAAATTTTGTTAGTAGGTCTTTGGACAGTTGTTAAACAGAATGTCACTGCACGTTCTACTGTGTATGGTTGTGTGTGTGTAAACAAACAATCTCCAAAATCACAAATGAATATCAGGTTTGTATTAGAAAGTAATATATCACCCGTACTATTGTATTTGCATAATGATCTGATGATACTTGTGATGTACTGAGCTTGCCATGATAGCAGAAAAGAACCCCCAAGTTATATTACCTATAGTGTTTAATGAAATCATATGTTTGTTTCTCTACACACTGTAGCTGTCTACAGAACAAATCTCAGGTGAGATGGACCGAAACTGTGGCGAATAGTGTTTGAAAAGCAGTCACAAAGTTCACAGCTATTAAAAGGGGGGAAAAAAAACATCTCTTTCCAGGGCTGTGAGCAGAATTGAATCTTTCAGCCTCCATCTCACGGTCACTGCATGACTTCTCGCCTGGCTGGCTGGAACAATATGGAGGGCCTTGGGGCCAGCATGCGCCTGTTGAGCTCCAAATAAATACAGCCTAATATCTCAGGCTAGATGGGCTCATCTCCCAGGAAGCCATTATGTTCTGCAGCGATACTTCATAAGGATGTGCAAATGGTGAAATTGTAATCGTGCATATTGCAAGCAGACCCTCTTGAGAGCCTGAGGGTATCTGTAGTCACGAAATGTATTTCTGGTGATTGGTTCTTTTAAGGGAAATAAGGGGATCATGCCTGTGAGGTTCAAAACCAAATGGACCTTCCATGTAATATTGTGGGATATTTGGCAAGTTTCGAAATGCCATTATTTGTCATTTCTTTCATTTGTATATTTTAACCTAATAGTCAGGAGATTATTATTGTATCTACTGTTATTTCATGCTCATACTACTACTAGCATATACGTAGATGTAGCCACTGACTAAAGGCGGAGCTCCAGAATGATATCTCTATTGATAGGAGTCCGAGTTTTGGTTATAAAAATAGTGCAGCGTCTTTCAGGTCTGAATAGCTTCTGATTGTCTGTATGTTATGTCTGTACTGCAGCCCTGAGGAAAATAAATAAATAAATAAAACTCCCATCTACGGTCTGAAGTGAAAACAGGTAAGGTTAACAGTGGGGTTGTAATTCACTAGCTGATTTCCTTGTACCACCTGTCTTGTTAGTTTAATTATCCATTTAACGAGTTCATGTTCTTTGTTCCCGTTCATATTTTGCCTGTTCATGCTAGATTGTGTTTTTTATTCTGTGTGAGTCTGAGTGATCGTTTATGAGCTTTCATTTTTTGGGTTTCAGTTTCGTTACTAATAATAAAAACAACAACGCTGCCTGTCGTCATGCAAGTGAGCAATGCATAACGGCTAATCAGCATGAGGTCAGCAACATGGCAGCCTTTTTGGGTTTCGTGTGGTGGGCACGCGTGGACAAGGGACAGCCATCCATGTTATGTTCCACTTCAATGTCATGTTCCATGCTCAGGAGCTCCACTACTACTATTACAACTACTATCATTTTTTCTAAGCAAAATATTTTTTAGCATTCGTAATCCATTCAAAATTGGATAGCTAATCAAAGTAGGCTTCACAACAAAGACTTGGTACTGACTGGTGTAAAAATCAGGCTTGTTTCCAAACAGTGAAGTGTACTAATGCTTTGCCAGCACAGTGATTAATGAACCTCTCTCTCTGAGCTTCCTAAATGATTTTTATGCCTTGTGGGGGGGGGGGGGGGGGG
>JAQMYF010000001.1:8993903-9004693 GCA_030014195.1 Neosilurus mollespiculum
GTGGAGGAGCGCTGTCTGGACCTGTAGTGTCATCCTTCTGAACCTCTGGTAGGACTGATGGCTGGAGGTCTTCTACAGCTGCTGTGTCAGCTGCAGTGCTGCTTGTCTGTAAACACACAGGTTACAAAGACAACACTTTAGCATATTATTAAACTTTGTTGTACAGATGACCTATCTTCCATTCCAGATAATAGCTGGCTGTATTCACACACCCTCAATAAAACAGGCTTTGAGAAGTAAGGATGAAAAGGCGAGAGAATAGATTTTACTGGATCCAGAGAGAACTCAAGGACAAAATTGCTTATTGATTTCTTTCACTTTGTCTATCAGAGGAAAGGCTTGCATGTCGACATCAGTCACGGCGATGCATTAGGCCATATCTCTCTGTAGATTGATCCTTCAAGAGTTTCAATAGTGGCAGGAGAAGGCTTCCAGAGGTCACTCACTGACGCTAGCAATCGATAACCTTCATCACATGCCAGGATTTGCAGACAGATTTGAAGTTTGATAAACGTCAGTCAAAAGTGCACAGCTGTAATCTTGGCTCAGACTACCAAGGTTGCAGACATGCGTTTCTTTCTTTCTCTTTCTGTTTTTCCATCAGTTGAAACTGCTGAATTCGAATTCCTTCATAAAGCTGTAGGAACTGATCATGAAGGTTTTGCAGTTATAGCCTTCAAATAGTCTTTACGTAATTGAGGCTGGCAGAGGAAACTGGAATAGCAGAGACATTACTGAAGGAAGAGGAAAGGCTAAGGTTGTGTGAGAGAGCGTCTGAGGAACATTACCCCCACTGAGCCTACACTTTCTTCTGATTGCACTCTCTGAAAGACTCACATTCACTGCTCACGTGGCATGGCAGCCTCCAGGATCTTTGGGAAAGTGATAGCTGAAGAAAAGTTGGTGTTAACCCCTATATTTTAACAGAGTCAAGTAAAGAAGTCCAGTATTTTTTTCTGAGAAATGTCAGCCTCCTGTCAAACCCATCTTGTTGTCTGGTCAAGACTCACAAAATATTCTTATCAACATTTGCAGAAGGCAGCTGTTTTTAAACATCCGGGAACCATTTTTTCTGGTTATTTTTCCAGTAAAGGGACCACTGCATTTCACAAACAAGACACATATTATGGATGGACCAATTTGGTTTGGTGATTTGAAATGATACATATTAATTTCTCAGTTACAGGAGCATGAAATTGAATTTTGGAATTGAGGGTATTCAGCATGCAATACTCCGGCAATATCCAAACACATTAGAAAAGAAAATATATGCACATTACTGAAGCATGTTTACAATGATGATATTGCTTCATTAATGTTCCCAAATGCAGATGGACTGAACTTCCACCAGACCAGAGAAACCCATCATAATATCCTGTTTTGGGTAAGATGGATCTTCCTTTTTTTTTTTTTTTGTAGTCTTTGATTTTTTTGAAAGTTTTTCAAAGTGTCTATATTCTGGGGCAGTGGTGGCCCAGTGGTAGGGTGCTGGATTACTGATCTGAAGGTCGGGGAACCCACTATCACTGAGTTGTCACTGCTGCCCCCCTCCCACACCCCCACCCCAATTCAGCTAACTGGGTTATCAAAGACCAGCCATGTCTCTCACTGTCTGTGGTGAGAGGCATGTAAAAGAACCATTGCTGTCTTTCAAAAAGAGTAGGCCACTGGGTTGCTGTTAGCTTGTTTCTGGCCTGCGATGGCCTGGCGAGCTGTCCAGGGTGTACTCTGCCCTCACCCAAAGTCAGCTGAGATTCGCACCAGCCTCCCCGCGACCCTAATTAGGATTAAGTGGTTCAGAAAATGAATGAATGAATGAAGTGTGGATATTCCTCATTTTAAAGACAACCATCTTTTGTCCATCAAAATCCATCAATCCATCTTTTAATTTTAGAATTAGACCATATATTATGTTTTTGAGGCACGAACAGACAAATATGGCTGTCTTTGCTTTGTTTTGATTGATGTCAAGGAATCATAGAATTTAGTTTTGAGTCATCACACCAGTGATTTAAATTCAGTCATTCATTTTGCCAAACTGGTCAATTCTATTAGGGTAGCAGGTGGGCTGGACCCTATCTCAGCCGTCTCTGGATGAAAGCCAGAGAGCAATGTCTATATTTGGGAAGATGTCCTGTAAGCTTTTGTAGAATGGCATGAACGAGTGGTTGAAATGACTTTACTGCTTTGAATTCTCTGAACTGGACAATCTTGTTCGCAAAGTCCGGCTCCAGGTCAACTGAATATCGAGAGGGCAGAAATATTGTTTAGGATGCCAAATGTGTTGTCAAGGTTTTTATGTAAGGCATACCCTCCATCAATTTCTGCAAGCTGCCTATCCACAGCAACAACAACAACAACAACAAAAACTCTGGCTGACAGTACAACCTCATGAGTTGTGGTTTACCCAAGTAATGTGTTTTCTTTTTCTTTGGATACTGTCTTTGTAAACTTGTGAAATTGTTGGAGAGGTCATACCGATTTGGACCTCAATTGTAACAAGTTCACTGTTTTCCCATAGTGCTATGAGTCCACAGCATTACATAAGTCCCGCTCCATGGATTGCAATGCAACACTTGCCCTTTCGCAGCACTGGGGAATCCAATGCCACATTCTTTCTTTCTGTGCTGAAAAGCAATCTTAAGCTTATCCTGTTTTTATAACCTTGTTTCATTTCTAGTTGCTCTGTGATGCTTAGTGTCACTGGCAAAGTTTCTCAGTGATTCTTGAATATTGATATAATTTATGCTCTGTGCCTGTGTGATTTCTGCCACACAGCCCACCTGACACTACAGAAAGACTTCAAAGTTTCAAGGCACTTGTTTGTATTAGGCTGCAGTCCTGCATAAACCACCTTCCACCTGATAATTGACATTGAACAGAACCTGAACACATTTTGCAAGAATTCGAACTGGACATTTGCTGTCTCAAAACAACAGCTGGCACTAGTGACTCCAAGTAGATTCAGTGTGTTTGCAGCACATGGAACCCACTCAACTAGTGCATTTGTCTCTGATGAAAGCTTGTACTTAGCCTTTATATGATCCAGACATATTAGCTGAAGTGTTGTAGTTACTAGTGTGCAGGAGAGAGTGCAGGCAGGGTGGAATGAGTGAAGAGTGGCTGGAGAGATTTGTGACAAATAGGTATCTGCAAAAATGAAGGGAAAGGTTTATGAGCCAGTAGTGAGGTCAGCTATTCTGTATGGTTTGGAGACTGTAGCGCTGACAAAAAGACAGAAGACAGAGCTAGAATCGGCAGAGATGAAGATGCTGCGACTTCCTCTGGGACGGACAAGAATGGACAAAATTAGAAACAAAAATGTTTGAGGAACAGCACAGGTAGGAGTGTTTGCAGATAAAGTGAGAGAGTCCAGATTGAGAAGGTCTGGGAATGTGCAGAGTGGGATGAAGGGTATACTGGTAGAAGAATATTGAGAATGGATTTGGTAGGAGGAGAAGAGGAAGGCCAGAAGGGAGATTTATGGATGTGGTGAGGAATGACATGTAGGTGATTGGCGTGACAGAGTGGAATGCAGAAGACAGAGTGTGATGAAGAAGGATGACCCACTGTGGTGACCCCTAATGGCAGCCCCTAACGAAGAAGAAGAAGAAGAAGAAGAAGAAATTTTAGCAATTGTTCCTGAAGGTGTCCATTCGGTGACACAAAGTGTATGATGAATGTAACATGATTTATATCTACAAAATCTGGGATCAATTTAACACTGACTGAAAAGTATTTGTTTTCCCCTTTGCTTGCATAGGTTTCCTCCGGGAACTCCGGTTTCCTTCCATTGTCCAAAAACATGCACAGTAGCTAACTGGCTGTTCACATCGCCCCTAGGTGTGAGTGTGAGTGTGAATGGTTATGTGTGTGTTGGCCCTGTGATGGCCTGGCGAGCTGTCCAGGGTTTGCCCCGCCCTTGCCCAGAGTCGGCTGAGATGGACGCCAGCCTCCCTGCAACCCTAATTAGGATTAATCAGCTTAGAAAATGAATGAATGGATAAATGAATGAATGAAAAGTATTCGGCCATTATGACTTCACTGTTAGTCTGAAAGTATATGGAGTCCCATCAGCTGAGTTGGGGCCAGTGGCGTAGCGGTTAGGGTGCCGGGCTCACGATCGAGAGATCATGGGTTTCAATCCCCGTTGGACCCCCACCGTGCTAAGACTCCTGGGCAAGGTCTTAACCACAAGTGTGCCTCTGTCCACCCAGCAGTATAAATGGGTACCAGTAAAAATACTGGGAAGGTAACCTGTGATGGACTAGCGTCCCATCCAGGAGGAGTTGAACTCCTAGTTGCTTCACGCTACAAAAACCGGGGATAAGCACCGGCCTGATGAGCCACTAGGCCTGGGTGTTAAAGCCCAACAGAATTCAGCTGAGTAAATTCTTCACATATTTTTGGGCAAAATTATAATGGGGTCCCTCTTCCATACCCAAACAGTACATTATTATTAGTGCTGTATACTATTATTAGTGCTGCCAAAAGTGTTACGGGAACCTTATGCTAAATACTTACAGCCACTGCTGTTCTCAAGACAGCTAGTAGTGTAATGTTGGTCAATATTATCTTTTTGTGTTATTTCACTATTTTCTGGTTCTCTGTGGCATGTTTCCTGTCACAAACTCAGGTTTCAAAGCAGGACTGACAGTTACCATGGCAGAAAATGCAGCAAGCAAAATAAAACAGAGATCTGGTGTATTGAGAATACAGAATCCACTTTCTTCACCATTTACAAGCTTGTTTTTAAAGTAAAATCTAGAGGGGGGAAAAAAACATGTTTGACGTCTGTAAGTGCATCCAAAAGCTTGATAGTAGCATCTTTATTTTGGCAGACCTCCAGCTCTTTCTTATCCCAGTATGCACAGACTGAACTGATCAATCTTTCCCACCAAGCAGAATCAGTTCTATAGGGATCCTTGACAGCAACTGTATTGACTACCAGACTTTGGTGCTCCGAGTGCTCTGTAGTTACACAAGTAGAACTTGTGCCCCAGTTTCAGATTGTTTCAAGGATGCACTTTTGCTAGCAAAATATTCTTTCTTTTCTGGGTATTACTATCATAGTTTCTCTTGTTAACCCTAATAATAACCAATTTCCAGGCAGCACTAAACAACCTTCACTCGCACTACCTGCATCCTTCTCACTAACATACATTTAAATCAATTAAAAGTAAGAGGCATGACAGACATAGACCTCAGCAAATTATAATAATAATAATAATAATAATAATAATAAAAACACTTTGCAGTGGCATGACTTGCACTCCGAACATTAATCAAATGAGGCGCTTGCAATGCAGCAAAATATTTGCGTATATTAAATTCTCCATTATTATTGTTTGGGGCCCCAGTCTACTGCCTCACTAAGCCTTAGCATGGCAGTATTAGCATATCAGTATGTTTCCTGTATCATACAGAGGGCGGCACAGAAAGTCCTGAATTGATGTGGACACGTGCTTGTGTGGGGTACTCTGGTTTCCTTCCACAGTTCTGATATGCACATTAGGCTGGTTACCTATTCCAAATTGCCCCAGGTGAGGATATGATGTGATATGATTGTGAATGGTTGAGTGTGTGTTGGCCCTACACTGGTCTGGCAAGCTGTCCGGCATATACCCCACCTTCGCACGGTGTCGGCTGAGATAGGCACCAGCCTTCCCGTGACCTTAGTATAGGATTAAGGGGTTTGGAAAATGAGTGAAAGTGAGTGTATCGTACAGAGTGCGGAGTCTCTTCATGGGTAAAGGAGAACAAAGAAACAAAGAAATTGTGAGGAAAGAAAACACATGAAAGCCAAGGTAAGTCAATGACATCTAACTAACTCACTTTTGCTAATGTTAGTGCTACTTGGTGCCAAGATAAACGTTCAAGCTATTTAACTCACATAGCTATAAATGTCTGTTTGAAGAGTTATAAGGGTGAATAAAAAACATGAAAGGTAAAGATAAGGGTAAATGTCAGATGGTTTAGAAAACAGTATTTTGTTTTGACAGGTGTGGTTAAAGGAACCTGGTTGCTTTAACCTTGCATGAGAGCTGAACACATCAAACCAAAACTCCTTAGTTGATCGCAGCGTGCACTTACCCAAGTGAAGGAAGTACTGGCGCTGGCTTTCCTCAGTCCCGCAGAAATAAAAGTTAATAAGGCTGCCAGGTGGCTGAGTTGATGCCAACTGGCTGTTATGTATTGTTGGCTTGCATGATGATTGGCAGCAACAGAAAACAGATTTATTATTAATAATGAAACTCACTCACTTACTTACTCCCTTTCACAAACCACTTAATCCTGTTAGGGTCAAGAGGAGGCTGGGGCCTATCTCAGCCGACTCAGGGCGAAGGTGGGGTACACCCTGAACAGCTTGCCAGTCCATCGCAGGGCAACATACTCACAACCATTCACACTTATGCTTAGGGGCAATTTTAAACACCCAATTAGCCTTATGTGTATGTTGTTGGACAGTGGAAGGATACCAGAGTACCTGAAGGAAAACCCATCAAGAACAGGGAGTACATGCAAACTCCACACAGAAGCCCAGGACCCAGAACCCACTTGCTATGAGGTGAACATGCTAACCACTACGCCACCGTGCTGCCCTAACAACGAAACATACAGTTCGGCAGACAAACTTGCAGATAAATAAGTGTTCATGTAGCAAATGCTAAAATCAAAAGCTTGACAGAACATGAACTCATTAAACAGATAATTAAACTAAGAAGACAGATGATACAAATGAGAGCAAAAATAAAAAAAAAACAGTAAAAAGCAAACTCACGCTCTAACACTTACCCAGTGACATCTTTAGAGATTTTTGCTTTTAGGCAGTGCCTATATCTATGTATTATGTTTTGTTTTATTTTTTTAGGTACACGCAGTGGCCTGGCACTCTTCGTGTTTTATCAGCTACATCTTTTATTTTCTTTATGTTGTATACTCTTATTTTCTTTTCTGTGCTCAGTCCCTGGCAGCTGCACATGTGCAGTATAGCAGGGCCAAGCTGCTCATGGATTTGAACAATTACTGCTTCACATATGACAGTAATAGCAGCCGGGACTTCATTCCACCAGAGATCCGTAAGCCTGCGGACCTCTCCCTCTCCATCCCCCCGCTGAAGTGGTGGAGGCGGTGGAGCCACAGGAAACAGAAGTTGGGGGGGTAAGGGCTAAGCTAAATGCTAACCCCTACAAACCAGCCATTCCAAGCCTATTTCTTACCAACTCCCGGTCACTCAACAACAAGATGGATGAGTTACGACTGCGCTTTAACACTAGAAGTTCCAAAGCCCAGCCATTTGGCTTTTCTAGCTTCCATGCCCAAAGCTTCCATGCCAAGTGGCTGGATTAGTTTTGAGCTAATATCCTAACTAAGGTGTGAACCGCCACCATTGTTCTGTAAATGAGGCAATTACTCACACGAAACTGAAAGGGAACTAATGTTGCTTTGCCTTTACCTGAATGAATCAGTGTGTTGTAATGTAACAAGAGAGGTGGAGGTTTAGAACTAGTATACAATATTTTGTCACATCATTGTTTTCCTGAGGGATTGCAAGCAAAACTTTGTTTTGGCTACAATGGGTAATTATATTTCTACTTTTGTGATCACAACAGAAAATGAGAGAGGTTGACACAGTTTATTTATTTTTATTTCTTGCTGAGATTTATTGCTGATGCACAAGTTTCAAACAAGACTTTTTTTTCTTAAAAATTACTGCAAGAAAATATACATACGCACAAACCTGTGCAGCATGTGGATAAAGTGATAAAGAATAAAAATACCCGATGCATTTAGGCTACCTAAATCTCACGTGCAGAGATGGTGGCATGTGCTACTTTTTGTGTTTGACCTGCGTTTCAGCATTTCAGCACTCTACATTGTCTGAACATGCTTGGCACTGCCACGGCATCTCCTTTCTGCATTTGCCACATGTGTACTTGTAGCAGTCAACACAGCGTACAGTGGCGTGATTGTTCCTGCACCGACAGTTCACCTGACACATTGCCCTTTTTCCTTGGCCAGGTGTGGGAGGTTGTTGCCATAAAAGTTTGTCCTTATTCGCCTTCTTGGCTCCGACATGCAACTGAGCAAGCTCGCTTGCAAGCTTCACCAGGGAGTCCACCCATCTCTCCTGAACCCCGGTGCATGCCTGATAAAGCACATGTGCATTCAGTGCTGCCATGTCAATCATGTTGTAAAACACAGCGACTGGCCATTGCCGTGTTCCTGAGTGCACAGTGTACTCTCTCACCGTCTGGTCCATCACATTCACACCGCACTTCATGGTGTTGTAGTCGGTGACCGTGTTTGGCTTTTTTTTCCGGGTTTTCCCAGCTTCAACCACGACGTGCATGCTGCTGAGGATGCAGACGGTCTTCCTCCATTTGGGCGCATAAACCATCAGTGTGGCACCAGAGGTTGAAAACACCTGATGAGTTAGATGAGATAAAACATTATTATTGTAGCACATTTACACACACCAAGATGACACTTGAGCCCTTGATGCAAAACAAGAAAAGAAAATCCTAGCAGTACATAAAACAAAATATCTGCAACATACCTGAGTGCTGAATTCGTTGCAGTCTGAAGTCTGTTTGGCTGATTCTGGAAGCTACCGGCGAATCTTATTGACTGTGCCGAGGATGGTGGTCTTCCGGCTGAGCAGTCGTCACGCAAGTGACAATGATGTGAAGAAGTTTTCAGTGGTAACAGTTCTTCCTTTGTCCATGAACGGTTCCATTAGCTTCATCACCACATTTTCAGATCATTAGCTTCATCACCACATTTCCACCGTGGGACGACTGGGATCTTTGCCAAGATATGGGATGACATTGCAAACATACTTGGATTTCAAGTCTGCTTTTCTCCTTCTTCACACACAACTGTTCCCCCATTCACACCAGCAACACCATTGACAAATTGTGGAGTACTTCAAGTTTCTTGGAGTCCATGTCCCTGCTGAATTCACCTGGACTACAAACATCTCTCACCAGGTGGCGAAGGCAAAGAATGTACTTACTCAGAAAGCTCCTACAAGCCAGCCTACCCCAACCCCTACTGACAAACTTTTACCGCTCAGCCATTGAGAGCCTCCTGACCTACTGCTGTACAGTGTGGTTCAACCCTGTAGCGGGTGGTGAGGACTGCAGAGCGGGTAATTGGAACTACACTAGCCCACCCTCAGTGACATTTACACTGGCAGACTTCAGAGGAGAGCCCGTGGAATTATTGGAGACCTCACACATCCTGGGCACACCCTTTTCTCCCCTGTCCCCTCCGGAAAAAGGTATTGGACACTAACAACAAAATCTGACAGACTCAAGAACAGCTTTTACCCACGAGCTGTTAAACGTGAAACCCCACCACTACCACCATCACACACACTGACTGAATAAACATCATTCAGACCATCTTCCTAGACAGAGCAATATTACTCTTTAAGTGCAATACTCATGTTTATGTGCAATACTCATGTTTAGAGCAGGTCCCGAACGTCATATAACATTTTAGCATCATGCACATTATAATTAAAAAGCTCTACCTCTCACCCTGTGTATACCATGCACCTTTGACATATCATGCACCCTTCTGTGTTTGTCTCTAAATATGTGAATATGTGGAGAAATCAGTACATGTGAAAATATGCGGATAGATGTATATGTTTTGCATATAGAGGATATATGTATGTATATATGTCTATATGTGTACATGTAGGTATGTATATATATATATATATGTGTATGTAGGTAGATGCACATATATAGCTTAGTGTCTTTTACCTTAGTTGTCTTTTGTGTACTTTTTTATAATTGCTGCTGAGCAGAGAGCTGCTAAATTGATTTTCATTGTTCATGCAACAGTTAACAATAAAGATCTTTTGATCCTTATCTTTATCTTTATAAGCCCTTAATCATTCATGCTCATTACTAATTCACTTAAAGTGCACTGACATGAACATCTCAGCCATGTCTAGGTCTAATTTCACTCTAAGTTATTAAACCATGAATATGTTTCAATGACAACTGCATTTTCATGCTATGGTAAACAGCTGTGAGTATGCAGATGTCAACCCTGAAATTAGAAGGCCTTTTAGAAAAATAAAACTTCCTGAAGGTCAAGAACACACTGGCCTTCATTGCTGGCTTTAATTAAGGGCTATGGCACAGCCAATTTAGTTGCTTCACTTTGAAAAACAGCATCATCATCATGATGATGAGAGCAGATGTATCTCTCTCTCTCTCTCTCTCTCTCTCTCTCTCTCTCTCTTTCTGTGTGTGTGTGTGTGTGTGTGTGTGTGGTTGTGTGTCTTTGTGCTTGTTTTTGGCCTGTTGGCCTGTTTCCTAAGAGCAGAGCATTTGAGATGTAACTTGTGCAGACAGGTGCAATCAGCAGCTTGTCCATAATTATAAATCGCAAAGATCAGTGGGTTGAGTCCTGCTGCGTGTACTCAAGGGCCCATTTTCATGTGAGTGGAGCAGCACAGCCCTTTTGAAAGCTTTAATGAACACACGTGGAGGCTTTGTGGTCACAGAAATGTTCGATTTTGTGTTGACATGTTAATGGACATATTATTCAGTGAGCCCTAATATATTCTTGTGTTGAACTTTCAAAGACCAATTGTATGCTATATGTTAGGGGGAAATGCATAAGGTTTATCACATGTTGTTGCCTGGGAGTGATTCACATGCTCAGATTTATATTTTAAAAGTATATTCACATATCCTGTGAGAGGAAGCAGAATAACTGTTTCTGTTCTATTCTAAAAAAAAGAGGGAAAATGAATATATATA
>JAQMYF010000001.1:9012570-9023689 GCA_030014195.1 Neosilurus mollespiculum
CTTTGTAAGAGAAAGCTCTGCCCCCTGCAGTAGTCCTCAGTATTCGAGGTATCACTAAGCAGCCTGCACCTTTTGATGTGACCAGCTAAGATCCTCAGTGATGTTGATCCCCAGGAACCTGAAGCAACTGACTATCTCCACCCTCCAGTCTTCTGTAGTCCACGATAATCTCCTTGGTCTTGCTGACGTTGAGCAGCAGGTTGTTGTCCTGGCACCACGATGTCAGGGCACTCCCCTCCGCTCTGTAAGCGGACTTGTCACCATCTAAAATGCAGCCGATGATGGTGGTGTCATCTGCAAATATAACGACGGTGTTGGAGCTGTATGTGGCCGTACAGTCATGGGTAAACAAGGTATACAGTAGGGGGCTGAGCACACATCCCTGGGGGGCACCGGTGCTGAGCGTTAGTGTGGAGGATGTCACACCACCGATCCGCACCACCTGTGGTCTGCCTGTCAGAAATTCCAGGATCCAGTTGCATAAGGAGACACTGATGCGTAGATCCCGGAGCTTCATGACAAGACTCGATAGAATTATGGTGTTGAAAGCTTAGCTGTAGTCAATAAACAGCATCCGCACATAAGTATTTTTATGGTACAGGTGTGAAAGAGCAGTGTGCAGAGCCAGCGCTATTGCATCGTCTGTGGATCTGTTTGACCAGTAGGCGAACTGAAATGGGTCGAGTGAAGCAAGCAGTGACGCTGTGATGTGAGTTTTGACTATACGCTCAAAGCACTTCATGATGATGGAGGTGAGTGCTACTGGGCGATAGTCATTGAGGCAGCTCACAGTAGATTTCTTCGGGACAGGGACGATGGTGGTCCTCTTGAAGCACGTGGGGATGACAGACAAGAGCAGGGAAAGATTAAAAATGTCCATGAAGACATCTGCCAGTTCCTGAGCGTATGCATTGAGAACACGGCCTGGGATGTTGTCCGGTCCAGGAGCTTTCAGTGTGTTTACCGTTTTAAAGTATTTACACACGTCTGCCCGAGGGATCTGAAAAGGACAGCTGTCCTCCTCTGACAGTAACTCCGGCTTGCTGTGGTTCTCAACGTAGCCATAGAAGGTGTTGAGCTCTTCAGGTAGAGAAGCAGTCATCTCCCCCATGTTGTAGCTCCTCCCCTTGTAGTCTGTAATGGTCTTTAGTCCACTCCACATGTGCCTGATGTTAGATCAACTGTAACAGGACTCTACCTTCTCTCTGTACTGTCCTTTGGCTTTTATTGTTTTTATTGTTTTTTTGAGATTGTACCTGGCTTTCCTGTACTCACATGGATCTCTGGATTTAAATGCAGCTGTCATCTCTCTGAGCACAGTCCGCACCTCTCCGTTGACCCACGGCTTCTGGTTGGGATAGGTTTGTACAGTAACCTGCGGTACGACGTCATCAATGCATTTGTGAATGTATCCGGTAACGTATTCAGCGTACTCATTCACATTTCCCTCACCGGCTGCAGTCCAGAAGACTTCCCAGTCTGTAGTTCAGAAGCAGTGACACAGGATGTTGTCTGATTGGTCGGTCCAGCGCTGAACCAAGCGCGTCACCGGCTGCTCATGCTTCAGCTTCTGTCTATAGGCTGGTAGCAGCAGGACGGAGGAGTGATCTGATTTGCCGAAGGCTGGTCGAGGGCGGGCTTTGTAGATGTGTTCAAGTGGCGTGTACACACTGTCCAAAAAGTTATGGCCACGCGTTGGAAAGTCAACGTGCTGATAGTACTTCGGCAGAACTTTCTTCAGGTTCGCCTTGTTAAAGTCACCAGCCACAATGAAAGCAGCTTCCGGGTGTAGTTTTTCCTGCCGGTCGATAACCTCGTACAGTTCATCCAGCGTCCGTGTGGTGTCGGCGTCGGGAGGAATATAAACAGCGGTACAGAACACTGCTGTAAACTCTCTGGGCAGATAGAAAGGTCTTCATTTAACCATGAGGTGTTCAAGGTCCGGAGAGCACCCTGACAAAACTGTTTGTACATCCACCGCTTGTTGGTCATAATACACACGCCGCCTCCCCTGCGCTTCAACGAATCCTCCGTCCAGTCCTGCCGGTGAATGGAGAGGCCCTCAGGAACAATAGCCAAGTCAGGGACTGAGGGGTCCAGCCATGTCTCTGTGAAAATAAAGACATTGCATCCCTAATGTCCCGGTGGAAGTTCATCCTGGCCCTTAGTTCGTCCAGCTTGTTTTCTAAACTTTGGACGTTAGCCAGGAGAACGCTGGGAAGTGGGGTACGGTGTTGTCTCTTCCTCAGCCTGACCAGGACTCCGGCTCATTTCCCCCTTGTCCTCCAGCGTTGTTTCCACTCAGGTAGCCAAGGTAAGCCACCTCCATTCATAAAAAAGTCTGATGGTGTGCAAACCTGTTTGACACATGAGGCGCAGACGTGTGATGTTCCTGTGGGCAAGCCTCAGCATTAGCTTTGGCTTTGCGAGTATTCTCGGATATTTTAAAGAGTCTGTCTGTCATAAGTGATCACTGCATGTCATGTTGTAACCAAACACGAAAATAGCGCTAAAACATCAAAATTGAGGAGGACGCCGAGTGACGACAAGCATCCTCTCTGGCGCCATCTTGGATAAAATTTCAAAATTTCAAAATTTCATTCTGGAAGATTATTAATAAAACTCTGTGCAGTAGTTGATGTAAAAGTATGCTTAATGCGATGACGTGGTTAGTACTAAGATGCACTGTAATTGAGATTAGATAATGATCTAAAATAGTTTCTGACTGTGGAACTGCGACTATATTTTCAATGTTTAATCCAAAAGTTAGTATTAAGTCTAGAGTGTGGCCAGCATTATGAGTGGGTCCTGTTAAATTCTGATTTACCCCTACTGAATCTAGAATAGGCATGAACGCTATTCTTAAAGGATCCTCTGGTCTATCAAAATTAATATTAAAGTCACCAACAATTAAAGCTTTATCTAAAGAAACAACCAGGTTTGAAATGAAGTCTGCAAATTCACATAGGAATTCGGAGTATGGCCCTGGTCTGTAAATAATAATTAAGGGTATCAGCTGCGTGGGCATATTTTTCCTGAAACGTATGTTATGTTAGTATATAGAATTTCAAATGTATTAAATTTATGTCTAGATTTTTGTATAACACTTAGATTATCAGTATAAAATTATTACGATGCCTCCTCCTCTGCCAGTTAGACAAGGTTGGTGTATATAACTGTATCCGGGAGGACTCATTTAATGCTACATACTCATTGGGTTTTATCCATGTTTCTGTTAAACACATCACACCAAACTCCTGATCAGTAATGATTTCATTAACAATAAGTGCTTTAGACACAAGAGATCTAACATTAAACAATCCTATCTTTAGATCAAAGGTGCTGTCTGTAGATTCAGTATGATTTAAATTTATGTTAATAAGATTACCAAAACAAACTCTCTGAGTGTTTTTACATTTTTGTTTAGTTCGGGGAACTGACACAATTTCTATAGCATTGAACTTGACCTTGAGAGACGACTCTGTTCAGCTAGCAGATGCTCGGATTAGCCTGTTTGTCTGCTCTCTGGCCTTGACTCTGGATAGTCACTGACTGACTAGTCCTGTTCTGAGACTATGTGCTATGCTGCAAGAAATGAGAGCGGCACCTTCCCGAGTGGGATGGATACCGTCCCGCCCTATCAGGCCAGGTTTACCCTCAAAAGTACTCCAATTATCTATAAAGCCCACTTTGTTTTCAGAACACCACTTGGACATCCAGCAGTTCAGCGACCATAGCCTGCTGTAAGCTACATTACCATGCCGTATTGGGATGGGGCCAGAGCATATTACTGCATCGGACATTGCCTTCGCTAATGTCCACATCTCTATAAAGTTACTCTTAGTAACTTCTGACTGACGAAGGCATATATCTTTAACTCCAGCCTCTATAACTATCTTGGAGAACCTGTGCTCACCTAAGAACCTAAGATAACCTGCTATGTCTGGCGCCCTGGCTCCCGGGATACACCTAACTAGTGCTGATGGTGCCCCTAAAGGACTAGCTAATTTCACATGTCTTAAAATAGAGCTTTCTATAACCAGAGCTCTTCCAGGTTTCTCAGCGGGTGTCTCACTGAGGAGGGCAAACCTGTTTGACACATGAGGCGCAGATGTGTGATGTTCCCATGGGCAAGCCTCAGCATTAGCTTTGGCTTTGCGAGTATGCCGCCAAGTAGTCACCCATTCGCATCACTGCGAGGGCTCTGATTATGAAGGAGCAGGGTTACTATCTCCGCCTAAGGCACCCAGACTTCCCACTGCAGGAGCAACGCTACTCTCACTCTCACTAGCCCTCTCTAAAGTCTGGATGCATACCTCTAACACTACAATCTTCTCCATCAGAGAGCTAACTAGTGTACACCTATCACAGATAAAGTTATCGCTAATGATGGAGGGAGAATTACTAAACATCCCACACTCAACACACTGAACAAGCTGGATGGTAGCCATGATGCTAAAAAACAAACCTTAGCTGGAGACTTGTGGATAGCAGCAGGATATTAGCAGAATCCTGTTGATTCTCTGTGTGCTGCTTTGAAGTAGAGGTGGTAGAGGTCTAGGTGGGTAGCCCGATGGTGAGGTCCTGGGCCAGTGGGATGGAGTTCATGGTATTCCTTTATGAGAGAGGGATCAAGAATGTCTTTTGCAGGGACCCAAGACTGTTCCTCAAGTCCAAACCCTTCCCAGTCAACCAAATTTTCCAAATGTCCTCTGTGATGTCATGAATCCAGCAGGGCCTGTAAGGAATAGGCAGTCTTCCTACCAATGTCTAGAGGTGGTGGTGGAGTGGCAGAAACAGCTAGGGGGTTCCATGGACTGAAAAAGACTGGTTTCAGCAGGGAAACATGAAAGGTAGACAAGATTTAGTACCTATAAGGCAACTGTAGTTTATAGGAGACAGGATTAATGCGTTGTCTTGAATGGACCAATGTACCTCGGACTCCTGAAAAGCAGGCGTAACTTACTGTCTTGGGTAGACAGCCAGACCCATTGCCCTGGCTGCTAGATGGGATTAGGATGACGGTGGCAACCTGAAAATCATTGTAGTTGTACATGTGCAGTCTCCCACAGCTGGCCACTTTGGTGAAACCATTCATCTTCCACAGGGACATTTGTAGGTTGTACTTTCCAAGAAAACAAGGGTGGTTGGTATCCTAATACACATTGCAAAGGGGGTAACTTGAGGCTATGAGTGAATTCTGTGCACACTAGATACTGGCTCCATTCTGTCTGATTATTGGAACAGTACTTGCATAGAAAGCATCCAATCTCCTGGTTTAGTCTTTCTATTTGGCCATTGGGTGGTGGATGGTAGCCTGATGACAGTTACACAAAGCCTTCCAGACTCTGGATGTGAACTGAGACCCCCCGTCAGAAACAATATCCTCTGGAATGCCATAGAACCTAAAAACCTGATTGAAGACACATTCAGACAACTCCATAGCAGTGGATAAACTGGGTAGAGGAATTAGATGACACATTTTGGAGAAACGGTCAGTTACCACTAGTATAGTAGTGTTACCTCTCAAGTCAGGTAAGTCTGTTATGAAGTCCATGGCTATGTGGGACCAAGGTCTGTTTGGCAATGGCAGAGGTTGTAGCATTCCAGAAAGTAGTGTATGTGGACTCCTTGACTGAGCACAGACTGGACAGGACAAAATCACAGACATCATAGAGGGATGGCCACCAGAACTTTTTGGAAATCATTTCAGATGCCCATGTAATTCCAGGATGACCTTAACTGAGAGATGTGTGTACCCATGGCTGCAGCTAGGAATGGACAATAGCTGAAACAGGTTTTATTGCATTGACAATCAGGAGGAGCTGGATCCATAATTTGTCACTATACCTTTTCCCAGGTGCTGACCATCTAGCGAATTCACCTGAAGGGGTGGTTTAACAGAGAGCAAGGATACACCTAGATGCTTAGCAAGCTGTTCATCAATGAAATTGCCAGCTGCTTCTGAAACTACTAATGCTGGAAGTGACAGTAATACCCCTCCATAGGAAACTATATCAGGTACTGAAAATTGCTTTTGTGTGACATTTTAGAAGGCAGAAGTTCTCACCAGAGTTGTGGTTGTCAACTGTTCCCCCTGGGGACATACCATACAATCCAGGCATTGATAACCTGACTCTCCGCAGTACATTCAAAGACGGAGTGGAATGGGCTGTTGATGCTCTTCCCAGGAGAGTGGTGAAAACTGAGCAAAAGAACGAGGAGGCTGGTTCTTCTTCTGACTGTGCAAGAGTTCATTATTCAGGACACACTGATAACTGGTTAACAGGGCTGGTTCATTCCACCCACTTCCTGTTGCCATGGTTCTGAATTTCAGCACATAATCTGCAACAGGCAGACTTCCCTGATGGAGGTCACACAATTGATCGCCAAGTGTTTTACCAGCAGCTGGATGATCAAAAACTTGTGAGAAATGAGCCTTGAAGTGCATTTCCAAACTCAGCATAGGACTATGCTGGTGCCACAGTGCAGTGGCCCAATCTAAGGACTTGCCTGTGAGCAGGGAAATGACAAAGTGCACTTATCCACATCAGAGGAGAAAATGTGAGGATGTTAATATACAAGGCACACTGCATCATAAATCCCTTGCACTTATTTGGGTTTCCATCATAACGCTTAGGCACCACAATGAACTTGGGTGCTTGACTCACAGTCACGTGTGGTAATTGGAGGGGCAGGTAGTGGACCTTGTAGTCAGCTGATAAGATCTCCCAACTTATTACACCTCTTCTCTTGACATTGCAACCTCATTCCAAATTCTGCTCGATCCATGTCAGCGGTGAGGTATTCTGTAATAAAGAGACTCAAAAGACCCAAATGTACTACTTCCGGCACTGTCGAAGTCGGCCGCAGTCGCGACTGCTCCTACCACTTTTTTCTTTGTTTTTGTTTTTTAAGTTCATTTTAAATACATGGAACCGGCAAATTCATCAACATTGCATTCGTTACGATAGGGATACTCTTACTTCTTTTGGTGTACAATGTACTCACAATTCGACGTTTTTAACACCGGATACAAGCTGGCCGAAGGAGATCATCAGGGAGAACAAAGGACGGGACTCAAAGCGGCGGCCCCGGGGGAAATGAGCCGGCGTCAGGAACAGGCTGAGAGCATTCTGCTCGCCAACATCCAGTCTCTGGAGAATAAGCTTGACGACCTCAGGGCAAGGGTAAAGTTCCAGAGAGACATGCGGGACTGCAATCTCCTCTGCTTCACCAAGACATGGCTAAACCCAGCGGTGCCGGACCACGCCATCTAGCCGGCCGAGTTCTTCTTGATTCACCGCATGGACAGAACAATTTGGGAATTCGGGAAAGTCAAGGGGAGGCGGCCTGTGTTTAATGGTGAACAGTAGCTGGTGCAACGAGCATTGTTCCTATTACTCACTCCTGCACGCCCAACCTGGAACTACTGACCATCAAATGTCGTCCTTTTTATCTTCCTCAGGAGTTTACATCGGTCATAGTCAGCGCCGTTTATATTCCACTTCAGGCGGACATGGACACTGCTTTATGCGAGCTGCATGAAGCACTCACACAGCACCAAACTCAACCCTTGGATGATGCCCTTATTGTGGTGGGGGACTTTAACAGTGCCAACCTCAAATGCACAGCGCCAAACATGAAAGGACTCTGGACCACTGCTACACAACAGTGAAAGACAGTTACAAAGCACAATCTCGCCTTCCATTTGGAAAATCCGACCACACCACCATCTTCCTCATGCCTAAATATAAACAAAGGCTCAAGCAGAAAGTACCACGCTGGATGGATCAATCGGCGGCCGCTCTGCAGGACGCTCTGGATGATGCAGACTGGGACATGTTCCAGCGCAGCTCTGATGACTGGAAACATGGACGAGTACAAGAGCGCATCATACCACGTGCGCAGAGTGGTGAAGGAGGGGAAACAGTGCTATGGACAGAAACTAGAGTCACAATTCTAACAGAGTGGCTCTAGGAGTCTGTGGCAGGGACTAAGGAACATGACAGACTACAATGCACCATCTTCCAGATCGGTGAATGCAGATGCTTCTCTGGCAGACGAGCTAAACACCTTTTATGCTCACTTCGAGGCTGCAGCTCACAGCACCAACAGCGTTAGCAGTGCTAGTAGCGCTATGGGCAGCACACTTGTGGAGCATACCAGAGAGGCTAACTCGTTCATCATCTCAGAGCATGACATGAGAAAGGCATTCAGGAGAGTGAATACAAGGAAAGCAGCAGGACCAGATGGCATCACGAGTCGGGTCCTGAAGACCTGTGCTGACCAGCTTGCTCCAGTGTTCACTGAGATCTTCAACCTTTCCCTGGATCAGTCTATAATCCTGATGTACTTCAAACAGTCCATCATTGTTCTGGTCCCGAAGAAACCTCAGCCTGCCTGCCTGAACGACTACCACCCAGTGACGCTCACCTCGGTAGTGATGAAGTGCTTCGAAAGGCTTGTCAGAGACTTCATCACTTCTTCCCTACCAGCCACCCTGGTCCTGCTACAGTTTGCACACTGTCCCAACCGATCTACTGAGGATGCCATCGCACACCTCCATCATACAGCCCTGAATCATCTGGAGAGCGGAAAGGGGAATTATGTGATAATGTTGTTTGTTGACTACAGTTCAGCGTTTAACACCATAATCCCCTCCATACTCACCATTAAGTTGGAGATACTGGGCCTCAGCCTATCCCTGTGTCATTGAATCTCCAACTTCCTGACAGGCAGACCACGGGCAGTACGGTTGGGCAACCATGTCTCACCCTCACTCACCCTCAGCACTGGAGCCCCCCAGGGCTGTGTTCTGAGCCTCCTGCTGTGTTCGTTATACACCTTCGACCGTGTGGCCACTTCCAGCTCCACCAACATCATCAAGTTTGCGGACGACACTGTAGTGGTGGGCCTGATCTGTAACAACGAAGAGACGGCCTACCTAGAGGAGGTTAAAAACCTGAAATTATGGTGCCAGGACAACAACCTCCTCCTGAACGTCAACAAGACAAAGGAGCTGATAGTGGACTTCAGCACAAAGCAAGAGAGGAATTACTGGCCTCTGATCAGCAGCGAGACCCCATTGGAGAGAGTGGACAGTTTCCGGTACCTAGGTGTTCACATCACGCAGGACCTGATATGGTCCTGTCATGTAAACACCCTGGTGAAGAAGGCCCGAAAGCTTCTCTTTCATCTCAGACGCCTGAAAGACTTTAAACTGCCCTCAAGGGTGCTAAAGTCTTTCTACACCTGCACCATTGAGAACATCCTGATGGGAAGTATCACAGCCTGGTTTGGGAACAGCAACAAACAACAGACAGGCAAGCTCTCCAGAGGGTGGTGCGATTAGCAGAGTGTACCATCCGTATCGAGCTTCCTGACCTGAACACTATATACAGCAAGCAGTGCTGGACCTAGGCCAGGAAATTACAAAGGACCTCAACCATCCCATCAATGGACTCTTCTCTCTGTTGCGGTCAGGGAAACGTTTCCATTCCTTGAAAGCAAACACTTAGTGGATGAGGAGGAGCTTCTTTACGCAAGCCGTTCGGGCCCTGAACCAGAACACTTTTTTTTTTTTTTTTTTTTTTTTTTTTTTAAAAAAATTTGACTTAGCAGGTTTTGCAGATATACTCCTCATTTCATTATCAGATGGTTTGTACTTACAGTTTCAAAGCTGCAATCTGCTAAAATCCATTTCATAGTGTGCATTAGCCAAGGCTGCTGTTTCACTCTTGCAAGAGCGCGAAAACACGGAAATTATTAAATAGTTTGTTGAACTTTAAACACACTTTTCTGCAAAGTTGTATGCCTAAAAGGCTGAAATTTCCTGGCAGATTTTGTTTAGTTACTCCAAAAGTAGAAGAATATGTTAGAAAATGTGTTATTGTTTTAAAGCTAAGGATATCAGCTATCACTAGAAGCATTAACTTAAAATTGACCATTTACTCACTTTGCCTTGATAGGTCACATGTAGAGATAGAGATTATTTTTCACATTACCAGTCCTCATCACTTGGTAGAAACAAGCCGGCTGTAATTTAGACTTATTATTATGGTGAGTGAACATGATAACAGAATTTTGCACTACAACTCTGAGCCTGTTAACAACAGCAGCAAAATTGAGTTAGGCCCTAATTCAACTGATTCCCAAAGCTGGATGTCACACATACATTAGCCACTGTTGCACTCTTCTGCCAGGGTGAGCCAAGGCTATCTCAAACTACCTGAGGCTTGTACCATAAGGCTTAAAGCCTTCAGAAGAAAACCTGTTTGCGTTTCTATTATTGCATTATAATCCAGCCTATTCTCCACTCATAACATGCTGCATGGGGACAGACAGTAATCCACCAATGCACAGCGCAATCTACTAAACTAAAGGTGTTCAACTATTTACATTAAATACTAGCAAAAATAAAAGTGTTCAAATGTTAACATGAAGTGTCTATTACAGTGAACAAAACCAAGTGCTTATTCAACTATTTACATGAAGTGCCCACAAATAACACAAAAGCTAGTCTATGTTAACCATAGCAACCCTAAGAGAAACGATAAGCTATTTCTTGCAAATAAGTTGTACAGACCATAGTGGAATTTAATATTAATATGTAAAAAATAATAAATGTTGAAGTGCAAGCATGTTAGCTATGGTAACATAATTGTGGGGGGGGGAAATTACAACTTGCAAATGAAAAAAAAAAGATGCTCAAAAAAAACACACATCATCAAGGTTGAGTGCTTAGTCACTCAATTGTTAGCATTGTTCTCTCACAGCAAAAAGGTTTGTGGTTCAAATTTCTTTGACATTTGTTGGAGTGTGGACATATCAAGGTCATTTTTTTGTGTGGGTTTCCTCTAGGTACTTTTTTTTATGGCATTTTTAGTTTTTATTCACCAGTAATGTTTTCTCAGCTAAGTAAAATTGCATTTGCACTTAAAATAGCTTAAGGCCAGCTAAACACAAAGCAGTATGTTTTTTTTTACTTTTTATTTTTTGCTTTGCTTTTAAAATTCCTATCATGAGTTCATTTTGGCTGAATACCACTCCAACTCACAGGTTTAGTATATTTTATTTGCTGGTTAAACACCGTGTCTTGGCTCTGTGTCGGCTTACA